>OY282559.1:365159507-365759507 GCA_958295665.1 Tipula vernalis
CCGCCGCATCAATATGGAATATTGAAAATAATTTTTGTCTTGAGTCGACTTAAACGACTATGCCTTGTTATCACAACCATTGCCATATATAATAGTGTGCGAGAGTAGAGAACTTACGTATAGATAAATTTTCATTTATTATTATGAAAGCAGGCGCCGTATTCTTGAAATTCACCTCAAAAAGTCAACCGTGATTTACTAGTGAAATACGTGATTTCAGTCAAAAATTTAAATTGCTTTATACTAAAGTCACCAGCGACTATTTTCGGTGAATTTCAAGAATATGGGCCCTGCACCAAAATTCGACAAACTTTAAATATATTTTATCCTATGTAAACCGAAAAAAATATACATTGCTGTAACAACTAACAATAAATAATTACAAGCTTATTTTATAGTTACACTTGATAGGTTGTGTGTACATGCCTCAATGTAGTTAGCGTCGGTCACCTTAAAGTACTTCACAAGTGAGTAGGCTTCTCCTCTAAGAAATCCCATCAAATATTGGAACTTTTGGACGGGACTTTTCGTTTTTCCTTTATGGATGCTCGAACAGAAGCGATCGAAGAAGCTTTGCCATTCGGTAAAATTGCCTGAGTTAATTATTGTGTCTAAAACTGCATTATTCGATATATTAGTGGTTGGCAACAGTTACTTAGTAGATCTCTTCGGCCTCAATTAATTTTGACTCCTCCTGATTATCGAGAGCAAACATGAAGGCCTCTAGAGAAACAATTTTTTCTAGGAAATGAAAAATCAAAATTATGCCATTTTTAGTCATGGATTAGCTGGCCATCAGCAACGTCGTCATTTTGTTGATTGGATCCTCGAACAAAACGAGCATTTTTCATCATAAATTATCTTTTCAGATGCAGCTCATTTTCACCTCAAAGGATACTTGACGCAATTGGGGAACTGAAAATCCTCATGTTATTCATGAACACACAATTCATACTAAAAAAAAGTTACTGTTTGACGTTGATAGTGAACTGGTGGCATCTTTGGACCTTATTCTTTTGGAAAATAAACGTGAAGATGCAGTAATAGTGAATATTGCGCGCTATCGTGGCATGTTAACTGGATGGGAAAAAGAAATCTTTGATTTGAACAAGACGGTGCCACATGTTACACAAATTGTGAATCACTCCGACTGATGAATCAATTCTGATGTCAATTGGCCACCAAAATTATGCAATTTGAAACCGTTAGATTATTTTCTTTATGCTTTTTTAAAAAGTTAAGTTCACGAATAAATTCACTAAGCTAGCTAGCGTTGAATTAACGCATGGTAATAGGTATTATTGCTTGGTTGTAGACGAGCCGCCGGCCGAAAAAACTCCAAAAACTGAGAAGCCGCCACCAATCTATTTGAGGGAAGAATCAAATAGAGAACTTGCTAAAACGATCGAGTTTATTACTGAAGGTGCATTTTATATTTCCGGGATCAAAAGAGGAGATATAAAAGAAACAAAAATTCAACCGCTCAATATTGATGCTTACAGAGCGTTAATTAAACATTTTGACCAAGTTGGTAAACATTACTACACGTATCAACTAAAGAGCCAAAAATGATTGGTTGTTGTGTTAAAAGGAATAGAGAGTTACGTGCATGCAAACGAAATTCAAGCTGCTCTCGCTGAAAAAGGTTTCCAGTGCAAAACTATTACCAATATTTTTAATCGGGAGAAGGTTCCTCAGCCATTGTTTCGTCTGGAATTAGAACCAGACAGTAAAAAGGTTAAAGGCAACCATGCAATATTTGACCTAAAATATCTACTGCACAGAAGGGTTACCATCGAGGAACCCAGGAAAAGAAATGGGCCGGTACAGTGCGTTAAGTGCCAAGAATATGGGCACACTAGAGCATATTGCACTTTGAACGATGTGTGTGTTATATGTGGTGAACTCCATAATTCAAGGGTTTGCAATAAAGCAAAAAAGGAAGCATCAGTGAGAAAATGCAGCAACTGCGATGGAAATCACACAGCTAATTATAGAGGGTGCCCAATTTATCTAGAATTGAAAAGGAGAATCAATCCAAAGCAGCGAGCAGAACAACGAATCCTTAATCTTCATTCTTCAGCTAGAAAAGAAGCACGACCAGAAATTCTAAACACAAACGCCCAAAATGGAAAACAGTACGCTAATGAAAACGGCAGCGTACACCAAGGGGTTTCATACGCAAGTGTTCTTAAAGGTACCGCTCCTAAAGTTCAAGCAAGTGAAGAGGGAAACATCTCAACAGCTTTAAATAAATTGACTAATATGATGCAAAGCTTCATGGCGATGATGGAGAGAACCATGGATCTAATGATGCAGAATATGAGCACGCTGATGCAGATAGTCGTAGAAAGCCAAAAATGACCATCATGAAAATAGCCATATGGAATGCAAACGGCCTAGCACAACATAAAGCGGAGGTACATGCATTCCTCACTGAACACAATATTGACATAATGTTAATATCAGAAACACGCTTCACCAAAAATAGATATTTCAAAATTAATGGGCACTCTATTTATGACACCAAGCACCCAGATGGTAAAGCACATGGAGGCACTGCTTTATTGATTAAGCGAAGATTAAAACACTACGAGCTTACGAAATATGAGAAATAACATATACAATCAACGAGCATCTGTCTACAGGAGTGGTCTGGAAACTGCGTCATATCCGCAGTGTACTGCCCTCCAAAACATGCTATAAAAAAACTCCAGTTCTTGGATTATTTCAGCCAGCTGGGTAATAAATTTCTTGCGGGCGGTGATTACAACGCCAAACATACTCATTGGGGTTCCAGATTAACATCGTCGAAAGGCAAACAACTTTATGATGCTATAGAGGAACAGTCCCTGGATTATTTATCTGCCAGTAACCCAACTTACTGGCCCACAGATAAAAAGAAAATTCCTGATCTAATTGACTTTTATGTAACTAAGGGCATTCCACGTACTTACGCTAAGGCCACCGATTGCTATGATATGTCTTCTGATCACTCACCGGTAATAGTAACATTGAGTACTGATGTCCTAAGAAACGAAATACCGAACCGTCTTACAAACAAGAAAACTAATTGGGATCAATATAGGAGGCTAGTCGAACAAACGTGTCTACTTAATATTCCTCTGATCACACCAGCTGATATTGATGCGGCGGCAGAAAATCTAAAAGATGTCATGACATTATCTGCTAAAAGGGCTACACCCGGCATAAGAAGACTCGACGAATTCTATAAAGACTTTCGAACTCTTGAAAGCAACCTGTTTGTGTTGCCCGGGTCAGGTGTCAAAATTGGAAGAATTTAAGAGAAATACTTCGAGTTGAAAGAGATATTGCTGAAAAGTACACGCATAACGTGAGGAGGGCAGAATACAATCGAAGATTCCCCCGTTATTACATCAACGTTGACCGAGATGTTTGATCAACAAAGGGCTTTCGTCGAAGGATTGAACGCGACAACAAATCAACTTACCGAGAGGACCTTCGTGAATCAAGATCGAGTCAAATTGCCAGAGGTACAAATAGAAAAGTTTGATGGCGTGTATAAAAAACTGGCCACCTTTTGAGGATTCGTACACCTCATCAATTCACAATAACGAAGCTCTTTCGAATGTCATTAAGCTTAAGCTTCTCAAACGATTATTAACAGACGGGCCGGCCTCCTTAATCAGGAACTTATTAGAAACAGATGCAAATTACATAGAAGCATGGAATAGGTTAATTGCGAGATACAAGAAGCCTAAGTTTATTTTGAATTCGTACATTGCGGCTTTCTTGGATCAACCCCGAGCTCTAAGCGAACGAGCTGCTGATATCCGGTCGCTAAGTGACAAGGCAGATGAATTACTGATCGGCATTCGAACCATGGGTACGCAGGCAGAATATCAAGATGCGTGGCTAATTCAAATATGGCTTCGAAAACTGGACGATGAAACAAGGCAAGAATGGTCGAAGGAGGTAGTGGATGAAGACTTTCCCGATATCAATCGCTTCTTTACTTTCTTAAACATCAGATGCGACGGTTTAGACGATGGCGTAACAGGAAACTCAGCAGCAGTTAAAGTATCTAAACATAAACTGCCCGTCAGACTGATGGCCTTAACTTCAAGGTCAGATACCTGTCTCTACTGCAACCGGAATCATGCAATTCATAGATGTTTTAAGTTTCATGCTTTGGACATCCAAGATCGGCAATCGGTTGTAATACAATTATCTGCGTTGCCGAAACTGTCTCAACCAGGGACATGCTGCCAACACATGTTATTCTCCTAATAGATGTAGAAAGTGTAACCAGATCCATCACACCATGTTACATATTGACACACTAGATCCGACCCAACCACATTCGTCAGTATGACCGACTCCATCGACATCGTCAGCTATCATTGATTAACATCATGCCTCGCCTGAAAAACAATCGAATTCGATGCAAAAAACTTCACCATCCAAAGTTCCACCGCAAGTTAATGCTTTAGCCACTACAGCGAACTCGAACAACAAGATTGTGAATCATAAAATAATTAACCCGAGTATCTCACTGTTACCTGTAGCGCTTGTTAAAATCTGCGACTGTTCTGGTAAACCACACTTCGCTTACGCATTGCTCGATTCTGGATCACAATGCTCATTTATTAGCGACAAGTTAGTTCAACGCCTGGGACTTGTTCGAAGCCATTCTTCGATCACTGTTGTTGTGAAACATATAGCACCCAAATAAGATTAAAAAATTATATAAAACTCAAAGTTAAATTCTTTTACTCAAAACGCATCAAGAAATATCCCATATACCAAAAACATTTCCACTCAAGTACCAAATTATTTTACCAGACATACATTTTACTCAATAAAGTACTTAAACATATATTCAGGCGAAATAATATGTACAAGAATTGTAAGAAAAGAATTCGTAAGAAAAGGAAATTATAAGTAAAGAACATACGGAAGAAATAAAAATTATCTGAATGTGTAGACAAGGTCGGCGGAAATAAAATGGTATTGAAATTATGTAGAAATAAAATAAAAGGTAAACAAAAAGGGTTATACACTTAATAAGAAATTAAATTTAAAGAAAATGCAAATGATGCAATAAATAATATATTAAGAATGCACCATAAAAATGAAAGTAGACCATATGCCTGAAAACAATAAAATATGCAATAACAAAAAACGCAACATGTAAATAAAAATTAAATATAATCGAATAAAATTATTAGGAAATGCAAATAAATCAAAATAACAAAAGTGACCCAAAATTACATTAACCCATGCGTTTGGTAAATATAGAACAATACAATTCAGCAGAAGTAATTATAACATAGTTGTTAGTGTAAGTTACCACATAATTTTAGTATATAAGAACAAGAAATTTCAGTTAAAAGTATCATTTATCATTTATCAATCATTCATTCAGTATATTGGTATCAGTTCAGTTAAAATTATTATTGTATCAGCTCCGTCAAAAGTAACGTCATTATTAAACATAACATTATTGTTGTACCAGTATTTTATAAACATTAAAATTCGTATTAAATAAAGAAAATCAAACCTAAGAAATCAAAAATCCTGAAACATTTTAAACCAAGTGGACTAGCAGAAAACTGGTGAGTATAAGATAAAAACTAACACTTGGGCACCGTCAAGATTGACCCGTTATATAAGAAAGAAATATGGCAGTACATTGTACCCGCTGAATAATCTTATATAATTGACGAGATCTTGACTTTCTTACAAATAACATCACTGTCTCTCTAAAAAATATATCACTTGGGTCATAGCCCCCACCCGCGGCAAGCGCCAAGTGACTATAAAAAATTAACAAATCTAAACACGGTTGTCAAAATCAACCAAAGTAAATAGCATCCAAAAGTATAAATAAAGAAGTAACCCCCAAAAGTAAAATAAATAACGATCACCCCAAACAAGTAAAGTAAATAACATAGACAACACGTCTCTCACACCCGTATATAAATAACATACATAATAAATAACACAGTAGACATCAACGTCTCAACACATCTCTCAGAATTAACGTATATATAACCAAAATATATAACAAATTAGACATATAAAATATAACACTGTAAATGGCTTAACTGGCTCTGCCTCTGCTACTACAAAGGATCTAGTTAACATCGAAATATCTTCAAGGTTCAACTCTGATTACATCGAATTAAAAACATTTAAATTGCCTAAACTGCTGTCAGATCCCTCCTACGGCAAGGCCAGAGAAATCGAACTATTATTGGGTGTTGATATATTTTTTGATTTACTCAATCCGGACAAAGTTGTATGGAACGCAGATTCGAGAGAAGTGAAGGTCTGGCAGTTTAGTACAAACAATTCATGGCAGATTACATATCGCTCGGACACATGGAATTGATGCGTGAAGATGACGTTAAAATGAAGGATTCAGACCAATTCTACTTACCTCATCATGGGGTCATCAAGGCCGATAGTACCACGACAAAGTTGCGAGTCATGTTTGATGGCTCTTGTAAGTCGTCTTCAGGAGTGTCGTTAAACGATGCATTACTGATTGGACCGACCATACAAGATGATATTGTTACAATTATCACTCATTTTCGGCAACACGCGATGGTTTTCTCCGCCGATGTGGAAAAAATGTATCGGCAGATATTAATTGCTCCACCAGATGACAATTTCCAGCTAGTAGTATGGAGGGCCGATCCATTAAAACAAATTCAGACATATAGCTTAAGAACAGTGACTTATGATACATCCAGCGTTCCATTCCTGGCAATTCGCACACTACATCGCATCGCCGAAGATAATGAAGCAGAGTCACCTGAAGCCGCTAAAATTATCAAGCGAGATTTTTACGTGGATGATTTGCTTACTGGCAGCGAGGCGGCAACGCGATGTTTTTAAGAGCTGACGGGAGTCCTTGGTGAAGCCGGCCTTCATTTGAGAAAATGGAAATCAAATTCGCCGCAATTTCTGCATAAAATTCCGGATGCAATAAAGGATCCTTCCATATTGGATTTTCAGGATGAGACTATGACCGTTAAAACTCTTGGATTGTGTTGGAGTCCAACTTAAGACATCTTTTGTTTCCATATTACTTGGTTGGATGTCGCCTATTACAATTTCAATGAAATTATTATTTCAGAAGTTATGGACCCTCAAGCTTGATTGGGATGACAAACTTCCTTTCGACATTCATCAACAATGGATGTACATCAAAGATAACTTTGTAAATTTGGAACGGGTTGAAATTCTGCGGCATCTTGGACTTTCATCACAAACAAATAATTTTCAGTTATATGGTTTTTGTGATGCTTCGGAAATGGCGTACGCTGCCGTTGTCTACCTGTTGTTCAACAGATCGAGAAGCACAAATCAAAATAACAGTTGTGATTGCGAAAACTAAAGTCGGCCCGATGAAGCAAGTGCCACTGCCTAGGCTGGAGCTGTGCGGTGCTAAACTTTTGGCCAAATTAATCAGATATATTTCGACCATTTTTCAGGACCGTAAGCACCAAATATACGCTTGGACTGATTCAAAAATAGTTCTGGCTTGGTTATCTGATTTACTACGAAGAAGGAAAACATTTGGTGGAAACCGCACTTCCGAAATCCTGGCTATCCTGCCCCGAACTCAATGGGGACATGTCATTTCAAGGGATAATCCAGCGGATTGCGCAACGTGGGGCATTAACCCAAATTCGCTGCCTGACTTCAAACTGTGGTGGCACGGAACGGTCAATTACAAGGTGCAAACTGATATACGAGAGATCGTTGCTCGTATCTCGACGATGGCCACAACGATCTTCTGGACAGTTTTGATATCCAGGTCTCAGGAAAGCAAGAGATTGAGCCCGAAATCATCCCAGAACCCGAGGAGGAGAAAGAGGAAGTACAAGAAGATGACTCATTGCAAGACTCACTGGACGATCAACAAGAAAACCCGCCAGCGCTCCAGGAGCAAGTTCCACGAAGAGCTCAACGAGCTACAGCTGGAGTTCCACCCGCCTATCTCGGAGACTACGTGTGCTAAACAAGGCATTTTCCCATTTCCATTTATTTTCATTCTCATCCGAAACAATTGTAATCATTATAATCATTCATATCGCAATCATTCAAATAAGAATTTCAACTGCTTATAAACAGCATCTTAAAACGGGGAGAAGTGTTACGATGACAGTCTGAACGACCTTATCCTAGCAAGCCGGGATATACCCCGCCTGGCAGATGTCATATGGAAAAAACAGCAGAAGGATTTTCACCACGACAAGCTACACACAAACTAAAAATAAACACCCCTATTCCCTTAGTCGTGTCACTTGTCACTTGTACCGACAATCAAATTTTGGTATTAGTCGATTGATGCGACAATCGTCGTTTGAAGTGACGAACATTCTTTTACGTCGCATTCTCTTATATTATCATTTCGATCGACTAAGACAATACCAGTTTAAAGTTGAAGTGACGCGACAATTATCACGTCGAATGAAGTGACACGACTAAGGGAATAGGGGTATAAACATCCAAAAAAAAATTTGTTTCAACGAATTAGAATTTTGACATTTCAAATTGAATGGAGACGGATTCTGATACGTGTTTCAAAATATTATTAATTTTTTTTGACCAACTGTACACTTTAACCTACACATTTTGGTTTGTTGTTTTATTTCTTGATTTCTGATTTTTGTTTATATGGCAGTCTCAACACAATTTAATACACGTAATTTTAAAAAGTTTAAGAGTTTTAAACATTTAAATTGTATTAAAATTGCAAATAAGTACATAAATATAATGTGTAGCGTAGTGTATAATTAATGTGTAGCATACAAAAAGTGTAGAGCACGAAATGTCAAAATAAAATTACGCTGTGTTGTTTGACAGATGTGTGACAAAAATGCAGAAATAGTAAAAATAAGTGAAAATTTAATTTAATCACAATTTTGTAAATAATATTAACCGCAATCATGTTTATAACAAAGTTCAAAACATCATCTTTACTTATATCCACACAAAAAACCGTATTTCGACGTAATTAAATAATTTGTCCAAATTTTCGTACATCGATTTACATAACCTCATTTTTTTTTCTAGGACTAATTGCAACCGAAGAACTTGTCCAACGTCGCAGTGAATTATTCAGTCTGGAACAGAATCGGCAAAAAGAAAAAGTTGGTCGAATTGAAAAGATAGAGATACGATATTTGGGCCTACCAAATGATAAAACTCTCGTGATGAATAAGGGCTTATCGACCCCATATAATTGTGCCCAACATTTGAGCGAGCATCATGCCACAAAATCGGCAGTTGCCCTATTAAACAGCAAAACCCCATGGGACCTGCATCGCCCGCTAGAAGAATCATGTACGATTCAGTTTTTAAATTTCACTATGACGGATCCCCATTTTGCTAATCGCAGCTTTTGGCGAACCTGTTCGTTTATGTTGGGCGCCGTATTACAGGATACATTTAAACCAGAGGCGGAATTGAATCTTCACAGTTTTCCTAGTCCTAATTTGAAGACGGGCAGTTTTGTGCATGATGTAGTATTGTCGCACAATAATTGGACACCTACGACACAAGAGTTGAAAGCGTTGTCAGCCGGAATGGTCAAACTTGCAGCTAAAAATTTACCAATCGAACGACTCGAAATTAACAGTGACCTAGCACTTGAGATGTTTAAGGATAATCCGTTTAAAAGAGAACAATTGCCAAGTATTGCGAATCAAAATAATGGTAGCGTCATTGTGTATCGTGTCGGAAATCATGTTGATATGAGTCGCGGCCCTATGGTCGGTTTCACCGGATTTTTAGGTAAATGCACTGTGTCCGCTATTCACAATCTATTAACAGAAGGAAGCCAAACTTTTTATCGAGTACAAGGTGTTGGTCTACCCACCGGATTTATTCTAAATCATTTCACTTATGGAATTCTAGAAGAACGTTCTCGAAAATTAAATTCAGCACACTTACCAAACGAACCATTCGAGGAAAGTTCAATGGAAAGTCAAATCGCGTAAAATAATTACACCGTAAATATTAGTTTTTAAATTTTAATTAAAATAATTCAAATATAAAATACAAAAATTGTTTTTTTCAAATTCAGTCATTTACATTGTTACGTAGGTTGGTGTCGTCATAACACCGCAATTATTGTCTCGGGCTGACATTAAAACATATCCGTCATTACCCCAATAATTTGACCACGAGTTTTTCACCAGCCAATAGAGTTCGCCATTCATAGTACCGTAACCAACGGCCAAAACAGCATGATCGAGATTCTCTAATTTATTGCCACATTTTGGTTCAAAGTAAACACCATGTGAATAGAAACGGAACGATTTTGGTGATGCATCGATGGCCACCGAAATTGGCCCATGTTTAAGAAGTGCAATTTTTAGCGCATTTGGATCCCCACTTGTTACATTAACGTAACCGGTGATTGGCGAGACTAATGAAACGTTGCTGACATGACAATAACCATCTTGTCCAAGATAACCACCATAATCATCTTCGGTTGGAACACCGCCCGTTTTCATAATCCATTGATATGAACGGAAATCTTCGCCTCCATCACATCCATTATTACCGTATCCCCAGGAACAATCGATCAGTGCTTGCTGTGATAATCGAACTAGATTACCACCATTTTTCAAAAAGAATGCACCTTCTACTGCTCCTATTGTTCCAAATGACCAACATGAACCACAAACCGATTGATCCTTGACTTGAGTAACAGCACCAAATAATCTCCAGTCATGCTGATCGGGAAGATCTGCAACGCTCGATGAATCGTAAGGGAACGGTTTTCCTCCATTATACTGTAACGACGATCGGAATCCTCTTAATGCACTCATTTCATCCTCGGTACGATCGGCCAAATGATTAATTGCCAAACTATATCCAAGCTTAGCACGATTCTTTGAATGAATATATCGTAAATTTTGATGAAACACAATTTTACGTAGTTCATGCTCATCAGGTGAATTATAATTTTTACCATGTTTTCCCTTGAAACGTGAAAATTCATCCTCTACATGTTCTATGCTCCGTGGATAAATAAATTCTTTCATTGGATTAAATGTAGCATAATGTTTTGTACCTGGACCGGGGAATCCAATGCACGGTTTATATTCATCAACCTCAAATACTGAATTATCAATATCCTCGTGACTATAATAATCGTATGTAATGTAATAATGATCGTAATGGGATCCTAACAGTGTATTATAACCTTTCATTTCGTAGCGTACCGGTATTGGCATTCGCGATGCTGGATATTTTGGTGATTTCTTATAACGAACCCATAGTGTGTAAGTGTTTTTCTTTTGGCCCGTCATCTCAACCAATTCAAATTTGTCACAGTTGAAACCGTCCAACTCTTCGGTTGCTGAAATTTAAAATAAAATAAATTGTTAATGGATTTGGTGTTTATCAGTACTATCATATTACTCCGGGATTCGGGTTATTAAAATTATGTATGTAAAGTTGCCATGAAGAGATATATCCAAAAACGATACACGTGGCTCATCCCTTAATTTCAGCAGTCAATAGTTTTTTGGTGGCCTCGCTAGAATTAGGTTTACTACCAAATTATGTTGTGTGGAATGAATGGAGTTCAGGCTCGCAGCAATTATATTGGTTTTTTTTTATGAGAATTGTGTCATGCTCGTAAAATAATCTAACCTGATAGGTCAAACATGGTAATTATTTGAATTATCACAACTTTGATAAGGAGCGAATGATTAATTCCAAAAAATGGGTTCGCGAAATTAAATTATCGAATATAGTATCAGTGAATAGTAATTTACAATTATTAGTTGGTTATATTTGGTTTTTTACATTGATAAACATTATTATGAATTCTATCGTTTATTTACTGCAGCAAATTAATCGCAATTTACAATTTATAATTGGCAAACCTTAATTCGTAAAAAAAATGTAATGTTTATCTACTTCGAGTGGTTGGAGTATTCCATGCAATTTTAACTAATCGTAGCTGATTGGGGGTTTTAAATCGATTATTAATAAATTCCATGTTTAAATTGCGTTAAATTGAACTGTTTGCTTCATTTTAAGTTAAAGCTTGAAATTTAACTTCAAGCTTTAATAATTAATAATAAAGCATAAGTGAACAAAAAGTAGAAAGATAGTTCTTAATGATGACTTACATGGGTCATTTTGATTGATTCGTTCATGTTGATCATCATGAATGAATCATCCAAAGTGTTTCGTCTAAATCCGCTTTAACATTCAACTAATATTAGTTTTTTCCAATATTTTTCTTCTATCTTGGTACATATTTGTTTTAGAAGGCTTAAAATAATCCCTAGGAATTTTTCCATAATTAGAACAAAATATTTACATCTGACAAAATACAAACAAAATGATTTCTTAAAATGCTGATAAGTTTAATCTTAGTTTTGAAAATTGGAAGCGAGATTAGAATTCTACCATGAATCATATTATGTAAAGGCAATTACGTTTTAAAGCAACGTCTACCACCTTCAACAATTACGATAAATGCTGGAGATATAATTCCGTCACTCATGAGATTCGTTAAATTTGAGAAGATAACAAATATTTTGCAAGAATAACAAAACAAATTACTAATGGTTCCAAGGTTAAACCTGATACAAAATCGATTTTTTCCCAGAACTCAATTTATTATCATTGCATAACCGAATAAAATCTAGAACAGGCGAAAAACATTTTGTAACTGAAACATAATAAAATTTAGCTTGCAAATTACAAATTAATATCGCTGCTTGTCAGCATTATTTTAAATTATGTCAATCCATAAACCTAATAAGCGTTATTGTAATTTACACATATTAAAAATCAAAACAAGATAAGTCGGAAATATATTTAAACTGTTTATACTGAAAGTAACAGCAAAGGCCCTCAACTTTTAATTATGTTTTTAACTTATCTTGTTTTGGTTTTTAATATGTACATGTATTTACAAATCTTAATTGTCGTCTTAATACTTTTCATTTCAATTCAGTTTGTACTTTGGTATAACTGTACTGATAAATTTGAATAGCGATCCAATTTTTCCAACTTTGCTAATCCACGTTCAAATTAGTGCCAGTGGGGTTGAAACTTCTGCAAGTTCTGGTCCGATACATCGTAGTTGAATCAGATAACTTTTAAGCTATAAATTTATACTATTTGTACAGTAACAAAAACCTTATTGAATCCACATTATCGGAGTCTGAGTTCCCCATCATGTTTCATGAATACTTTGTAGATTCATCATTTTTCTAAAATTATTTGGCAATTTGTAGAATTTTAAAAAACTAAATGTTTTCGCTATTATAGAGCTTCATTATTAAGTAGTACACCTATTATACAATCAAGCTATGTATTTACAAAATGTTATTTATGGTTTACGTAACATTGAAAAAATTATTCATAAAGTGTAACAAGTTAATTTATACTCTAATGGCGATGCAAGTAAATAGGCCAAATTGTTTAAATGCCAAATCATCAAAATTGGAAACGAATTATTGATACTTACTTATTAGCTTAAACGTTTTAGCATCAGGTAATATCGATTGAATCGTAACTTTTGTCGTACTCGTACCATTGACCTCTAGACATGTTTGTTTTGAATTCAGACCATCAACACTGACCGGAGCCACTTTGATTGACACACCATTGACGTCTTCTTTACTGAGTTGATACGTCTTTACCATACCACCATAATAATCGATACGAGACCGGCCGGTTGGTTCTTCATACCAAGCATAAAATGGTTCAGCAATTTCTGCATACGGAATATTTAAAACACCTTTAACTGTGTACACATTTTCCCATTTTGGTGGATTTGTTCCAATCACTATACATACGCGTGAAATAAATAAAAACCATTAAGAATACGGTTATGTTATAATCGATTGGCCAGTTTTTCACCAGCATGACATACCTCCAATTATAATAAGAGACAAAGAAAATATAAATTTAATTAGCATATTTTATGTTCGTTCTAATTCTATCTATATCACTATTTTTCTGTCACTGCAAAAACAACAACAACAAAAACACAGACGATTTAAAAATACAAACTACACCAAGCGAATTCAGGGAGTAAATGAAATGAAAAATGGCGATTCATTGTATTTATTTATTGCAATTCATTCATTTTCGTGTATTATGGGAGAATGAGAATAGAAATGAATTTTGTTCTCTTATCTGACGTTTATAAAAAATTTTTGTTTTGCTTTATCAATTTTTTATTGTACTAGATGTAATCGTAACAAGTTGGCCCTCAGAGTAATTCTATAACCTTAGTTATGTAACAGACACAGTTTTCAGCAAAATATTTTAGAAATTGGTAAAATGGTGACCTTTCTTACAAAATTAACCTTCCGTTGGTGCATGAGGGTAAAACGTTACTATATCCCAGGTAAAAAAATGAATTAATACGAAATGTTTTCTCTGATATGTCTTCTCGAAAACCTAATCGAAATTTTAGTTGGGCCATTTTAAGGCAAATATGCGGGGAATAAACAAAATACAAATCGGTTTGTACATGGTGTAAAAAGTTTCCCCAGAGTAGCAAGACTTTTTAAATAAAGCGCAGACGGCTTATTATTCTTTCAAATTTATTTCATCCCCTTCAAAGTAATCCCCTCATTCGGATAGAATACACTTATGCCAACGTTTTTTCCAGTCTTCGAAAACAGTTGTTAAAGTCGATTTCCGGAATGGCTCCTTTAAAACCTTCTTCGATTCGGCTTGTACAGGGTGTGCACTTCAAATTGAACCTTTAGCTTTAGCAAATTATATGTATGGCCATTTAGGATTGAACTTATCTATTTCTTTACGGCTTTTACTGCAATTTGACAACAGCAATGAAAATGGGATTCTAAAACGATTTTTAGATAAAGTTCTGGAAATTGCATTAGAAATTTGGTTCTAAAATGATTTTTACATGAAATTCTGGAATATGGCCAAGTATGATGGAACTTGCCTATTTCTCAACCGATTATAATAAAATTTGCCATTTGCTTTGGAAATGACGTTCTGAGATGGTTGCCCTCGCTGATGCAGCCGGTAGAGCTCTGCTTTGCAACTGGAGGATCCCGGGTTCGATTCCCGGTAGTGGCAAAAACAAATTTGTCATGATTGGGGTTGTGTTTGTGAATGTAATGTTACTAGCTTTTCTATCAAAGGATAATTAATGTTGTGGGTGTGTTGATATGAGTTTTAATGTTATGTGTTCCCTCTATTAACACTCCACTATACTCGCAAGGTTATGTTCACTACACGTGAAGTGAACGATAGAAAATTATCGAAAACGAGCCGACCTAACGATGGCGCGGCCCCCTCTGGATTTGGGTTGTTCAGTAAGTTTGGGATGAAACGTTACTCTTCCCTTGAAACATTACTCTTCCCTTAAATGATCTGCCTGTTTCACCGGTATGTGACGGTAATGAATATGTTGTTTCCAACGTAGTGTTTGGTTTGATTTGCACTTCTTTCGATGTATTTGTATGTTTATCAAGTTGCGGCGCCTCTATGAAACAAGTTTTAAGCCGGTTTATTGAAACCGTTGATTCGATACCTTTGACCAGCAGTGTGAAATAATTCTCGTTGCGTTTGACTACCGGAAATGTTCCCTCGTATGGAGGTTGTAGAGACTGACAAACTGCGTCTGTCCGTAACAGCACGAATTCGCAAGTTGACAACTCTTTAAATACGAAAATTTGTTCTTTAGCGTGTCGTGATGTCGATGAGGGTTGAAGAATGTCTTTAAACTGGTTCTTCAACTGTGTGACGAAATCGGACTGATGAATGTTCTTGCTTGGTTGAATGAAATCCGCGCGTAGTCGTATATGTTCTCCGTAAACGAGTTCGGCTGACGTACTTTGAAAATCGTCCCGGAATGAGGTTCTCAGTCCGAGTAGTACTATCGGTAAAGATTTTGTCCACTGTTTTTCAGCTGCGCTTTTAAAACTACGGTGCCATCGTTCGATTATGCCGTTGCATGCTGGATTGTAAGCAGTTGTTCGTTTGCGGTGGAATCCAAGTGATTTATATAGTTCGTCGAACAGAGTTGCTTCGAACTGTGCACCTCTATCAGTGACGATCGATGCTCGATGGCCTCCAAATCGGCTGATCCATGTTTTGATTAATGCATCAGCTATGGTTTCTGCTCTGATATTCGGAATTGGTGTAGCCTCTGGCCAACGTGTGTAGCGATCGATCATGGTCAAACAATATAAATTACCTTAGGATGGAGGTAACGGTCCGACTAAATCGATGTGGATTTCGTCGAATCGTTTACTGATCTGTTCGTAAGTTCCAGTTTTACTTGTGACATGTTTCGTAATTTTACACTTTTGGTAGTGTATGCAGTGTTTGGCCCAAGAGCGTATTTCTTGGTTCATCGCTGGCCATACGAATTTTTTACTGAGAGATATTGTGCAATGACTCGTAAATTGGTCGACGAAATGATTTAGGGATAAACGGCCTTTGTGTTCCCGTTGAAACATCGCATAAAATTTCCTTATCGGTTCCAAAACTGGAAATTTTTTGAATTTAAAAGACGCGTTTGATTCCATCAGTTTGATGAGAGACAGAACAGTGGTTGCCATCCTTTTTGTGTCTGTTGTTGCAATACGGCTCCTACTGCCGTATTCGACACGTCGACGAAAATTGCAAATCTGGCATTTCGAATCGGATATGCTAACTGATTACACTGCGCCAGCTTTGTTTTGCACGTTTCGAATGCTTTGGTAGATTCATTGGTCCAATTTATTGGTGACTTATCCTTCTTCTTCTTTCGCCCTTTTAAAAATTCGTATAAAATCCCCTGATCGTGTGCTGCATTCGGTAAAAAGATTCGGTAATAATTTATCAACCCCAAAAATTGAATGCCGTCTTTTGTAGTTGGTTGTGGGAAATTTTGAATGGCTTCCACTCTGTGTTTATCAGGCGACATGCCGCTTGCGCTGATATGAAATCCAAGGAAAAATATTTCGTTCTGCATAAATTCGCACTTGTTAACAATCCCTACGTGTTTCAGATGCTCTTCCGAGTTTTGTGAGGCGATCAGTAGGTCGTCGATACACGGAAACATGAATGCCAGATCTCGAAATATTGCGTGAATCAGACGTTGGAATGTTTGAGCGGCATTACGTAATCCGAACATCATCCGGGTGACCCCAATCAATCCGAACGGACTGATGATTGCGGTTTTTCCTAAGTCTCGTTCTCCGATAGGGACCTGGTGATACGCACGGGTGAGATCGATTTTCGAGAAAATCGTGCATTACTCGAGTTGATGTGTGAAATCGGTCACAAAGGAAATTGGATAACGGTCAGGTTTTGTTATCGAGTTTAATGCCCTATAGTCACCACATAATCGCAAGTTTCCGTCTTTATTTTTTGCAATATGGAGCGGACTTGCCCAATTGCTCTTCGAGGGTCGGCACACTCCTTGTGCTGTCCAAGCTTCAATCTCAGCTTTGGCGATTTTCATCTTATCCGCGTTCAACCGACGTACTTTTGCATGGCATGGTTGACCGGATGTCTCGACACAATGCGTGATGTTGTGCTTCATAGTATTCAGATTTGTCGATTCACGAGTTACTGTCTTGAATTCGTGTAGTAGTTCCAGAATCTCGGGAAGTATTGAATCGGACTTTATTGTTGTAATGAAGGAATTTGAATTGGCTCTTCTTTAACGTCGAGGTTCGTGTTGGGGTCGATGAGCTTGTTATTTTTAATGTCGACCAATAAACCGAAATGTGATAGGAAGTCAGCTCCAAGAATACACCGATCGACTTCTGCTATGATGAACTTCCATGTCAATGGTCTACGAAGACCTATGTTGAGAGTGAGCTTTTTGCAACCGTATGGTATGTATCAATCGTTGTAGCGTTCGCCGCGAACAATTTAAATGTGGACGAATTGGACTTTTCGGGGTTTGTTGGTGGTATTATTGAAACCTCGGATGCGTTCACAAAGTTGATGTCCTGTGTCGATCAAGAATTGTAGCTTGTTTTGTGAATCGTCTATGATTAGGCGGCTGTTTGAGATTTGGCTACCGTCACCTGCCGCGTGAAGTGCGGTGCCTACCGGTTTTCCGGATTCGTTGTCGGTTGGCTTGCTTCGTTGAAGTAGCGTGGTTTTAGATACCTTCGCACTTGAAAACTGTATTTGTGATGATACCAGCAATTCGAGTGTTTTGCCACTTGTTTCTTTGATCGCGAACTGCTGCGCTGACGATTATTGTCATTGGTCCTAGGGCTTTGCAAACGTCCGCGGGATGATTTATTTTTAGATTTCTCAAAATGAACGAACAGTTCTTCCACTCGTTGTGTTAGGATGTTGATCTGAGTTGTTAAATTCTTTTGTTGTACTCTGTCGTCGTCTCGTGTAGAGGCTTTCAGGTTGAAAATACTTGCCGGTTTTTGTACGTCGACTATTTTGTATGCAGCGTTTGCAAGTTTCTGAAGGTTCGAATCATCCGCATGCAAGACAAAATTTCTTGGGCATGTGTTGGGAGTCGCTGTAACCACAGATTTCTTAAAACTGGTTCAGTAACCTGATTAATAGATAGTGTTTCCATTTCCCTCAACAGTTGAGATGGTTTTTTATCGCCGAGCTGATTCGCTTACGTGTTAGATTATGACCTTTTTTAATGTTTCGTATTTGTCGCTCTTTGGCGATGTGAGAATTTGATCGCGCACACATTTCACTGTTTCT
Source organism: Tipula vernalis (assembly GCA_958295665.1). NCBI lineage: Eukaryota > Metazoa > Arthropoda > Insecta > Diptera > Tipulidae > Tipula > Tipula vernalis. Next base: position 365,178,210 of record OY282559.1, read on the forward strand.
GGATTGAGAGCTGCAATAAGATGTCCGTATTTGGTGGAATCGGCTGATAGAGCACCAATTTCAAATTGTGCTTCCAACTGTGTAAACCAAATTTCTGCGTCGTCTCGATTGAAAGGTGCGTATTTTATCGACACTTTGTAGACGTTAGTTGTCCCAACTATTTTGGGTTTCGCCGCACCGTTGTTTTCGTCGTCACTCATTTGGGAATCGTTAAAACAATTAAAAAAATATTTAAATCCAAACTGGTAATAGGCGTAATTATTATTGTTCTGCGAATGATTTTATTGTTTAATCACGTCGGAGGTCACCAATGTGGGTGTGTTGATGTGAGTTTTAATGTAATGTGTTCCCTCTATTAACACTCCACTATATTCGCAAGGTTATGTTAACTACACGTGTTTTATATTAACCCGAACATGAATTCCATACAGCAATTGTTGTTTTGTTAATTGTATTTTATTTACCAGATATTCGATATTCGTTTATTTATTTATTTAATTAATTATTAATATTTTAGTAAGAATAAAAGATATAATCAAAACGTTGATTTATTTGTAGCCATCTTATTCCGCCATTTTTATTTGCTCTCATTTTTTGACTCGTGATGTTTTTAATCTGCCATTTTAGAATTACGTGGCTTTTAGAATACCGTGGTTAAATCAACCCAGTAAACCGAAAAAGGTGATGCCAATTCTACTTGCATCGACGGTAGTGTTGCCGCCACAGAGTAACATACATTTAAAAAAAAAAACGTAAATAATTTGTGGATATTGTTCTTGAGGATGTGGCCTAGTATGATGAAACTTCCTATTTCTCTACCGACTATGATGAAATTTGACATGTGCGTTGGAAATGGGATTCTAAAATGATTTTTGGATGAATTTCTAGAATATGGCCAATTAGAATGGAACTTGGCTATTTCTTAAACGGTTTTTGTTAAATTTGGCATTCATCATAAAGTTCCTGTCAATATGGTCTCCGGCCCAATCGATGTCGACGTAGCATTTGAAACATAGATCATTTTCTTCGTTTCCCAATTTAAGCTTTAGGGATTTTGTAGCTTTCAAATATCTGAAAACTCCCTTTACCTCATTCCAGTCGCATCGTTTTGGGTCACTCACACGTCTTGCCAATATTGATGTTGCAATGGAGATATTCGGCCTAGTGTTGGTAGATAAGTATAGTAAAGATCCGATTGCACACTGATAGATTTCGTGTGACTCGAACGGTTCCTGGTTCATTGATTGGCTTAAATATCCGACATTTATTGGTACAGACGAGTCTTTGGCATCCTCCAGATTGAATTCACGAAGCTTGTTTAAGATATATTTCTCTTGATTTAAATAGAACATGCCTTTATCATCTCTGTTGAATTGGATAGCAAGATAGGATTGTAAATTTCCGAGATTTTTTATGATAAAATTGTTATTCATTGAAATTTCAAAAACATCAATTAGTTTGATATTTGTTGAGACTACAACAATATCATCGACATGGTTAGATATATATGTATATCTCGTTCGGTTTTCTTTTTGTACAAACATAGGTCGTTATCGTTTTGTACATATCTGTTCTCCTTCATAACAGTGTGAAACTTCTGTTCCATTCTTTTATGCCCTGTTTGAGACCATATACATTTTTATTAAGTTTACATACTTGAGTACTGTCAACCATCGTGTATAATTTCGGCTGTTTCATGTAGACGTTATGAGATAGATCTCCGTTTAAGTATGCAGTTTAAATGTCAAAATGTTTAACTTCCATCTTGGGCTGGCTACGGGTGCAAAAACTTCGTCGTAATCTCGACCAAATTTTTGTGAAAAACCTTGTGCTACCAAACGAGCTTTGAATCGAACGATGTTACCTTCTTGATCGGTTTTCTTCTTATAGACCCATTTGGAACCAATTGCATTTTCTCCTGGTGGTAATTTAGTTATCTTCCAAGTTCCAAAATTAAGAAGTGAGTCCATCTCTTCATTCATGGCCGTTATCCAATTTTCAGAATTTTGGTCATTTATTGCTTCTTCATATGTAACAGGATCCGAGTTTATTTCTTTTGTCGCCTTATTAATTTCCATATTAACCATTTTGGTGGCACACCCTTATTTGGTCTTGTAGAACGTCGTGTAGGTTGCTCTTCTTCTCCTTCTGGATCTAAATCATGGTGGAGTTGGTGTACATCGCTTTCTGCTGATTTCATTTGATGGTCGCTTGAGATGTCAATGGTAGTTTGATTATATATATATCGGTCTCAATAAATTTAACATCACGGCAAATCTTAATTTTGTGTGTGTTAACATCTAAAAGTCGATATTATTTCGTACCGAACTCATAATCCACGAAGAATAATTTTTCAGCTGTGTCATCCAACTTTTTACGCTGTTCTTTCGGGACGTGTGCATATACAAGTGCTCCAAAATATGAAAATAATTTAAATCTAATGCCACATCTCATATGGAGTAGTTTTTAAGCTTCTAGTTGGTAGACATTGATTATGTGATTCGCCGTAATCATCGCTTCGCCCCAAAACAGTTTATGCAAACCTGAGCTTGTCAAAATGCACCGTGTCATTTTAATTAAGGTCCGATTTTTACGTTCGGCAATTCCGTTTTGTTCTGGCGTGTTAGGTACTGCACACTCAAAAATTTTCGTACATATGCAATGCAAGATGCATTACATATAGGTCCAATGTATTTTTACATTAAATTGTAATACTTACCTCTGCATTTAAATATTTTCGTTTAAAGTAACATTTAATTGTAATGTTAGCAAAAATAAAAAATAAATGTTGTATTTGAGTTTATTAATAATGTAATTTGACTTTAAATGTTTAAATGTAAATTTGACTAGTTTTCGATGTAATGAAATATTTAAATTTAATTTAAACTTTGCATTAAAATTTAACTAAAAATGCATTAAAAAATTATTGTTCAATTTGAATTGTATTCTGGTCCAAAATTAAATTTAAAATTAAATGCTGTCATGGATTTTAGTTTAATCTATCCAGCATTTGAATTTTTAAATCTAACGTGCATTCAGTTTAAATGTATTGATGTATAAGAAAATGTGATTAATTGCTGTTTGCTCTCATGTTAATAATAAAAATAAAACAATATACATATTCAAATTATAAATTCTTTATTTTAGTTCATACAAATTCTAGTATTACACCTCAAACACATATCTTGAAAGATTATATTTAAAAATATAAGGTTTATTATTTCTTCTTGAATATTTCTTTTCAAAACTTTGCTTAATTTTTAAATTTTTGTATGGGATTAAAATATCATCCTTGATTTTCTCAATCAACTCAAAACTGTTGTGAAAGAAATCATACTGCACTTGGAATTCTGAACAAATAAAAAAGTAGTCAGACTCATTTTTAATTATTTCATTGATTTCATAAAATAATATTTCTGATTCTTCTAATTTAGTCATCAAATAAAAACCAATTTTATAGTAAAATTCGTGTTTTAAAAATGTTAATGAATATAGATTCTTCGTAAATACTGAAAAATGGTTGACATATTTACCGTTAACAGTAATCTTTTTAGGTTTTTTGTTATGTACAAATACTGGTGATAGGTTAAGGTTTGCCCATTTATAAGAAATCATTTGCTGATGCCGATAAGCTAATGTCTTGCAAACATTAACGAAATTTTGAGGTTTAAGTCTTGTAAAATACCGATGTTTGCTCTCATAACGCATAGTCCATAAATTGATTATCGGACCCATCTTCCTAATAATAGTACCATAATGAGTCAATAAATGTTGCTTTGGTGTTAGACTTTTATTGAAAATTTTCACAACACAAGATAAATGTGCTTCAATATTTTCTTCCAATTCTCTAATCTCTTTCAGTGATACTTTTTGAGCAAAAATGACATTTAAAATCTGGAGCAACGTTATTATAAGTGACCACTGTTTTTCATGTTCTTGCTTATAAAGATGTCCGAATAAGAAAGGAAAATGTATGGTTAGACATAACGACTGACTGGAATATTGCCCTAAATTACTTCGTTCAAAATTTATAATAGATGGTTTATATTTGTTATGCAAAATACCATAATCAAACGATGATACTATTTCATTTATGACTTGCAATGTTATTAGTTTATTTGATATGAGAAAGGCTAAAAGATATTTCATAGCAATTCCTGCACATCCTTCCAGGATATCATGCATTAGATCAACACTGCAATTTTCTATTACGTTAAAATATTTTAGAGAGTTCAATATGCTAACTCTTTTTATGCCTTTCGTTTCGCTTAGCCGTATTGCTTTATGGGGATTTTGTTCCCTAATAATGTCGGAACAATCTGATGTTCGCAAAATCGATTTTATTTCAGATACGGTAGTTTTAGCAGTTTCAAATGGTATTTCACAAAATCTACAAAAATTTCCAGAAGAAAAGCATTTTGCAAATCCTAAGATATCGTTTGCGGCTAGATTATCATGTGCTAAATTAATTAATATCCCTTTGAGTATTCCATAACCTTCAATATCAATACCCATAGTTTCTAAAATTTTAATATCCTTTATTATTGGCTCCAACACATTATTTAAATTAAAATCTCCCTGAAGATCATTAACATAAAACAGTGAGACTAGAAATATGTGATCGAGTTTAGAATTAAAACCATGTGGCATATTGCAAATAGTAAAATAAATTGCTCCTATCTTATGAACAACGGTTTTCGTCCCCAAAACTTTCACAATTTCAAAATCGTCATAATAAATTTGTAACATTACAGCGTATCTATCATTTAATAACGCTTTATATGTTTGAAAAGTACTTCCACAACAAGGTTTCTCATAAAAACTATCATTACACTTATGTGATTTATTAAAATTGAAATATTGTTCTCGAAAATTGGAATTTTTAAACATTTTAGTAATACTTAGATTGCAGTATTGATACATATTGAAATACATTTTGTACACATACTTTTCTATACAGCTTCAAGTTTTTGCTATATCGCATTTCCCAACGATTACCAATTGAAATTGATTGTGGTAATATTATATCTTCTCGGATTTCTATCTGCTTACGACGTTTATATAACGAAGTATATTCATCTAAAATATTGGAAACTGTATTTTCTGTATGTTGATCGGTTAAGTTATTTTTACGATTAGTTACAAACTCATTGGCAACACCGGTGACTAGTTTTTTTGTTGATAAACTTAGCTCGGTTATTATAGCTTCTGAGAGGCCTAACGAACTTAAATTATCAAAATAATTTTTAACCTCATCTCTAAATGAATAACTTGGTACAGTTTTATCTACATGAACTGCGTAGGATTGAGAAGCTTCAGGAATCATATTACTCGTCGTTAAATTATTTTTATTCTCATAATTATTTTGTGTGATATTGGCATCAGCAAAATGAGTTTTGATATGTCGTCTTAGACCACTAAAAGTTTGAAAACAGGCAGTACAATTTCGATCACATATACATTTTATTTGAGTGTTTGAATTTTCATAAATAAATTCAACACTTCTTAAATGAAAAATAATATTTGTTTGAGTATCAAACTCCTTATTACATATAAAACAAAAATATTTCATTGTCACTGGTTATAACTATTTGAATGATTTATGTAAATTCAAATCCTTATAATAAACATAAATAAATAGTATACAAAAATTTTAAGTTTGTTAGTTAGCTTAATTATAAACAAATAGTATTTAGTTTTGTTTAGCTTAATTAATATTTCGAATTATAGTTTATATATATCGTCTTTATAGCAGTGGAATTTATTTATTACTTCATCGACGATTGGTGTTGTTTTAATATTTTCAAAGTTATAATACATCTTGGAAATTAACTTCCAAAAATTAGATAGATATTGATTAAAGTTTTGATTGAAAATATAGTGACATTTGAATAGTAAGTCGAATGTTTGGAGAACAGAAAAGCCTTCCGGTACAGATAGTAAACGTTTCTCAATATTAATAAAGTAATTAGAAACTGATAATTTATTTGAACATGTCGCTATTATATATGGATTAGAATATTCCTCAGCAAGTAATTCTGATTCAGTTGAATTTAGCTGTAATGTTAAACGTTGAATTGTATTAATATACTACATAAACTCGATTTTATTTACTCCGAATGTTCATAATACAAAACGGAATTCGATATAAAATATATTTTTAATGAATACATATGGAACTTACCGGCTTAAATACAATTAAACGACTTTTCATTCCCTCGATGCTCACTCGTGGTAATTTTTTAGAACTTTTTCCATTAGCTGTTTGTGGACATAATTTTATAAGGCAAAATATTTTTTCCAAAGATGGAGCACAATCTACAATAAAAGAAATTGAAATGTTTTATTATTATTGATAATTGTGCTTTATCAGATAAGATTCGATAGTACTAATCAAATTTAATGAAGTTAAATTCAATAAACCTAAATTGTTGAATGTTAGGTACAACTTTTCTAAATTTAACAGCAAATATACACAGACAAATTTCAAAGATTAACTAATCTTAAATAATTGTTACGTAATCTCAAAAAATTGCCGATCAAAAATGAATCTAATTTTTCATTTCCATCATACCTGTTTGGGTTTCAGTTTCTGCTATTGCCTTGCTGTTCTTTAGCACTACTTCTATAAATTTCTCGTATCGGCTCCAGTTTTCGAAAAAGCAATTGTCGTTTTCTTTGTACCGGTTATTAAAATCAAATAATATCTGTAAAATTTAAGATATTATAAAATATTTTCTTTACCTAGTTTTATATTAAATTAAGTTACCAAATCTGGGTCTACGAAAAAAAATGGTAAATTTTCAATAATATTGTAATTGGAATCCTTTTCAATTAGTTTTGAACGAATTTCACCTGTTAATAAAAGCTTTTCTTTAATTAAATTTTTCTGTAACTTTACATCTGCATGTTTGAGTATTAATAAATCCTCATTGTCGACTTCAATGATAGCATCTTCGCGATGTTCTTCGTGTTCAGTGGTTTTTCGTTTTCGGATTCTTATCCCTTCTACTTGGCGATATTTTTCTTGTATATTTCTTAATTTATTCGGTATAAAACCTTTGTTGGTTTTCGGGTCATACAGAATTTTCTATAAATTAATAAAATTCTAGCATTATAATTGAAAAAAAAATCGTAATACAGGCTAAATATTTTAAACAAATTAATAATTATGAATTCAGACAGCATGTAAATATAGTTTTCCTATAATCAACATAAAAGTAGGCATTTTTGCACCAATATATAGCAATAGCAATTCTGCAAAGGATATATTTGGTATATTGCATTGTGATTCTTCTTTCCATAACAGTTAGAAATGTTTTAATAAATGTTTTAATTAAATAAGAAATTAGTTAGTTATTATACCATAATGAGATAATTTTTTTAAATTTACAAAATTCAAATAACTATTATTGGAAAGATGAAGTACAAAGTATTATTCTGAATATGTCTTGAATGTGAAAATAAGTTATTAAATTAATGTAAGGTTTTTATTCATAATCAGATGTTTTATCTATAAACACCTTTCAGAATAGCTAAAAGTTAAAATATTAGGAATAATAAAAAATATAATTCCAAATTGCATGTAGTTTGAATTCATTTTGAATAATTGTTGCATAATAAGCTGAATTTAAAAAATCATATTGAACGTGAAATATATTTTATAAATATGAAATTGAAATTCAATAAAATATTTACTTACCGCTCCATCTGATTTTAGTTGGGGAAACAAATATTCAATTGCATTTGCCAAATTGAGTTTTTGATTTGCAGTTGGGTATTGCCCGAACTTTTTAACTAAACAATTAACACCTTCTCGTATGATCGCCCTTCGCTCAATGAGTGTTAATGGCTTTAATGGATTGTCATTATTCTTCTTTTTCAAGAGGACGTGGGATTGCTGACTCTGCCACAAATGAGTTTCTAGATCCTTAAAGATAAAAAAAAAAATTTATTATCACTCACACAAAACTAGGACTATAGCTACTTCGGCATTTAATTCTTGGTTATCAATAACCAAAAAACTATTAAGCCTAGGAATTGTTGCGATCCTTTCGGTCTTAAATTGTATTTTTAGAAAAAACAGTGGACTTGATGAGTATTGTTGAATAAATTCCATAAATATTTCTTCAGGAATAATGACGTTTTCTGAATCGGTAAAACAATGAATTTCCGCAGAACTTATATTTGAATGTAAGGCAGCTGAAATATAATTAAAATTATAATTAAATATTTAATCATTTTTAAACACGACTATTTCGAAACACATAGCTACCTGCTAGTATATAATCTTCGTAACAGAGAGCTGTTTCATGACTATTACACAATTTCTTTATTGGTATGTACTGCTTCTTACTGTCAATTTCAATTTTAACTAGGCGTGGGTCAATCCAAGTATCACTAAATTTGTGCTTTATTTTTAAGCAGAACTGGGGATGATCTGATTTTTGTAATATAAAATCGATGAATACATTTTCCTCAATCCTGACATTGTCGATGTCTATAAAATAGTCGATTTCGTCTACTGAACAAGACGAATTTATTGCGGCTAGAAACAAAAACGAAGGTCAAATTGTAGGTTAATTTTCTTACTAATCAAATTTGCAAGCGAGAATTTCCAGAAATCTCACATTGCACCAACTTTAAACTTTACCCGCTGACAAGAAATCGTCATAGCATAAATAATCATGATTTACACATTGTTTTGTCACTTCAATAAACTTTTTTTCACGCTTATCAATTAGTTTTACATATTTAACGGGTAACATCCTAATATATTTTCGATACTTTTCCACGAAATCACACTTAGCACAATCACGTATTATTAAATAATTTTATATATAATTATTTTGAATCTATTATGCACAATAATTTTGTTTTTCACTTTTAACACGCTTGAAAACCACTGCACAATGCACATTCTAAATTTATGAAACTGCAAATTACCGTTATTATAAAAAAACAAAAAGTATGTCAGAGGAAAAAGGATAATGTCATAATTACGATAAAACTCGTGAATAAAATAATGTCTTGAATTGCATGTAATAGACAGAGATAAATATATTTCTGTGTATTTAAAAAAAAAAAAATTGTAAATTTTTACATTAGAAATACATAATTTTAATGTACCATTGTATTTTTTTAAAAATTTTTGCGTAGAAAGGAGAATTGTAATGTTAATATTACATTTAAATATAATGTAACTAAGATTGAATAAAACTTACGCAAAGTAGATTACACAATTAATTTTAAATACTTGTTACATTTAAACAAGGATAATGAATGTAATTGAATAGGAAATTAACGTATTTACATTAAAATAATAGTTTAATGCAAGTGTATGTATTATAATGTAATTTAAACTGAACTTAAAATTTCTGGTATTTAAGCTTGCATTTAATAATTGCATTAAAAAATTTGAGAGTGTAGGTAATTAATTTTTTATATTTCCCACCATAGAACCAATTGTTGAAACAAATATGTCAACAGATAATGGGGTAACGGTTATTTTCGATGACATTTCCATAGTAAGTGAAATTATTCTACATTGTTCATCCCCAAAAGCAGATAGCACACCATTAACACTACCGGTTGTTGCCACAGAGGACTCCATAAATTTAAGCACACCAGTCACTACAGTTTCTAAATTAGATGGAGTTCATTTTAGTTCAAATAACGAGCCATCGTCATCGTGGAATAGCAATACGCAACCACAAATTTCATTAGATATGCCAGATGTATATGTTCCCGAATTAATTAATATAAACTCAAATGCCGAGCCCTCATCTTCGCACACGATGGAACTTCAATCAATTGTTATGGAATCTTGTGCAACAACAAATTTTAACGATTCCGATTCTTCAGATAGTATGGACGGCAATTTTGATGATAGTGACATCGATCCAAATTACATACCCAATAATGACAGCGATTCTTCTCTTGTGGGAATGGCAGAAGAAATTGAAAGACAACTCGAAATGGTTTCACCTGTAAAAGACACGCAAAAAGTAAGACAAGTAAAAAAAAATAGTGGACAAAGCTATGTAACACTTAAAGGTGTTATAAAACCAACAAGAGAATGTAAACCGCTCAAACCATGTCGTCTAAATTGTAAAAAGAAAATTCCTATTGAGGATCAAAATAAAATTTTTGCGCACTATTGGGAACTAGCCAAATACGAGCTGCGAGCGGCATTTATTAGCAGTTTAATTGAAGTTAGAAATAAAAAATGCCAACGGATTATTACAAACACAACTTCTAAAAAAAATCGAAGATATACATGTAATTATTTTTTGCTTATTAATGGCAATCGGGTTGAAGTATGTAAAGTATGTTTGAAAGCAACGCTAGGAGAAACAGACAAATTTTTACGAACAATAACTGAAAAAAAATTTCTTTCACCAGAGGCTGTATGTCTAGATAACCGTGGCAAACATTGTTCGACAACCAAACGTCTACCGGAGAGTGTAACAATCGAAATTATTGATCACATTAATAGTTTCCCAATTTATGAGTCACACTATTCAAGACGCGATACTAATAAACGGTACTTACATGCAGATCTTAATATACAATTAATGTATAATTTATACGCAAAGAATTGCAATCAACCTGCCTCAATATGGAAATATACAGAGATATTTAAAACTATGAATATTAAATTCAAAAAACCGAGTATCGACACATGTAATACTTGTGAAATATTTCATTTGAAAATTAAAGTAGCCGAAGGACTCGAAAAAAGTAAATTACAAGATGAACAACGTTCTCATCATGAGGCAGCTGAAGCAGCATATCAAGAAAAACGGAACGATAAAGCCTTAGCATCCGAAAATGAATCATTGAAGGTATACACATTTGATATGCAGAAATGCCTGGCTACGCCGAATTTAAATACAAATGTTGCATTTTATAAAAGATCCTTATGGACATACAACTTGACCATTCATGACTGTATTTCCAATCAACCATTCAATTATATGTGGCATGAGGGTTTGGCAAATAGAGGAGGAAATGAAGTAGCCTCTTGTATATTTTCTCACTTGAAATCATTGCCACATTCGATCAATAAAATCGTTTTTTACAGTGACTCTTGCAGTGGTCAAAATAAAAATAGTTTCGTTGCCACAATGTTTTTAGCATTCATGCAAGAGAATATACATATGGAACAAATCGATCATAAATTTTTACAAGTAGGCCACACTCATATGGAGTGTGATACGGACCACGCTATAATCGAGAAGCAGAAAAAAAAAACATCTGTGGACATTCACCATCCCAGAGACTGGATGCAATTTGTTAGGTCAATTAGATCCAAAAAGGCATTTTTAGTATTTGAAATGGAGCGACATAAATTTTTAAATTTTGCGGAAGCGTCAAAAACCAAATTGATGTGGCGAAACGTCGATGAAGATGGAAATAAGTTCAAGTGGCAGAGCGTAAAATGGTTACGATATACTCAGGAATCTGGAAAATTGATGTATAAATGTTCATTAGACCACGATGAACCATTCAAAACGTTAAATTTAAGACGCCGTGGGGCACCCACACTAAATGTTCAAAATGTTAATTTATGCTACTCTGGCCCTCTTCCTATAAATTCAAAGAAAAAAAAGGATATTATCGATTTATTACCAATGGTGGCTCCAGAATATAGAGATTTTTACTTAAATCTACAAACAGAGGATGGGATTGATTTTCATCCTGACCTAATAGACGATGAAGAACCCGATGCCGAAATTTAAAGAAATATTTCATGTTTTTTATATTTTTGTTGTAGGTACTGTACTACGTACCTAATTGTATTGAAATAAATTATTATTTTTTATTAGTTTTTAATAAATTAATTGAATTCATTTTTTAATAACATAAAAAAAAGGTATAACATGTACATTTTTTACAAATAAATTGAATTAAAAAGGCACATGTTGTTTTAAGTATTTGATAATTATTAATCATAAAGTTTGAGAAGGGCACATGTAACTTGTGCCTTCTTTTGTGAAAATCTTAACATTTAAAAAAGGAATTAACATAGTTTTTCCTAAAATTTTCTATGAAAACAAGTAGAATTCTAGATTTTTTTAATGTTAATGTAAACATAGGGATATTTTTAATTTAATCACGTGGCAAACGGTAAAATTAAATCATCTGTCGATTTGAAAATCTAATTCAAAGTTAAAATTTGCTCTCCTGTAAAATCGTAAATTTATACTTATGCCTTTTTATATATAGACCACAGATATATAAGAATATCTCGAATGATCATCAATGAGAGTCAGTATATATTTATTACCTCTTGGTGTTGGTATTTGTAATGGTCCGCATACGTCGGTGTGTATTAGATCAAATTTACCCGCTGACCTAGTGAATGATTTTTGGGGAAATGAATCTCTGGTTTTCTTACATTGAAGACAGATTTCACACGTATCATTATGGTCGCAATTAGCTATCTTCATGTTTGCTGCAAATTCCACCATTTTCCTTATATCGATTAAATTGTGAGTACCTTATGCCATTCATGAATACATTTCGATTTTCCTGGTTGGATTACATTGAGCGCTTGTTGATTCAACTTGTAGACATCATTGGTGGATTTAAGGTGATGGTGCAACTGCTTTTAGCTAGTTTGCTAACTGACAGTAAATTTCACTTAAGTCCAGGTACAAACTGTACGTCACACAATCTGAACTTTATGACTGAATCACTGAATTCAATAATGCCGGTTCCTTTAATTGGTAAATTACTACCATCGGCTAATGTCACTGAATTCATCGTGGATTTGTTTAAACATTCGAAAAACGACTCGTCGCTGCTCATGTGTGCGGATGCTCCTTAGTCCACACACCATTCAGATATATTTACTTTATTCTGATGATTAGCGAGTAAGCATACGTACGCTTCTACTGCGTCACTTTCGTTTTCAGCTATATTTGCCTGTTTCTGGCTTTGGTTTCCCGAATTCTTCTTCTTTTTCCAAATTGCATATTTACGACAATCACTTTTTATGTGCCCCTTTTTCTTGCAGAAAAAACCATACATTTGGGAAATGTCAAAACTTGTCCCCTGTTTGTAAACTTTAAGAGCATTTTCTCCACTGATACTCATATTTTCGATATCTTGCCGACGTTTATATTCTTCCAACAATTTGTTTTTCACCATACTCTTCGTCAAGTCAGTCTCAGCACGTGATTCGAGAGCTGTTATCAAAACACTGTAGCTTGCCGATAAACTTGACAGGTACAACGAAACTGCGAAAGTCTCTGCTAATGGCTCACCCAAAGTAATTAATTCGTCGATATATTCGTCCATGGCATTTAGATGTGTGTGCATATTTCCGCCTTCAGGTAGCCTCATCCGACATAACCGTCGTAAAAGTCTCACTTTATTGGATAAAGTTGATTTTTGATGATAATCCCGTAATGATTCCCACATCGCTTTGACCGTCACTATGTTCCTTACGTGTATGATTTGGTTGTCCTCAATTGAAAGACCAATATGTGTACGAGCTTTACCATCACTTTTGTTTCAAACCGCTAATTGAATTGCATCTTCTGGTGCTGCATCAGTAATTACTGACCACAAGTCTTCCTTTATCAGTAAAAGTTCGATTTTGTATCGTCAAACCTGATAATTCTCGTCGTTTAGTTTGATAATTTGTATCTTCGGTGTATCAGCCATTTTTGAAGTTATGAATTTTCGAGTCAAAATTATTCCCTTCCCTGATTATCGTTGATTCCTTTATACGATGATCACAATACTGGGCCCATAACCTGTTAATTTGAGCCGATGATTAAGCATTACTTTTTGCACGTTTATCAAAATAATAAAATAGAACAATGTGCTAGATAGACTGCTAGATTTGGTCTAGTTTTTATTACAACAAATGTCCAAAAGACTTAAGGCGGGTTTACATATTTGTACATAATATGTTTGACAAATTTGGGTTGCGTTCACATTAAACATTAACAAGAAATGCCAATTTAATCCTTATATATAAAAATCAAAAGAACGTTTATTTGTGAGGGGTGAACTCTTGAATGCCCCAACCGATTTTCGACTTCCAGCCCATAAAATATTTGTAAAAGACCGGCGCGTGTTTTTATATATATTCTACCCCGCTATGTGGCGCTGGTGTCGATGTACGGCAATTTATGTTTTTAGGCGCTATATTCTGTGTATATATCAGTACATTAAGTGGCGCAAACATACTTCTTACGTATATGTATGGCCAAAAGATGGCGCTGCACTTTTAGTAAATTTAAAATATACTGTTTTCTATGCATACATATATGAAATTTCGATAAATTAATGCATTTTTTCTTCACATATATGCACTTAAAATACAAAATATTATTTTTTAAAAATGCATTTTCGTTATTATTTTCTATATCAATAAAAATTTCAAAATCAAATTAATAAAATTTTAAAATATTTCAGGCGACAAAACAACTACACTACAGATGGCGCCTCTATCTTTGCATTCGGTATGGCACCCATTTTCATTAAAGGAACGTGTATTATTTGACAATTATAATCGTTTGTGTTTTTGTTTAACGAATATTCATTAAAAAAGTGATTTTAATAATATATAAATGTAAAATAAATGTAAAATTATTCTTTTGATCGCATAAAAAACCAATAATAAAGAAGTGACTTAACGAATGCAATGTATTTGATCGTACAAATGAGTGATTTATAGAGGAAAACTGATTGTTAACTGTGTTTCGCATACAAAAACAAACATTCAACAAGAGTGAAAAGTGAATTATCATTTATTTGATCGAATAAATTAGTGAAAAACAATATATTTTCAGATAAAATTTCAGAAAAGTGAAAAACTCAACAGATAAAAAGAGAAAACGATAATTTTTTATTAGATTTCTTGCACGAAAAGTGACTTTTGAAGAAAAACAAAATTTTAACTGCGTTTGGTATACAAAAAAAAATCAGTTTTCCTGCAAGAAGAATGAAAATTATCGTTTATTGATGGCATAAAGAAGTGAATTACAGAAGAAAACAAAATATGTTTCTAAAACAGTGAAAAATTGATCAGACATAGATTAGATATTGATCAGATAAGAAGAAAAAAACAGAAACATTTTTTTTGCACGAAAACTGACTTTTGAATAAAAACAAATTTTTTTAACTGTGTTCCGCATACAGAAAAGTGAGTAATTGAAGGAAAAATTTTTATTTTCACTGTTTTTGATGGCTAATATGTAGAAGAAAAAAGAAAAAATGTAATTTGTATTGTTGTTTTTGCCAAAAAAACTATTGATTAAAAGAATGAATGAAATGATCAAAAACATTTTTTAAACGATTATTTTCGTCGATTTTCGTTTCTTTTCCAGATACATCTGCCAACTCAAGAAATTTTGTTCTCAATTTTGGACATTTAGTGTTAGCCAGTCCCAAATAAAGTAATTTTAACTACTAATTCCGTTTATAGCCAACTTTCGCCAACTATTTTAATGAAATTAAATTATTAACAGAATGCCAAAAGCAAAGTCTAATATTGGTCGTCACACACGACAAGCACAATTTGTTCGGACAGCAAGAGAACAAAGAACAGAGGATCAGCGCCTGCAAGACAACGACGACTCTAGAGCTCATATGGCACAATTTTTCCAAAATGAAACTCCGCAGCATCGTAGTGAACGTCTACATGCAGCTGCATTAAGACAGTGAGAATTGCGCCAACGAGCAACTGATGCAAACAGTGAATCAGAACGACAGCGTAATCGGAGAAATCGTCAATTAATGCGAGCAACTTTAAATCGTCTGGCGTTTGAATATGATCCAGAAATAGACTACTCATCGCACACCAAAGTAGTTATTGGTGATATGGACATAATGTGCCAATATTGCGATGCATTAAAATTTAATAACGAAACAAATGGCATGTGCTGCGCGTCTGGAAAAGTTGTATTGCCTGCACTCAATCCACCACCTGAGCCATTAAAATCGCTGATATCCGGTGTTTCAACTCAGTCTAAATTATTCTTAAGCAAAATAAGAAAATTCAATTCCTGTTTTCAAATGACATCGTTCGGAGCTACTGTAAGGGAAAACACACACGGTTAAAAATGATAGGATAAAAAACATTTTTACACTAAGGATAAAATCATTTTGGATAAACTTTGGTAAATTTGTAAGATTAAATTTATTCTTTCCCGAAGCCTAAAATTTGTTTCGACCAAAAGATTGTTTTCCATTATTAATTTGGATAAAATTTATTATTTTCGTTAAAATTTATTTTATTCTTTTAATTAATCTTTGAATGCAGCAAAATTTATCCATTTGTTATGAGTTTCTGTACTTATTAGACGTAAAATGTTTTGTTTACTTTAGTAATGTTAATAATGTTTGGCGAATGATGGAACAATTATACAAATAGACAGAGAAATCACATTTTTGTTGCGACTGCGCAACTAGAGAAACGTTAGTATCGTTGAGCGTTGCGGTTATTTTTACATTAATTGTCTGCTTTGTGACTATTAAAAATTCAGAGGATCGAAATGTCGAACGTGATAATTCACTTATGCCGAATGATAGTGTTGTGTCATATGTACCTGATGAGATAAATACTCTCTCAACTGGACAATATGGTCTAAAATTAACACCAAAGCAGCACATGCCTATTCATTATCCGGCAATTATAACCAAATTAGAACCGTCAGCACATTTTTCGCGTTTGAGATCCGAATCCAAACACTATACATATTTTTATAAAATTATCATCCAAAATAAATAATTTTATAAATATTTGTAAAACATTCACCATTAGACATCAACCATTTATGGCAGATCAACAAATCATATTGGGTATCGAACATGAATATGGTATTTTAAAACCCAAAAAGTTGAATTTCTTTATAGATTCAGGCGGAAAAATCGCAAAATATTTAAAAATTTCAATAAATACTGAAATACAAGTAGCCTCTTGGATGAAATGCAATTACTTTTATAAAAGAGGGATGTTCGTGTGCAATTCATTTAACAAGAATAACTATCCTGTTTTCCAAGAAATTATTGAAATTTTTAATATAAGAAATAACACATATTTTCTCACAAAAATATGATCTACTGATTCATTTAGTAGTAGTCGCCATTCTTACAGAATTATGATTACTGAAGAGTGTAATGTTATCGATTTCAAATCTTTGAAAATCAAAATTCCTCATGAAAAACATGTTGATTATACCGAAAATTCACTTTATTATATAATTGTCAAATATAAATTGTTGTAGTTTGTTAAATAAGCAAATTTGTGTAAATTACGATTGGTAAATAAATGTATAACTTTCAAAATGAAGTAACCGCATCACTGTAATATATTTATTTCCTTGAATATAATTTATAAGAATTATATTCCGTGTACTTAATCATATCTATATCATCATCATAGAAGCCGTAGTTAAACCAGATTATTTTATTTTAAATGGTTAAAGCTCCTTTTTGTTGTATGTCTACGCAAGGAAATTACGCAAGGAAATAAATCTGCGTTATTAGATCCATATTTTACTCTTTTTAGATTAAAATCATCATGATCCATATTATTGTCCTTTATTGCAAAAGATGTGAATTGTTATTCACATTTTATGCAGTAAAAGACAATAATATGGATCATGACTATTTTAATCTAAGAGTAAAACATTGCTCTAATAACCCAGATTTATTCAAAAAAGTATAAATTAGGATAGTTATCGTTGAGTACATTTTGTAAAGAGCTTTAACGTTTTCCAAATAAAAATGTGTAGATATGTAATAAACTATTAAGAACCATTAGCTACTAGTTCAAAAAACTATGTCTTTGTACTTTATAAAAGTTTGGTGATGACTTTGCGAGCAGTGTTTAATAATATAAATATGCTATAAATTGATAAATTGATCCTTCTTATGATTTATGAAATTAAAGTTGCTGAGAAAACCAATTATTGACATTTTAAAAGAAATTACAAAAGTATATGTACACATTCGAAAATTTGATTGGTAAAGAAAGATAAGAAAATTTAGGAATTTCATTCCTGCATTGCGTCACTGCTGCTTACGGCCCTTACTAATCTCTTGTGGTGAAGTATTTCTAATTTCTTTTATAATACCCTGCTCGTTTAATGCGAAATAAAATTCACGGACAGAAAAACGTTGCATAATCGCGACTGCAATACTCATATTACTGCTTTTGGTTGAACATACGCATAATGAGCCATGTATACTTACAAGAAGTAAATGAAATGTGAAATAATCGCATCGCATGCGGTATCAATCCGTAGTGTTCTTTGACGTAAAATATAATAATTGAACGCGAAAAACGTGAAAATCGATTAATCGACAAAACCAATCGCAAGAATATGTTCTTGAAAAATTTTTAATTTCCGGTTCAAGGAATTGCAGTCTAACTGTGGGTTTCCACTTGCGATGCCTTTGCGAATAATCGCAATTTTTTTAAATTTTTTCACATGTATAGTATAATAAAAAAAACACATATCGGTAGTAAATTTGTCTACGCAACCATAGGCAAATTTACAATTTGATGCGCATTTTCTCCACTGTGAATTTTGCATTTAGAAAACAAACAAAAATTTCCCTTATTTTGTTTGGGAAATTTTTCAATTCAGCGAAAAACCAACCAAGCTGATATAATTTTCCTATGTGAATACTTGCTATGCGAATATTCGCAAAGCATCCAGCTGTAAACCATTAGTTACCCGAATAAACAGTAGCTAGGTAGCCATGGATTAAAAGTTAGGCAATGAAAACATTAACATGTTATTTTATTTTATTTTTGTGAACTTCACAGAACTGATCAATTCTAAATTTGCAACCAAACGGAAAATAGTTTATTGTTCTTTATCACCTTTGCATAAGATTAAGTTAGATCAGTCTGCCCAATCAATCGCCCACAAAAACAAGGAAATCAACTTGTGTATAATGTTTCCTAACGACATGCTGTCAGTCGTGATCATGAAACGTGCATGGATAATTGAATAAATCATGTACAGCTGAAGAATCCGGAAGTAGACGTTTGTACATAACATCGTAAACACAAGATTCCATCGTAACAGAAATTCATTTATTTTAATTGGTTATGCTTATTTCTTAAATAAAGTTTATTTGCCTAAGACCAAGCAGCACAGCTTGGTGAACTTGAAACTAACGCAATTCAAATTATTACGAAATACTTCAGAATGGGAAATGATAAACATAATTGTGACTTGAACATTCAAAACAGGATATTTCAAGTAGAAATCTTGAATTTTCTGCATTTATTTTAGAAAGAATAATTTAATTTAACTCTTGACGGTCGCTAGCTTTTC
This sequence comes from Tipula vernalis, assembly GCA_958295665.1. Lineage (NCBI taxonomy): Eukaryota > Metazoa > Arthropoda > Insecta > Diptera > Tipulidae > Tipula > Tipula vernalis. The sequence continues at coordinate 365,197,526 of OY282559.1, forward strand.
ATACATGATTCTCACTGTTCTTGACAAAAAACAATTTCCTATGAATCTTATTCTAAAAAAATTAAAAATATTATAAAAAAAAATTTAAATACAAAAAAATATTGGAAAATTTCCACTCATTAGGAATTCTTAAAAAACGTATTGTTTATCCCAATTTTATTGCAGTACATATATAAAAAAATTTGGTTTTACATACCTACATAGGTATTTCTTAATTAGGTTTTTTTTGTATTTTAGCACATGGGCCAGGTAGTTTGTGTTTATTTGAATGGTATACAAGGAATAGTTTTACTAGATAAAGACAGATGTTTCATTATTTATGAATTTCTCCAGTTCAAATTCATAAAATTTTCTTTATTCATTTTTTGGGGCCAAAATATTGAAACTCGATTAAAAAAGGCACTGCTATATCACTGGAGATGTTAATTGCTTAGTTTTTTATGTTCAATTGACAAGAATATTGTGCACACAATCCACAGACAACGAATTTCGACATGATCCGTCTTGTCACCTCACACCTGTCAAACGAATGCAACGATCAAGTACTGTTGTCATGTCAGAGGTGAGTTGCGACCGTTAAGGGTTAAATTTTATTTCTAAAATATGTAAATTAGTCTGTTAAGTCAACGCACCGAGAGACAAGTTGGTTATATACATGAAAGATTTAGGCATTAGTATATAGGTGTACAACTGGTTCCAAATTTGGATACGACATTATTTTTTTCCACTTCGGTGAACTGTTTGATACTTACAAATAAATTTTATGTTATAACCGAAATGAAGTGTAGAACATACTCATTTATTTGCAATAGATATATTTTAAAAATAAACTAAAAAATGATCGGCCAATTTCTCTTTCTCAAATTCCTAACTTCTGTAGAACATCGCAAAAATCTAATTTATATTTCTTACTTTTTAGAATAAAATTGCATTATTTCAATTTGTATTCTTTTTTGCATAAAAAGCTAATGAACATGATGTTGAACGAAAAAGGATAATTTTTATTCTTTTAAGATTAATGTGTTTTTTATTTTCTGTATTTTCTGTCTTTCTCGTTTGTACTTCATGTGTGGAAAAGAAAGAGATAGTTATAATCGTTTCTTGAAATTACGTTTGAAATTGAATTATAACTTCAGTAGGCAAGTGGCGTTCATCCGTGGATACAGGTTTTTAATGTGTTATTTAAAATGATATTAAAGTTCGTGTACCTTAATCGTGCAAAATTATTAAAAGTGAATAGTTTGGTAGGAGATATTTTTACTTACGATGATTTTGTGTTGTGCGGTAAGTTTTCAAATAAATTGATAATTAATTAAATATTACTAGTGTTTTTGGTTTTAAACGTTCTCGATCATAAAAATAATATTAAGTGATATTAAAACCCAATTTACAGTACAAAGGTTTTGCTTTGCAAAATATATTTATTATTATTTTATTAAAATGTTTAAAGTGAAACTTATTTTTATCAAATTAATGGTGATAATTATACAAAATGTATGTCGATTACTATTCCCATCAACGCGTTTTCGATAATATAACGGTATTTAAGTTGTAAAGTGTTTAATTTATTCAATTAATGGATTACATTTGCTTCTTTTTTAACATTCATAAATTTGGCATTTAACCTTGATTGATTTTGCGACAGTTATCACATAATTTTTATAAATATGAAATATAACCTTAAAACCAAAAGCATCACGTGTAATCTGAATAGTTTAATTATTTTGATTTGACTTGTTCTTGAATGAATCTTGACTTGTTCTTGAAATGTATTTCTCTTGAATTTTTCCAGAAATGTATTTTCTTGTAAATGTAAAATCACAAAAATATAATTTTTCAAATAAATTTATTTTGAATTTTTATTTTAGCTCAAACTGGATTTTCCCTAAATGAACCAATATCTTTTTACGATAAAAATAACACGTGCATTGGACCCGAAATTTTATTGGAGTATGTAACACAATACAAAAGCGATACGAGCTTTGAGCTACACATTCAAAGTAGCCATTACATAACTCAGAATATGGCCGATATAGGAGGTTTGTTATACAATATTTTGTAAATAGCTTACCGACTAAATAAAATTATTTTGAACAAATTTTTACAGGTTCAAACATACCATCAACATTTAATGAGTTTCGGTGCTCTCCATTAAGTGAAGTAATTCCAACAGAGAGTGTTTCGCAAAATTTTAGCGAAGGTTTGTTCAATAATAATTTAATAATCGTTTAGTAAATAAATTAAATTTATTAACATATTCCTTTTGTAATATTGCAGGAAGCTCGGCCGCACCATCTATACTATTATCATGTACCAATTCGGACAAATCAGAGTTTGCGGTTATACCCCTAGGCCACAACACTTCGAGAGAACCTCTTCGTCGACTTACAGCAGAGGTAAATAAACAATAAAAATTCTTTGATTGTCTGTTTTTTTAAAATAATGATTAAAATTGTAATTTTCCATTTTAGAAATTGGAATCATATATTAGGGGACAATACCAAGGGGAATACATTTTAAATTCCTATAAAGAAACCAAAGAGACCAATTTCTACCAAAGAGAGAAATGCATTTAAACGGCTGGTGTGCCAGCATATGATATTGACATGTGGGTATTATCCTACGTCGGCCGAATTCATATACTACGCAAGACTATGCATCCAATTATTACCATCGTACAAAAATTTAAAATCTGAGAACGAATGGGTAAGATTAAGAAAATTTTATGCGTATACGTATATGTATTATTTTAGTCACATATATACATATAGTGTTTTTTTATTTATTCGTATGTTTATTATGTTTTTAATATTTAATATTTCTTTTTATTATTTTCCATCTGAACAGGATTTATTTTTTGACCCTGAATCACATTCTGGTTGGTTGCATGATAGAATGAAATACTGTCAATCCCTAAAAAGGAAATTCACCAACAAACTTAAAAACGGCAAAGACGTGCGCAACCAGACGGATTTGTTGAGCATTCCAGACGGCCCGGAATCAGAAGAAGAGCCGGATGATTTTAATAATTTGGCGGATATTTCCTTTTTAAAGAGTGCCTGTGCATTGACGCAAAAACCATCGATTTTTGAAAAATTCAAAAATACTTTTAAATTCAGAAGTTTGAATATAAAAACAATATTGGATGATTTTCCAATAATAAAGGTGCTGCCAGAATTGGTATTATTAATTTTCTTTTAAATTAAATCGGAAAACTAAAAATCTTTTTATTTTGCAGATACTTACTGATTTTCAAGTAATTGCGGAATACAACAATTTCAAGATGATTCAGAATTTTAAAGAGAAATGGAGACAACATGCTTGCAAGATAGATGCCATCTTTAAAAAAAACTTTAAACAATCAAACGAAGCAGTCATCGCTAAAATATTAGGTAAACTTCTTACATACATAAATATTATAATATCTTTATATCCCAATAATTTTAAATGTTGAATTATGTATTAAATATATTACTGTTTTATTGTTTTACTAATAGAATGGAGTGATGACATACAGTTATACTTGAAGCTATTGAGCTTGCTACCACCAGTTAACTCAAAAGGAGGAAGACAAAAAAGATGTACAACTTTAACTTCGGTAGAAACTTTTATTGTTTTTTGTACTCTAACGACCCCCGAAGCTGAAATAGTAGATATTTGTATGTGTCAACCACAATTAATTTCGTTTGGACCAAATAAAAAGGCCATTTCATATTTCGGGTCAAAAGTTGATGATACGCTTTTATTGTTCCCAAAAACAATAATGAACATTGATGATGCAATCGATTTTTTTTTAAAACTACATTTTGTAATGCAAATTCATTACGATCCAGCTCATGCGCAGTTGCTGAATTTTATTCAAGACTATTTCTATGAAATACCAGGTGCACATGTCACTCATGGGATGAAAAGTCTTAAAGTACTAATTAACGTGTAATTAGTATTACGTATTGTAGCCAGATTGAGATAAAACTGTTGCCTACAGGGTTTATTTTAAGTAAATGTTATGAACACATTGTGATATTTTATGTATATATTTAATATTATTATATAAGTATTATTTTTTTCTAGATTTTTTTTTAAATTGAAATGTACAATTTGAATTATTTTTATTTAATTTTTAATTATTTAATTATTAATTATTGTCCAAATATCTGATTGGATTAATCAGGATATTTTTGAATATATATTGTGATTATTTTATATATCTTATTATGTAAAAGCAATTTTGTAATCTATAATATATAAATATATATATATATATATATATATATATATATATATGTATATAAATATATATGTATATATATATATATATATATATATATATATGTATATATATATATATATATATATATATATACATATATATACATATATATACATATATATATATATATATATATATATATATCTATATCTATATATATATATATATATATATATATATATATATATATATATATATATATATATATATATATATATATATGTATATATATATATATATATATATATATATATATATATATATATATATATATATATATATATATATATATATATATATATATATATATATATATATATATATATATATATATAATATATTATATATATATATATATATATATATATATATATATATATATATATATACATATATATATATATATATATATATATATATATATATATATATATATATATATATATATATATATATATATATATATATATATATATGTATATATATATATGTATCTATATATGTATATATATATATACATATATATATATATATATATATATATATATATATATATATATATATATATATATATATATATATATATATATATATATATATATATATATATATGTATATATATATACATATATATATATATATATATATATATATATATATATATATATATATATATATATATATAAATATTTTTTGTCTTTTTTATTCTAATACAATACATTTCATCTATTTTTGTACAAATTTTACAAAACAAAATAATGAATTATGTGCGAAATAATAATAAAAATATGTTTATCTAAATTTGTATGGTTATTTTTCTTTTTCCACTAAATTTTGTTACAAAATGAATAGTTAATATTACTGCAGCCTATCGATTTGTGTCCTTTAAAAGATTAATTCACGCTTTATAAATATACATTTTAACCTTTAAAAAATATTTATTCTTCTGAAAAAGTTATTTTATCTCATATAGATTGATTAAGATTTTTTTCTTAAAGATTTTTACACTAAAAGTAATGAAATCTATTCTAAATAATAATAAAAAACGTTAAAAATTTATTTAAAATTTTTATTTTTCTTAATTTTTCTCAAAATTTTACTCCTGAATTGTTTGTTACTAAGCTTCAGATATATCAAGATTTGTCTTATAAGTGGATCAAATTCAATCCAAATAAAATTAAAATACAGCAGCGATTTAAAACAAATTATGTTTCGTAAAAATATATTTTGTTTAAAAAGCATAGATTTTATTCTTTAAAAAAAAGATAATTTACCTGCGATAGGATACCTTTAGGTATTTTCATATAAACATTTTTATACTCTGGCTTAATATAATAATTATCTTAGTTCTACGCAATTTTCGCCCTTTTGGATAAGTGTAATAATTAAGAAAAATTGGATAAGATGTTTAGTTAATTACAAAAATGAATTGCGTACTTTGATAAAGTATAATTTTACATCTAAAAAAAGGATGGACGTATAGTTATTCCGCAAAAGGATACGAAAAGGATAGTTTTCATCCCATTTTTTTTAACCGTGCAGGTTTCGAGTCAACTTTCAAAATTCAAGGGCAAGTCTATCATCGAATCGGATCTATGCTGCCAATACCCAATGCTGACCCAAAATTCCTGCAGATTTTTTTTATGGGCGAAGAAGAAGAACATGTGGGTATTAGATGCCATTATAATCACATTGCAGCGGCGAATGAGCGACAAATTGTTGCATTATTACAAACATTTCTCCATGAGAATAATTTATTAGTAAGACTATTCATAGAAGTATCGCCAAGATTGGCTAATGATAATTATATGGTAGTCATAAGACCAGAGAAAGCACCCGCCGACCAACATTCCAGACGATTTAATACACCGACCATCAATGACGTAGCCATCGTTATGGTCGGAGAGCAATTTGAACAGAGAGACATAAGAATTATGCGCCGAGACAATACTGTTCAAACAATTCAAAATAGCCATCGCTCATACGACGCATTACAATACCCCATAATCTTCTGGGAAGGAGAAGATGGCTATCAAATTAACATCAAGCAACGCGATCCAACGACCAGACAAGAAACAAATAAAAATGTGAGTGCCATGAACTATTACGCCTATCGGCTAATGATGAGACACAATGAAGATAATCACATTTTAAAATGCAGACAACTGTTTCATCAATATGTTGTTGATATGTATGCCAAAATCGAAAGTGAACGTCTGCGATATATCCGATTTAATCAGGCAAAATTGCGCGCCGAAGAATACATACATTTACGCGACTCTATAAATAACAACATAGATAGCAATTTAGACATCAACAACATTGGTCAGGCATATATACTACCATCATCGTATACAGGCAGCCCAAGACATATGCAGGAATACATTCAAGATGCAATGACTTTCGTACGAGCTTATGGACGGCCAGAATTGTTTATTACATTCACTTGCAATCCGAAATGGGAAGAAATAAAAAAATTATTGTTACCAGGGCAATCAGCGTTACATCGCCATGATATAACAGCACGTGTATTCAGACAAAAATTAAAATCATTAATTGATTTTATAGTAAAACACCATGTATTTGGTGAAACACGTTGCTGGATGTATTCTGTGGAGTGGCAAAAACGTGGATTACCACATGCCCATATTTTGATCTGGTTAGTCGAAAAAATAAGACCGGAACAAATCGACAATATAATATCAGCAGAAATACCAGATCAAAACACCGACCCTAAGTTATTCGAAATAGTGAAATCGAATATGATTCACGGTCCATGCGGTGATTTAAATCCGTCATCACCCTGCATGGATAATGGAAAATGCACGAAACGTTTCCCAAAAGACCTCCTGTCTGATACCATAACTGGAGTTGATGGATATCCGTTATATCGTCGTAGATCACAAGAAAATGGTGGTAATACATTTATGTTGGAGAGAACTGATTGTGAAATTGAAATAGACAATAGATGGGTTGTGCCATATTCACATTTGTTGTCAAAAACATATAAGGCCCACATAAATGTAGAATTTTGCAGTTCTGTGAAATCCATTAAATACATATGCAAATATGTGCACAAAGGCAGCGACATGGCCGTATTTGAAGTCCAGAACTTGCAAAATCAATACGACGAAATATCAAGGTATCAGATGGGACGGTATATAAGCTCAAATGAGGCAGTTTGGCGAATTTTCAGCTTTCCCATTCATGAACGAGACCCAGCTGTCATTCATTTAGCCATCCATCTGGAAAATGGCCAACGCGTTTACTTCAATGCGCAAAACGCAATAGAAAGAGCACTAACTGCGCCAAAAACAACTTTAACACAATATTTTGAGCTTTGCAAGCAAAATAATATTTTTGGCCAGTTTGCACAAACTTTGCTCTATTCTGAAGTGCCATCCTATTTCACATGGAATAAGCTATTAAAATAATGGAAACCACGGAAAAGAGGTTCCCCAGTAGACGGTTATCAAGGAATCTTCAAAGTAAATTCTTTAGGTAGACTATACACAGTGCACCCACGACAACGGGAGTGCTTTTATTTGCGACTGTTGTTAGTCACCGTACTAGGGCCAACGTCGTTTGAACATTTAAGAACAGTTAATGGGCAATTGTGCGCCACAAATCACGACGCTTGCTTACAACTAAAATTGCTTGAAGATGATAACCATTGGGATACGACTCTAGCAGAAGCAGCGCTTGGATCTTCAGCAAATCAAATCCGGCAATTATTCGCAATTTTGTTGACGACATGCTTCCCATCAAATCCAATTGGATTATGGGAAAAATATAAAGATTCAATGAGTGAAGATATTCTACATAAACAACGTAGAAGATACCAAGATACCACTCTTGAATTTATAGAAGAAATTTACAACCAAGCGCTAATTCTAATAGAAGATACGTGCATGTTGATTGCAAGTGAATCATTGGCGCAATTAAAAATGATCTCACCAAATCGACCGGCACTCGACCTTGCCAATAATGAAATAATGCGTGAACAAAATTATGATCCAGATGATTTGTTGCAATTTGTTTTGTCAAATGAAGAAAAATTGACAAACGAACAAAAAATAATATATGAAAGGATAATGCTAACGATTGCGGCAAAAGAAGAAGGCTTTTTCTTTTTGGATGCACCTGGTGGAACAGGAAAAACCTTCTTAATATCCCTCATTCTTGCTAAAATACGATCGCAAGGCAACATTGCATTGGCGATCGCTTCCTCCGGAATTGCAGCTACTTTATTAGAAGGAGGAAGAACGGCGCATTCAGCACTAAAATTGCCACTAAACATACAGCACATTGAAAATGCAGTCTGTAATGTGAAAAAGCAATCAGGAATGGCAAAACTGTTCAAAAAACGCAACATAATTATTTGGGATGAGTGTACAATGGCGCACAAACACTCATTAGAGGCCTTAAACAGAACACTGAAGGACCTCAATGGCAATGATAGACTGTTCGGTGGAGCATTAGTTCTGTTGTCAGGAGATTTCAGGCAAACATTACCTGTTATCCCACGTTCGACTTATGCGGACGAAATAAATGTATGTCTCAAATCATCATCTTTATGGCGGAGCGTTCATACACTGAAGCTCACCATAAACATGCGTGTCAGACTGAACGATAATCCATCCGCAGAAATGTTTGCACAACAACTGTTAGACAATGGAAACGGAAAATTGGCCCCCGATCGCAATACACAATTTGTAAGTTTTCCGGAAAATTTCTGCAACATTGTCGAGTCGAAAATCGAATTGATCGAGCGAGTATTCCCAAATATCGCAACAAATCATAAAAACCATAAATGGCTCGGTGAAAGAGCGATTCTAGCAGCGCGGAATGTTGATGTAGATGAAATGAATTACAGGATCCAAGATAAATTGCCTGGAAAATCTATCACATTCCGTTCAATAGATACAATGGAGGAAGAGAACGAATGCGTCAACTATCCAACAGAATTTTTAAATTCATTGGATATTCCCAATCTTCCTCCACATAAGCTAGAATTAAAAATTGGATCGACCATAATATTGCTGCGAAATTTGAATGCGCCAAGACTATGCAATGGGACGAGATTGGCAATAAAGAAAATAATGGGAAATGTAATTGAAAACAATCATTTGTGGAAGATATAAAGGCGAAGAAGTATTAATACCAAGAATACCAATGATACCCACTGATGTACCCTTCAAATTCAAAAGGCTACAATTTCCAATACGTCTTGCCTTTGCAATGACGATAAATAAAGCCCAAGAAGGACAAACAATGTCCGTCTGCGGCATCAATCTCGAAAATCCATGCTTTTCACATGGTCAATTGTACGTCGCATGTTCACGCGTTGGCAATCCATCAAATTTATTTATTCATGCACCCGATGGCACAACAAGAAATATTGTGCATGAATTAGCATTAAGATAAAAATTAAGTATCCAAATAGTTAAGATAGTTTAAGAATTAAAAAAAAATTAACAAAAAAAAAATGATTTAGAAGTAAGAAAAAAATTGAAATTAAGAATAAATACAAAAATAAATATAAAAATTAAAAAAAAAATGAAAAAATTTCGAATTAAGAAAATACAAAACAAAAAAAAAAAAAAAAATGTACAGATTTAGGTTTAAGAAAATCCAAGTGCATATCTAAGTGTTCATAATAAAAAAACATGTTAATAGAAAAATTCATCTGTTTAAATTATATTTTTGAAATAATTCTTTAGGGTTTTATTTTTAATTTTTCAATATAGCTAAGTATTCAATAAAAGTCCGGACGAAGTCGGCCGGGTCCGCTAGTATTACTATAAATGTTGTACAAACTAACACTTATACCAATCAAAAACACTTGCTCTGGGCAGTGCATTGTCACCAAAAGCATTTTTGCAACATTTCCAACGTTTTGGAGGTCGAAATTCCATTTTTGAAGCAAAACTTGATGCTTCAGCAAATTCGTTGCTGAACTCACTGCTGAAGCGCATCTCATTAACTACTAAAGATTTTGACAAAAAGTTTGACACAGATGTCTGTAAGGGTGCTATCAACCTACGAAAAAAAAAAATTTGTGACATTCTCAGGACTGGTTCAGAAAGTCGGTAGTTAGTGAATGCTTAGCCAATATGCAAAAGACCGACCTGGTGACGCCTACAATGCACGGGAATATACAAAATAAATCTAGCAGGCAATCCAGCACTATCTAGTATATATCACTGTCGCTATGTCCCGTCGATGATCTGATCTTTGTAAACCTAGTAAGGACGTACTCATTGATTCGTTCACATGGTAGATTTCGGTGTGCATGAATCACTAATTGCTTTTGAACACTTTATATTCTGGCAGAATGACAACACAAACAGTGATTTTAATGTTAGCCGGTCACACAATTGTTTACTGTTCTTTTTGATGAATTCCAACATCATGTATAGCTTTATAAATGCTATAATCATTGCGCTTCACGCTCAAGTCGACTCTATCAACAACTGTATCATAAAGAAAATATTGCAGGATTATTGGTGAGCGCGTTCGAAAAAACGAAAGCTTCTTACATTTAAATTACCAACTTTTTTGCAATACTTTTTACATCTTATATTTGGTCACATTCATCATTAATTTGTTCTCAATTGACCACTTCTGTCAGATTCGCTAGCAATTGGTGTAATGATTACATCATTAATAAATAATGAAAGCAACATATAGTGGTGCAAGATGGCTTCCTTGTCGTACACCCGAGATAACACGAAACATACGTGAAGACGAGTCCTTTATCTTCACATATTGCCACCGATCAAAAAGGTAAGAATGCAACCATTCAATGGGAATGAATTCGTATTTATAATTTTCCGACATATTAATCAAAATTGAAATATTAATTTTGTCGAAGGCCTTTGCAAAATCTGTGTACACTACATCTAGTTGTTCTTTAATTACAAAAAGTATTATGTATATGTGTACAAAAGGAATCCATGTTTGTAGCTGTCGACCTATCAGGCTGAAATCCGTATCGCGCGGATGAAATGAAAGTTTTTATGTGAAAAAACAGGTTTTTGTGTACAATGGCTTCGAAAAGCTTAGGTATAGCGGATACGATTGCGGTCCCGCTTCCATTGTAAAGTTAATCTGATTAAATTCAATATTATTATGACAGTTGAGGAACCTAGCCCGGAATGACTGGAATGGTTCGTAAACCGATTAAAAAACAAAAACTCGCAAAAAGATTGCAAATACCCGATGACTGACTGGCAAAACATCTACGAAAGGTCATTAGTGTAGGAAATCCCACATCAATTTTTTACAGTTCATATAAAAAAAACTCCAAAAGTTTTTCAGATTCGAAGTCAATTCCTCTTGAATCTGCAAATATAATTATTATATAAAAACCAATTTAAGGTCTTAACCTCCTTTCTCGCTAAATTATATCGTGGTTCCTTTTTATTAATAGGACGAACTTTTCTTCACCAGTCCCGAGTCTCTCGTTAAGTAAAGAAACCACATTATTTAAACTACTTAGCCTCGTGACTCAAAAAATTCCAATCCGCAATGTGGTCAGCATGTCTCAAATCAAAATTAAAATTATTCTTGGTGGTAACAGTGGTATTGCCTTTTTCATGAAAAATGTTGTTAATAATTTGAGTAGGATAAACGCTAGTGCAAATAGTAAAATTTTCACATGGCTCGGTAAACATGCTATCTGTAGCAAAAACTAAATCCAAAAATGTTCCCCTTCCGGATTTATTGCGTAGATGCGATGCTTGCAAAATATTCTGTGACTGCCCATGCCTTAGGATCATTAAAAGATGTTATAAAACACCTGTAGCATCGAACCAAGCTTCGTCGGGAAGATTGAACTAGCCAACTATAAGATAATCATTTGAACTAAACGATAATGCCACTGCGGAATCGATGAACTAGACCACTTTGATATAAAGACCAAGGCTTGATCCAACCGGAATATACACAGCTTCGACAATAATGGTCGAGTTGCCAGTTTTGATCCTAGCAGCAATAATGCCATAACATGACAGGCAATAAGTTCATTAAATATTGAGTTCTTGACCGCAATTAATACACCTCCTCCCTTCAGATTAGTACAAATGTTGTTGTAACCCTGTTGTACTACATGAATTTTACTTATAGAGACGCCTTACATACAAATCCCTTGGCCAATCGTCCATGGATAAAACTTTAGACTTCACATCGATGTACACCCCCACTTTGAAGCAAATATAAGTCATTTTCTCCAACTTTCGACCGTTCGGTAGACGACTCCAACGTTCGACCATTGACAAAATCAGTAATTGCAGGGTCTATGGCAGAAAGCTCAAACTGAGTTAAATGGAAACAAAATCTCGGCTTGGTTGTCCTTATGGAGACGGCCAAATTTGACGATTTCCTGTCACATATTGAAGCATAAGTTGGATGTTGGTGGACATTTGAAGCTGGCTCGATGTTAATGGATGGAAACTGATGAAAAATATTCATCATTGAAACAAACATGTATTTGCTCCGCAATTAGGTCCCTTATTTTGCTGTACGCAGAGGACTTAGATAGAGCACGTGAATTCACAATAGTCTCAGCCATCCGATCGATATTCGACGCAGAAGCCCTCACATTATTAGATAATTAAGAGATCCTTAATTCGATATTTGCAACATAGGATTTAATTTCTTGTAAATTCTTTGATGCACATGAATATCGCATTTGGACATTCTTTTAACAAGTTTAACCAAATATCAGCAGTAAATTTCCAGTCGAGACAATCCACATGAAAATCGTGATTGAGAGGATCAAAACAGCGGCGAAATTCCTTACTTCTCAGCATTCGCTTGTAATTATTACATTTCGCACGCAAGTCTTTGCTATGACTGCTCACTGAATTACTGGAAGCTTGTATATCGATGATTTGGGTTGAGTGTAAATTTGTTAAATTTATTGTATTATGATTACCGTGAAATTATATTCCACAATAATTTATCGATGGTGATGCGAAGTACGCTTCCTCATTCATCGACTTTTGAAACTTGCTTGCTTGTTTGCCTCCGTTCTTCCTATAGTGAGAGACTTCTTTGTTTCTCTATACTTGCACATCCATTTTCAATGAATGATTTCATAGTTTTGTTGTTTCGTCAATTTCTAAAACTCTAACATTTGATTTAATCGATTGTTGGCGGGATGTGTATTGTTGTTATAGCTTGAATCACTGTAAGTTTTATACCGCGTATATTTCTCCAAAGACGTTTACGGTTAAGTTAGGCACCAACTAGGTTAGTCGTCATAGCAAAACAAAGAATGATGTAAGTTGTTAGAAGATGTAAGTTATAAGGACCACATACATTTCGGATGGATTTTAAGCAAACGGCGAGTTTGATAATACTTTTTTAACGCACTCTACATTTGCAAGAATAAAATGCCTTTCTATTTCAATTATAATTTGTCTGTGTCTTTCACGAGCCGAAATTCATGGTCGAGATGGAGAAAAGCGATTGTTTATACTAATTAAAACTGGTTGAGATTTCAGTAAAAGTAGGTTGAGAGAAAAATTATATTCGTAGAAAAGACATAAACTCTCTTGTCATCTTTTGCATTCAAGTCTCTAGGTATTGATTAATCCCATACAGAATCGAATCATGTAGAGCCGGTTCTATTTAAGAATTCTCTAAATTTATATTTGGATAAATATATGCATACTTATGGATTAAAGCAATTGGGGTTAAACCAAACGCGAGCATACTCTCCCGGCCATTCAGCTGTTTAACAAGACCCTTGTCTGTTTTTTGATTGAAGTCATTAGTGATACTAAATAATCCAATTCTACCTTCTTTTGAAGATAAGAGAACAGTCGACATGCAAAGCATTTACCCGAGTGTAACAACTAAACTGGTAAAGGAACTAGCCCGCACAAAGCATTATGCGGGTCTTATAAGGGACTACGGTGAACAGTGCTTGTTCACGAGAATGCTAACTAAATATAAGAATGTTTTAGTAAACATTTATTTGAAAGAAACAGGTGTTAGAATATTTCAATTCTTTTTCTTTAAATATTTTATTGTAAAGACAATAGGTTTTATAAAAACATTTTTTATGTGACAAATCGCTGATTTATTTAGTTAAATGAAATTTATTTTGACGATAACGTACCTAGGCATTTTTTTTTTTAGTTTTTTATTGCGCACAGCGAACAAAAAAAAACAATTAAATCCAAGATAGAGGAAGGAGTTAAACGCCAGTTTATCGTAAATTAAATTTATTACGTTCTACATGAACATGACTAATTTCAACCATAAATTAACGAGTTGAAAATAATGTTTTGGAAATGTAAGACACGGAATAAGGTTACGGTTAGGTTGGTCAATTTTCACAACAAATCGTAATTTTATACATCCACCACTTTCTTAAATTAATATAAAAAGGTTCATATTGTTAGATGATCTAGCAAATCTGTTAAGGTGAAATGACACATTACTAATTATTTTAATTGGGTGAGAACTTTAATGGACAGTCTGGTCTTCTGCTTTTCAATTTTTAAGTTGCTTATAGTAACTCAAGAAATCAAATGAGTAACCAAAACGATTGGTCAACTGGCAAGCTTATTTTTTTTATTTTATTTATTTTTTTTTTTATTTTATTTTTTTTTATTTCTTTATTTCAACTTATAACTTAATAATAATACAAACAAATTATAAACTAATTAACATATTATAGTTGAACAAAGTAAAGCTCCGTTTAGATGAAAATCTGTGGTGGAGCAAATAAACAATTTAAAAATGATATTCTATAAAATCTTTGGACACATTGAGTTAAATATATATTACACAATAGTTTTCTTATTTATATATGTATATATGGAGAAAAATAATAATTACACTTAGTTGCCTTTAAATTTACAATTGTTTAATGTTTACGATAACAGCTTTAATTGGTGAAATTACCCGAAGCTATATAATGTTAATTTCAGAAAAATCTTTCAACATTTTCTATGTTGAGCAGCCAATTTCGAACGTCCCTCTCAAATTTATGTTTACGTCCAATCGTTAGAATTTTTATATCTTTAGGTAAAATATGAAAAAAATACGGTGCCATATAAAGATAAAATCTTCTAAACTTCTCACAATTGCAACGGAAATCAGCATTATAGTAATTTGGATTTCTTGTATTATACACCTGTGTAATCCGATTGTGAAAACTGTTACTACGAATAAAAAACATTTTCAAGACTTTGTATATGTAAAGATATCTAAGTGGTAGCAAATTTAGTTGTAGAAACATAGGAATTGATGGTGTTGTTTGAGGAAGGTGGTATATTAATTTAATAATCCTTTTCTGGGCAATATATAGACCTTCAATGTTACTAAAATAAGTGCCACCCCAACTGGATATTCCATACATTATTATTGATTCAACTATGGCGTGATATAGTTTCCGCAGAGTACTTTTTGGGCATAATTTCTTAAGATTATAGAATTTATGTATAGCACCAAGTACGTTTTTCCTAGTGACATTGAGATGAGACTTCCAATTTAGTTGAGCATCCACTGTTAAACCCAAATATCTAAACTCGTTAACAAATTCAAGTGCAAAACACTGAGACGAGCAAATGATTGTATCACAGGGATGGACATGGTATTTTAAATGGTATACCGAAGAATTAGTGATATTCTTCCCAAATAGCATAACTTTTGATTTAACGCTTATAGCGAGCCGATGATGATAAAACCATTTACTTAGTTTGATTAAGTCGTTTTCAAGCATTAATTTAGTGTCGACATCGCTATTCGTACCATAGCTCAAAGCCAGATCATAAGCAAAGGCTGTGGCGTGTCCTAATAGATCAATACCGAAGATCGAATTAAAGTAGATTAAAAATAATAAAGGCACCAGAACTGATCCTTGAGGAACGCCACAACTTATTAAACCTTCGCAGCTAGTTGCCTCACCTATTTTTACCACCTGACGACGATTTTCAATATAACTTGCAAACCAATCAAAAATGTTACCTCTAATACCAATTTTAGCTAACTTCAATAAAAGCATTCCATGGTCAACAGTGTCAAACGCCTTTGCGATATCGACAAAAAAAGCTATGGGTCTCCGAGTATCATTAATATGTTTATAAATCTCACTCAAGCAGTGCAAAAGAGCTTCTTCAGTTGATTTACCGGCAGTAAACCCAAATTGATTTTTATTTAAAAATTTAATCTTATCCAAATACAAAATTAACCGATGCTTAACTAGTTTCTCAAAAATCTTGGAGAAAGTGCTTAGAAGCGAAATCGGCCTGTAATTATTTGGTTGTAATTCATCACCCTTCTTAAAAATCGGGATCACAACAGCTATTTTTAAATCATCTGGAAATTGACCGCTGTTCAAGCTAAGATTATATAGGTATTGCAGAACATCCACCAAATACCATGCACATGTTTTAACTAAAAAATTATTAATGCCGTCAAAGCCCTTTGACCCTTTGTTATCTAATTGTTTTATCTCAGATAGGATTTCCGAAGAAGATATAGGCTCAAAGAAACAAGATGAACTGTAGTTTCTATCAGCTCCATAAATATACTTTTTAAATTCAATTGAAGTAACATCACTAGTAATTACATTAAAATTGGAGGTTGATCCTTGCGAAACTTTTACGAAATATTTGCAGAATTCATCAGAGATCGATTTTGGTGACGTGAGAATGCTATTAGTATCGGCTTGATAAATTTGTTGTATTTGTTTATACATCCGATTACGTCCTAAAATTTCATCAATTATTTTCCATGTGTGCTTTGAATTCTTACTAGCCCAATCAAATTTGCTTTTGTAATAGTTATTTTTGACGATTTTTACATCCGCTTTAATATTTCCCGAAAGGTTTTTAACAAATTTTGCTAATTTAATATTATTTGGATGACATCTTAGTTTACGAGAAAATTTTTTTAATTTGTTAATTTTAAATAATAGATTAGGACTCATCCATGGCTTTAACTTATTTATTTTAGGAGGAGCAATAATGAATTTTGATGCGGCAATATGCGAGTTAAGTATAAACAAAAATTTTGCAAAAGCTAAACTGCAAATCCTTTCGCTATAAACAGAATCCCAACATTCAAACTTTAGAAAATTATTGAGTTTATCGTAACAAATTCTTGATTGATTCGAAGTATTAACAGAAACTGGTTGCCTGATGGATGAGGAAGAAATATTAACTTTGATCAAATTGTGGTCAGAAAAATGCATGGGCAGGTTACAAATATCAAATTTGAATAAATTTTCATTTTTAACAAAAACGTGATCCAAACATGTCTTCAACCTTGTTGGCTCATTTACAAGACTGACAAAACCATAGAATGCAAGCATTGTTTGGTAGTTGAAGGATTCACTAGTATTTAAAAGGTTGATATTAATATCCCCTAAGATAACAATATTTTTGTTATTAAGTGTACACAGCAACCTTTCCAAATCATCACAAAATGAAATGATGTTACCATTATGAAAACGATATAAACAAATAAAGGTAAAGTTTCGTTTAGCTAGTTGAATATTTAAAACAAGAAGATCCGCTGAATTCCAATTGCAATGTTGATACGTGAAATTTATAAAATTTTTACTTATAAAAACACCCACACCACCCGACCGATAATTATCATTACAGCACGCTCGAAAATTATACCCTGGCAAATTAAACTCTGAACATTCATTTGAATAAATCCAAATTTCGGATACAAAGATCAAATCAGGACAATTAGTAAGACTCGCTACAAACAAGCTGAACGCATCAAAATTTTCCCTTAAGCTACGAATATTTTGAATCAAAACTCTGAAAGAACTATCCATGATATACTTGAACACAAATCAATTTCAATAAATTACAAAGGAAAATTTTAATAAATAAAGCAGAAAATGTATAGTAGCGAGTCGTTTTAATATTACGTTTAAAAATAAAAATAAAAATAAATGCGCGTACGATTACGCAAAAATTACAAAAATGTTGCGGTGAGATAGGTATTAAAATAAAACCCGAAACCAGCTTGACTATAAACACAAGCGAAAATACAAATAATTGAAAATTAAACTTGAGAGAGAAATTCATATTTGCCGAACTAACGTAAATATCCAAAAAATTAAAATTATACAGAACAGAGCAACACACAATCACACGCAGATGAAACGGTTTTATTTGTTTTTGTTGACAACGTCTACCGAACAACTTCAAAACGATCAAAATGTTATGTATATGTAGCGAAATATCATTAATATAATCAATACGAATAGATAATGTACTGATATTTAACACATACACACAACACTGAACGGTACTCAACATAAACAATGTTGTCAACACAAATAAAGTTTGATCTGTCAAACTAATGTAAACAAAAACACATAATATAAAGTGATTTAAAAATAATAAAGATAAAAACTGAATGTAAAAAGGTAAGAAAACTATTTTACTTAACCTATTATTATATAATTTAAGAGCCCTGATAATCATCTGGGCAAGACGTGTTGTCCTCATCTGGATCTTCAAGATGTTTGAGCCGAAAAATATCGCTCAGAGAACTTATCCGATGCGCATCTGATTCCGCAGATTTTCGGAGGTAAATTTGTCCATTTTTGCACCATAGATATTTGTACTTATGTTGTATTTTGATAATTTTAGCTTCACGATACAATTTGGATTGGTAAGCTGTCAAATGGTGCATGATGAAAATTCGCTGGTGTGGATGATTTTGCGGAAGAAAGATGTCCAAATCCTTCGTCGATAAATTTTTGTGTTTAATAGTTTGTGACAAAATGTTGTTTTTAACATCAACTGAATTTAGTTGAACAATAAAAAAATCTAATGTTGTATTCAGTGTTTTATTCAATGGTGTTGTGTTTTTGGTTGTAGTTTTTTGAATAGCTTTAATTGAGACAATATCCTCTGTTTGAATTGCTACTCCAATTTTGCTTAACGTAGCAACTATCATGCCACGAGTATCATCGTGTTTCAATGGTAAACCTCTGATGACAATGTTGTTTAAGTTTCGCAGTTGATTTGGCTTATCAATGCTGGCTTCAATTTGATTCAGTTTAGAGCTGTGAAGGTTAACCAGTTCTTCTAATTTATGCACTCTTGCTTTTAAAGCTTTGTTCTCAGATACTAGAACCTCAAAATTTTGTTTCAACTGATCAAGAGCAGATAATTTGCTATCCATTCGTTTGAGCTGGATCATTATATCGGATAAATTGATGTTTTCGGCGGATTCAATAATGTCTTCATCGCCATCCACTATCGATTTGTTAGCAGTTACACGGAAGTCTCCGCAAAGCCAGCTCACAGAACGTTTTCTAATATCATTAAAAAGGTTTCTGGAAATTTGTGCACAGCTTATGTGGAAACAATTTTCGCATGGACCACCACATTTAACACCAGGAAAACGTTCATTGGTGATTTTGCTTGAACAAAGATGACAGGTGGAAGACATGTTATCACGAATAATTAATACAGGACACAGTTTATTTACTAAATTTGACTAAATAAATAATTTGATTATTGCACCAAGATATTAGGCAAAAATTTGACGATATAAAATTATTTATTTTTTATACAGACAATTAGTTAAACACAATCAAAAGAAATGATTTTGTTGTTTTAGTAGCACACAAAATGTCCGAAATATTTGGCAATTAAATCAAAATAATTCACTTATTTAAATAATATATATAATATTTTATTTGTTAACATATGCAATTAATATTTAATAATTACTTTATTATAATTATTAGATTTTTATTATATTATATTTTATTATTTTTATTTAAATACAAATTTTAACAACTCAACTCAATGGCGATCAAAGAACGAATCGAACGAAGTAAATGTATAGTTTTAATTTCAACCGGTAGTAGACTTGTCTTTTTTATTGCTCTTCTAAAGACAGTTTGCGCAATTTTAACAACAACATGAACGCCTTAATGCAGTTTAAGTATTCTTCCTAATGGCACCAAGTTTCACATTTTCCAACGGTTTGATATTTATTTATCATAATAGACATTAAAACGAATTTCGCAATCATCTTAGTATGTAGTCTGGTCGCCATTAGACTGATATTTTCTAGTACAACTTTAACTTAATTTGGCTACATATCGTGAAATAAAGTCTTTCCAAATGTTTTTGAGAACGCGAACAATCTCAACCAAAGTCGGTCAACCCAAAGTTTGAATGCCATTTTGCTCTTTTCAGAGTGCAAATCCGAATCCGATGTTTTAGGTCATTATGTTTTTCTATTGTTGATCCAATCTTTATTTTTCGGTATATTGTCAGATTTTTCTCGAACAACCAAAATGATCTTATTGTCCTTCTAAGAAGTGACTCTATCCAAAGCTCTTCCTGGTAAGTCATCCACGTTTCCACAGTTTCTATACTGATTAATCCACTTTTTCACAAAATGGTTCAGTTGTTTTTGTTTATTTTGCTATACCTGCTTCATACTCATTTTCGGTCTTTTGGGATGGCTAGCTAACGAAATTCACTTTAAAATTGTTGTTTACCACTCAAGTGCTCTAAACTGAACCGAAAACAGAAGTTATCGCTAAAAAGGTAATAGAATGAAGAGAGGCTAACATACTTCGAGAAACTACTTAATTTGCCAAATTGCGAAGTAAGATGTACTATTTTAAATGTTGAGTCATTGGCGACCAGACTACGTTTTACGGCAGTTTTGTTTATAGCTAATGTTTTGATAGCGTTCAAAAGTCGAATTAATAGCCCTTTTATACTTTTCTGTTTGAATTTTTATGCTCCAGATTATCAAAGTTTTACCCATTCAATAAACGTGCCAATTAATTTTATGATTGTGAGCTTTAATCATTTCTGTGATATTATAGTTTTAATTTCGGAATGAATAAAGACAGATTCAGGAAAAGGCACACAAGATTCATATAACTAAAAAAATAAAGCCATTGGACTTTGGATTACGTCGTCAATTGATTGGAATTTTTTCAACAAAGTCATAGTGGATTCATGGATTTGTAAACAAAAAAAAATTTTCTAATCTGTCGAAATATTGGAAAACCGATGCATCCACTTAAAATGATTGTCTGGTGTGATTTTGGGCTGGTGGAGTAATCGAACCTTATTTTTTTGAAAACGAAACTGGGACTGCTGGTACTGTAAATGGTTATCGATATTGTAATATGATTACGAGTTTGTTGTTTGACGAATTGGAAGGCGTGGATGTGCCAAATTTGTGGTTTCAACAGGATGGTGCCACATGTCATACAGCAACAGAAACAATTGATCTTTTGCGCGAACGCTTTGGTAATCAAATAATTTCTCGAAGAGGAAGTGATCATTAATTGGCCACCTAGATCTAACACCCCTAGATTTTTTTCCGATGGGGCTATTTAAAGGCAAAAGTATATGCCAACGAGGGTGGTTTGGCGTCTATTGGAGGGAGGACGAAAGTTGAGTAGATTAATCTACCAGCTCTGTAACCTTCCAGTAGGGTGCGCATCACGTGAGCTGTTCTGGTATCTTATCATTAGGCAGCTGCATGATGGGTACAATTGTGTAAGGGGTAACCTGTTCATAATTCGCAAGTGTACGTACTGCCTCCTCGTGGCAACCACTGGTAACTAAGGACATTTGCCACATTTTTGGCCATTTGGCACAGGCTAAATTACGGCGCTAAAGGAGAAAACCTTAACAAAAATCCTAATCTAAGGTGGAACAGCATATGCCGATGGATGAATGGCTGATAGGTTAATCAGTTCAAAATATGCGGACTCTGGATACCAGGCACCCTCCAGTTTAATTTAGCCTTCCTGTAATAAAGCTGGGTGACCTACAGGCGATTTACAATTCCCAGCAACTCGTAAGAGTAAAATCAAACAGAATACGGGGCAGGAGTAGGAATATACGGGAGTGGGACAACCCTCTCAAAGTCCTTGGACTCCAATGCTACCGTCTTTCTAGCGGAACTACATGCTGTAGTAAACATCTAGGAGGGAGAGCAATAAGCCCAAATAATATGTATCACGTACCGGGAGGCAGTATTGTCAGGTTGATTAAGAACCTGAATATTGACTGAACGGATAATTTAGCAAGGTCCAGCACAATAGATCTTTTAGGTCGCAGAGCGAGGTGGCTGACCGGCCGCATGGCCCTCTAATTAATAATAATAATAATATAATGCCAAAGAGCGACAAACAATTGATGACCTAAAGGAGAATATTATTAATTGTATTCAAGAAATTGAGCCGCATTTATGCCAGTCAGTCTGGATATCTGTATGTCTGTACCCGCATGTTATCTCGAGCACGGCTTGTTCGATTTAGAATTTTTTTTTGCCAATCTGTTTCTATGGTCAAGGCCGAGTTGTGAAATGCTTTTGGAACCTGTGCGTCAAGAGGGTCGGGTACCCGCCATACGAATTGAACCAAAATACCCGGTTATATAAATATTTACCAATTTTTTATATATGATGTTTAAGGATTGAGTTGAAAGAGAGTTTGCGGTTGGGTTGAGGGTTGAGTTGGGGGCCGTTTGCGGGTTGAATTGGGATTGACATGGTCTTGGGCCAGTGTTTAGTGAGCAGTTGAGCAATCTATAAAATAAGGTGAGTTTTTGTTTGTATGTACAGCATATGTGTATGAAATTTAAACAAATCCACACGACTTTACCGATTTGAACCAAACCTGACACAAATATTGTTTAAGACTTAAGAAAGGTCATTGCTAATATCTTAAACCTCAAATTGAACCTTTTACATTTCAAATTAAACCTTTAGCAAATTAAATGAATGGCCAATTAGGATGAAACTTATCTATTTAGTGAAATTTAACTTCCGCGATGGAAATGGGATTCTAGAATATGGCCAAGTATGATGGAACTTGCCTATTTCTCAACCGATCATGGTGAAATTTGATTTACGCGTTGGAAAAGGGATCCTACTCTTCAATACTATGGAACTTGCCTATTTTTTTAATCAATTATGATGCAATTCGGCTTGCACATTGGAAATGGGATTCTAAAATAATTTTTGGATGAAGTTCTGAAATATGGTAATCATTACAATTGATTTAAATTGTTATTTTGTTATCAGATGTTGATCATTACAATTTGGTCAACAGGAAAGTACAACTTTATTAATAATTTAAATTTAATTACATAATTGATAATTTTTCTTTTTTCAGGAACTTGGACACCTTAACATTCTCCCGCCCAGTTATTCATTCAGCTGGTAGCTTAACCAGATTATAGATAGGTCTCTGCATTATTACATATCATCGTTTCCAGGATGAACATTAATTACATGTGCTAATCCGCAATACGCTGCTGGAAAGTTGCCTTTGACGATAACTAAATCTCCGACTTCTAAATTTTTTGTAGCTAATCTCCATTTGTTTCGCTGTTGAAGTGTGTTGAGTTATTCCTTATGATATTTTCCCCAAAAAATATTTGCTGCTTGCTGTACATGTTGCCATCTGGTTAATCTATTCATTGTAAATTCTGGAATTAGATTCTGGAATTGATATTAGTGGACCCATTATCAGAAAATGCCCCGTTGTAATTGCTTCTAACGAGTTAATATCGTCTTTAAACTGTGGACACAGAGGCCTTGAATTGAGTATACATTCGATTTAAGTGACGAGAGTACAAATCTTTTCAAGGGTGTACTTTGCTCTTCCGGTATTGATACGCAGGTGTGTTTTCATCGACTTAACAGCGGCCTCCCAAACTCCGCCAAAATGTGGAGCTGCGGGAGGTGAAAAATGCCAATTTATGTTTTTTTCTGCACAAAATAGACGACTGTTTTCATAATTTGAGGTCAGTTCAGCTTTTGAAAATATTGTAGAAAATTTCCTATGAGCACTTACAAAATTAGTACCGTTGTCTGTATACACATCAGAAGGCAAGCCCCGTCCGCTCACAAAACGTTTGAATGCTGTTATGAATGCATCGGAACTAAGATCCGAAGCCACTTCCAGATGGATTGCCTTTACCGATAGGCATACGAAAACACATATGTATGATTTTAGTAACTTTGCTCCTCTCCCTTTTTTTGATTACCGCATTACAGGTCCCGCAAAATTAATTCCCGTATGAGTAAATGGTGGTGACTGTAGGCTTGTGGTAATGTACCCATCATTTGCTTCGAAGTTTTTGCTCGATATCTCACACATTTGATACAATTGTGAGACTCTCGTTTCGTCAGAAAGCTGCCACCTATAATCCAATAATTATTTCTGAGAAGAGAAGAAAGTAAGGATGGACTGCGATGTAAGAACAATTTGTGTTGATAGGATACTATAATTTTGCTAAGGATATGTGTATGCTGCAAAATTATAGGATGCTTTGTGTTATAATTAAGCGAAGAATTTTGGAGTCTCCCTCCAACCCTAAAAATATCCTCTGAGTCCAAAAATGGACTATGGATAAAATGCAAACTTTTTCCGCTGTTCGCAATTCTATTGCTGTGACTATATCTTGCCGTCGAGACGTAGGATTTCGACAATTATATATGAATCGCTTACAAAATGCCATGATACGTTTTAATTGTGCCCAGGATGAAATTCGATTGAACAAATTATCTATCGAGTCATTGATTTTTATAATTGTTTGAAACACAAGATTTTTCTTTTCTAATTCTGTGTACTGCTGCAACCCGATTTGTGTTGATGGCCAATCACTCTCGTTTTTAATTAGTATTTTCTGGACCAGAAAACCAGAATTCATTTTCAACAAGAACTGGTGGTTGTATCTCTCGTGATACTAAGTCAGCCTATTTGTCATTTTAACCAATTTGATACCAATGTTTACGAGGTAATATGTCCAGAATTGCCGACGTTCTATTAGCCAGATAAGTTTTCCATCGCTTTGGGTGACTGGACAGCCAAGCGAGAACGATCTCTGAATCACTCCAAGCGTAAACTTTTACTTCCTAATCCTTAAAAGCTTGTTGCACTTGTGCAAATATCCGTGCTATTAGTAGTGCTCCGTTCAATTCCAGGTGTGGTATAGAAATTGAATTTACTGGTGCAACTTTGGTTTTTGCGGTGACTAGTTGACCTCTTGGATATTCATTTGAGTCGTAACTTCTAAAATAGATGACTGCTGCTGATGCAGCTTCACTGGCGTCGCAAAACCCGTGTATATGGATGTGGCGATGATTAAACAGCATTTGTCTGTGAATTTTAATTTGTTCCAAGCATTTAAGGTTCAATTTAATATTTTCATATTTTTCAGCAAACTTTCTTGGAAGAGGATCATCCCATGTCAAATTGTACAGCCATAACTCTTGAAACAGTATTTTAGTAGTTACTAATACTAGAGATAGCCATCCAAATGGGTCAAATAATTTTGATGCTTGTGACAAAAATATACGTTTGGTAAGTACCATGTTTGATGAGTTACTTTGTACTTTGTAAGTAAAGTGGTCCGTCCACTTTTATCAGGTGGTCTTCAAATTTGAAGATTGGAATACTCTTTTTGGTATCTAATTGACTGAGTCCTGCCATGAATGCTGATGAATTCGAAGACCATTTGCGTAGTGTAAACCCACCGGAATCGAGAAGCTTAACTATATCGTCCTGTAACTTTAAAGCTTCCTCAACGGTTGAAGGCTCCAGTGAGAAGATCATCTACGTAACAGTCTCTAGAAACGATTTTTGATGCTAGTAGATATGTCGCCTTGTTATCTTCTGACAGCTGTTTCAATGTCCTTGTGGCCAAAAATGGAGCGGCTGCTGTTTCATAAGTTACAGTATTTAGCCTGTAATGATCGATTTCGGCTTTTGGATCAAATCGCCAAACAATGCGTTAGGAATCTTTATCGGAAGGGTCAATCAAAAGCTGCCACAGAAAACTATGTTGTGCATTCGGAATCTCATGATAATTACGGTGAGATCCTCTTGCACAGTTGGACCCACGAGCAATTTTTGGTTTAGTGATACCCCAGATGATGTTGAACATGACCCGTCAAATACCACACGTAATTTCGTTGTGTTGGAGTCGGTTTTCATTACGAAGTGATGAAGTAAATAAAAATGTTCCGAATTGATGCTTATTTTGTTGTTTGAAATTTTCTCCATATGATTCAGTGCTATGTACTCTGCGATGAAGGAATGATACTCAAGTTTTAATTGATTATCTCTGTCCAGTTTTTTCTCGATGGCCAATAACCGTGACACTGCTGATCGTAGCGAATCACCAAGTTGTTGCTGAATGTCATTGAATGGTAACCTCACTATGTACTGTCCAGTGCTGTCCCTGTTAATGGTTTGTTTGTAGAAATGTTCACATTGCTTTTCAAGACGAGTAAACTGGGACGATGGTGACACTTCCTCTGATTTCCAAAACAGTTGCAATATTTTGTCTATATCAATACAAGATGAGTGCATAGAATATAGTGACTTGGGCGATATGAAAGTTGATGTGGCTGCAACATCCCCTACTAGTACTCATCCAAAAATGGTTTTTTGTGCGATCACTGAACTGTTAGGATCCTTTAAACTGCCAGGCAGCAACATACTGAAAACTGTACCGGCACTTAATATGATGTCAACTGGATTTCGAATATTGAAATTTGGATCTGCCAAATCTAATTGTTCAAATTGATGTATGTGTGGTTTTGTAAATGTTTGATTTGGCACTGATGATAATGATGCAAGAATATGTACATCTATTGTTAGATATTGACGTGGATTAAATCGGGACGACAGTTTTACCGTTGATTTCCATCGTGACGTTGTATTCGAAGCTACTCCGCTCACGATGGTGTTTGATTTCTTTTGTGGAAGTTGTAATTGTTTCACTAATGATTGTGAAATGAGATTTCCCATTGATCCAGAATCCAGAAGTATTCTGCACTGTTGTACTTCGCCATACACATTTTCAATGTTTACTACAGCTGTGGGTAGTAAATGTTCAGTGGCTGTGGTGTGAGCCATACGAACTTGATAATTCCCTTTTATGGATTGTTGATGATCAGGTGGTGTACGTGGTTCAATTGATGGTGATAGCCTATTTTGAGTATGCGGTTGAGAAATTAATGATTGGTTATGCTCATTGGTCACTTTATTGCTTGATTGATCGTGCTCTTGAAGACAAGTTGTAAGTGTGGTTGTTGTTGAGACCAATGGTTGTTCTGATTCGACTGATGATATTGCAGTTGATGATAAATGCAGTGATGAGTGATCCCCCACTCAAATATTGTACTTAAATCGGAATTAAGAGAAGTTACGACTTCTGACCGTTTATTATTTAAATCTGTAATGCTAGGCTCCGCCTCGAATGAAATAGAAGAATGCAATGTGGCATCATCTGCAAAGCTATGGATAGGGTTTACAGTGCTATCCAGCAAATCGTTGATGTAAAGCAAAAACAGGGTCGGTGACAAAGGTGATACCTGAGGGACTCCGGCATTTGGGGAGCGCGTCGATGATGATCTCCCATTAAGTACGACGCTGATTTTTCGGTCATTGAGATAGCTTTTAATCCACCTGGTGGTCATCGAGTCCAGCCCGTATGCCACAAGTTTACAAATAAGATTCTCATGCCATACCTTATCAAAAGCCTTGGATATATCCAAAGCGATTGCAAAGGCCTCTCCGTGGTGTTCTAAGGCGAGACTCCATTTGTTTGTGACGTACGTCAGGAGATCGGTCGTGGATCGGCTTTCACGAAAGCCGTATTGTCTATCCGAAATTAGTTTGTTAACTTCAAGATATTTAACTATATGTTGATTGATGCATTTCTCAAAGACTTTAGCGACGGCTGACACAATTGATATTGGCCGGTAGTTTGAAGGGTCAGTTTTGTCACAACCCCGTTTCAGCACGGGTTGCACCATTGCACTCTTCCAGGCGTTCGGGTAGTCGCCTTGCTTGTATGAAAGTAGGAAAATTTTAGATAATATTGGAGCCAATTCATTGGCAAACTCCTTCAATATTCGAACTGGAATTCCATCAGGTCCGGTGGCCTTGTTTACATTCATTGACTTCAGATTATTAAAGACAATTTCCTCCGAGATGGTGACGGGGCTCATTTTAGAACCACAATATGGAACTAATGGAGGCCTAATTCCATCTGGGACAACTAATGTCGAGTTCGATTTGAAGATGCTTGCCAATAAGTCGGCTTGTAAATATGGATCCACCACCAAAGCGCCGTCAGCACATTTCAATGCTGAAACAGATGTTTTCGAAATATTTGCAACCGATGCGACCATGTGGTAAAAGTTGCGATCGGAGATTTTCAGCTCGGAAGCCACATTGGCTTTCTTGCTGTCGGCTCTTTTCGCTTCTCTACCACAGGTTTGTTTGCAGGTGTTCCGTATCGTTTTGTATTCCTCATAAGAAATTTTGTTGCGTTTATATTTTTTGTGTGCCGATTTATTTTGTTTGGCAGCTTTGGTGGCTTCTTTTGAAAATATTTTAGAATTTTGATTGGGATTGGAAAATGATGAGGGGATAAATATATTCATTCCATGTAAGACGGTGTCAGTAAAACTGGAAACGGCATCGTCTATGTTGTTGTTATGTAGGCAATGGCGTTCCCAAGGGAAGTGTTGAAAAAATGACCTTAAACCATCAAAATCAGCCTTGTTAAAATGCCAAAGACGCCTTGGCTGCTGCCTAAATTCTGGTGGTGTTTCGACAGATATTTTTGTGGTTATTAAGTTATGGTCAGAATTTCCAATTCCAGTTTCGACATGGGCCTCCATGGAATGAGTGATTGATGTCAGACAGAGATCCAGAATATGAACTCCTCTAGAATTTTGGCATTCAAATGTGGACTCACTAACAATCTGTGTGAGGTCATGCGAAACGGCAAGCCATTCCGCATGGCACCCAGCGACACTTGTATCTTTGTGATTCAACCATTCTTTATGGTGGGCATTAAAGTCACCGACCATAATTAATTCGCATTCGGGATGTTGATTACGAATATCGTCACATTTGTCTGACAAGCTCCCAAAGAAGCTAATCGTTTCTGAATCCGTCTGATTAGGAGATCTGTATAAACTAATTAAAAAAAGGAATTTATTAGGAAGGGAAATTTTAAGCACAATAGTTTGAGCGGTTTTTGTAAATATTTCGTACTTATTGTGTCTTGAGTACGGTATGTGGTTTTTAACGTAGATGCACACTCCACGTTGCAACTCGAAAGCTTGTTCGAACTGGTAGTGCTTGAAGTAGAATTCGTTTACGTAGATGTTCGACGATACTTTTGTTTCCGTTAGAACTAATACGTCGGGTTTTCGTGATTCGAGATGTTGATGTGCGCAATTTTTGTTAGTCACGAGACCTCTGACATTGGTATAGTGGATGTTAAGGCTATTAATTTTGTCTTTACGAGGATTATGCCTCGCCCCGCGATCCGAAGAGGCATGTTTCGGGGATTTATTTACATAATTGATAATTTTTCTTTTTTCAGGAGCTTGGACACCTTAACACTATATCTATCAACTACTTAGGTGTCTGGCACCGAGTTGATTCTTTGTTTGGTTTTGTTATGTGTAAAGGGGATACGGAGGGCCCGGTGTCATCCGGGAGTCTTGCTTAGGCTTGGTCTTACACCCCCAATCAATCAAATTTATAACTCAATTTGGCCAAAAATTGCTCTTAGAAAAAAATAGTTATACAGCGACTATATTGCGACGTATTTGGTCCCATTTCAAATTCTTTTCCCTCAGCGGTCCTTTATGATGTTTGTGATTTTCAATGAATACATCAATGAAAAATGTGTTCCGGAATTTCTTGCATATTGAAAATTTAATTTAGCCGCGCTAGAATGAAAATTAGCTACCACAGTTATTGGCATGGGAGAAATATGCTTTTTGGTAAAGCCTTTAGCTTTCTTCATATGACAAAACGTTTAGTCTTTGTTTGGTATTAGAAATACTTTTTTATTGTGTACTTTGCATAATTTCCACCCTCTCCGTTAATATCGTGTTTAATAATAAAATTTCATAGTAAACGATTAATGTCTGTATATTCAACAGTTTATTTCACTAAGGAAGTAAAACAAAAAAAAAAAAAAAATCAAATGAAAATTATTATAGTTGAGCTTTCCAAAGCACCCTTTATTCATCATATATGCATATGTATGTGCGTTATTATTATCATCACTTTACGCAAAATTTATAAACTAATAAATAAATAAATAAAATAACAAACAAAAAAATTTTCCCCTTCGTTATCGTCAATGTTTCGGCTAAACTTCGTCGTCATCGTCGTTCCACAAAAAAAAAAAACGTGGAAAAAAAAGATGCTGTGCGCTTTTGAAGTTTTGTTAGTCAAAAACATCTGAGTTTTTCTCCTGAATTTTTGTTTTACATTTTCCTTTTTCCACACACGCAGAGCAAAACAAAATCATCCCCAACACGTTTTTTTGTTGTTGTTGTATCATGTTAACTCAGTTTTTCTCTGGTTTTTTTTATTATAGCAAATTATTGAATGAATAAAATAAAAACTCGCATCTATCTACACAGAGTATACAACAAATTTCAAAAAGAAAAGCAGAACAATTGGAGAACTTTTCTTTTTTTTTATTTTTTTGGTTGGTTTGTGTGCTGTGTGTAATTTTTATTTTTTCAGTCTCGAGAAGTTTTTTGAATGATCTAGATTGGAATACGGAATTTTTGTGAATTAAAAAAATTGTTTTTTTTGTATGTGTATTCTGGTGAAAAAAAAAAAGTTATTTTCTTAAAGTGGAATATACAGAAAAATAAAATAAAAAAAATTGTGCTAGCTTAATCTTATTGGTTTAGTACAAGTTTAATTCATTACATTGTGGATTGATCTATAAAGTTTGTTTTTAAAAGTACGGCGAAAATGAAAATAAAAATTTCCCAGGCCTCTAGGTATTAAAAACAAAAAAAAAAAAAAAAATCAAAGTTTTTTTATTTGTATTTAGAGAATTATTTTTAGTATTTTATACATCTTCAGTTTTTTCCTTCTGTGTTATAAGCTGAACAAAAAAGTTTAATTATAAATGTAATTAATGAAGTGTTAAATAAAATAGAATAACATCTTTTTTCGGGTTTTAATTTCCAGTGATTGATTGTTAAGAACATATAAGAGGATATAATGTATTTTTATAGTAAAGGTGGCGGCTTTTAGCCCGGTGTTTTTTTTTTGTGATATCGTAATAATAGAAAAATAAATTCATGGACATTGTTTTTTGTGTTATCGTTTTATAGATCGCTAAGGTGACACACAATAATAATTTATCAAGTTGTTGATCGACTGACGACGACGATTATTTTTTTTTTCCTATTTTTGTCATATATTGAAAATAGAACAACAACAAATAAATAAAAGTTTTTCTATTTTTGTGATACTATTATTTTTGTGCTTTCATTCGTTTTATTTTATATATTTTTTCTACACTGTTGGATTCTAAACTCGTGTGCTCTGTATATTAATCTAGATAATTATCACAGTGTGTGTTTGCTTTCATATACATAAGTGTACATATAAACAAAGTACATGTTGAGAGAAAATCTGAAAATATAAACTTTAAAAAGAAAATATTGTATTAATAAAGAAAAGCTCGAATTTTATTTGTGTGTGTGTGTGTGTTTCAAATAAAAAAAATAAAAATAAAATTTATACATGTGTTCGGTTAGTATGTTACGTGTAGGGTAAACAATTTTATTAAACAACAGCCGAAGACAAATATTTGTTAAATATTGGATTTTCTATAATATTCTATATTTAAGAAAACAAAAAATCAAAGTTCTGTACACACAAAATTTGAAGATGTGAAACTATATATCATATCAACCAGAATAACACAAAAGGTGAATATTTGACAGTTATTACTATATATGTAACATAATATTTTAATTATAAAGTTGACAAATTATTACAATATATAGAAAGCTTTTCTTTTGACATCGAATAAAACAAAAGATTTAATTTTTGTGATTGTCTCACGTACAATTTTTGGTTCTAGAGTTTTTTTTATAAAAGGTATAATTATCAAGAATGAACCATCTGTTGATTATCTTCAGTACGAGTTTAAAAAAATATACAGTTTTCTAAATTCTCCGTAAAACACTATAAGATTTGTATTAATAGTACATGCATGTAGCCTGTCGATAGCATAAAAAAATCAGCAAAATACTTTTTCGGTATGTTTGGGGCTTGAATATTATTCGGTGCACGTTTAGTATCAAATTAAAAAAAACAAAAAAAAAAAACGAAAAGTATTTATAGTTTATCCACTTCATATCTAGTAGATATAATATATACTTAAAGAGCTTTTCGATATCATGTACCATATTTTCAACAGTTTTCAGAAATACATATTTTTTTTTTTTTTTACTGTTAGATAAGCCTATATAACTAATACAATTTTATAAAAATGTAGACGACATCGGCGATAAAAACGTGAGTACCAGCAGTATAATAAATAATACTATCACTGCAAAATACATATAAGACAAATAAATTTAATGTACTCGTACTTAAAATAAATTCAGTTGGAAATTCTCAAGGTGACATATCATAATATTTCGACGTGGTTTAACATACATATAAACGATTAAATCAATATGTCTTATTACTTATAATTATTATTATACTTTTTATGTTTGCAATTTGGGTCACTTGTGGTTTAAAATAAATTGGTATCAAACAGGGTTTTTATTCATCTGTAATGTTTATGTTTATAAAATACACATGGTCACACCCATTCCGAACCTTCGATGTTTATGATCACTGGGTTTTACAATTAAATGGCGATTTTACTGATAAATATTTCCAATCTTCATATTCCAATACTATTTCAACATTTTCCAATCATTTATAACACATTATTTCACACTGAAGGTTACTCTTGCACTGGTTAAATTAAACTGCGTCTACGCTGCAAATCGATTTGGCTTATGTACGAATTCGAACGATCGCAATAGGTGTAGTTAAACAATTTGATCGCGTGTGATTTCTTGTGTTGGGGTGTACATATGATCACTTCGTTTTGGAGAGAGAGAAAATCCCGAGAATCAAAATTAAGAGGGTACAAAATCCCGAGGGTTTCAAAAAATTCCGAGAGTACTAAATCCCGAGGATACAAAAACCCGAGGCTACAAAATGACGAGGATACAAAATCCCGAAGATACAAAATCCGAAGATAAAAACCCCGGTTCCGCAAAAATAAAAATCCCGGCTTTGATTTTTATTTTACTTTAAATTGAAATTTTCCTTCACTAGAAGAGACGGTATTTTGTATACTGTTAAAGTTAGCCGAAAGTGGCCAGCCGAAAGTGAAAAGTCGATAATGCAGATTGTGTTAGTCCAGCCGAAAGTAAAAAAATGGTAATGTAGATTGCCTAATCCCTGCCGAAATTAAAAAGTCGATAATGCAGATTATGATATAACATTCCAGCCGAAAATAAACAATTTAGTAGTTATCAGCCGAATGTAAATTGGATACATCGATTTAAATAAAAAATTTTATAAATAAATTTACGTGTAATACTTGGCTTCGTAGAAAATATCGGAAAATCAGAAGAATATACAAAATCGGAATAAAATCAGCAATCTAGAGTATATATCTGAAGCTGAATCGTTTTTATGTGATTTTTCAATAGCTATCGAATGAAAAAATTCTGTTCAAGTTTCCCGTGGGAAATCTCGGAAAATTCAATTTTCCAAAAATTATTAGAAAATTTGTATAAAATCAGCCTCTAGAGTATTATGTCTGGAGATGGATTGCATTGATGGGGTTTGTCAATAGCTATAGCAGCAAAAAAATTCAGTTCAGTTTCAAAATTCAGTTCAAGTTTCCCGTGGGAAATCTCAGAAAATTCGATTTTCCAAAAATTATTAGAAAATCAGCCTCTAGAGTGTGATATAATGTGATTTGCTAATAGCTATCGCAGGATCAAAATTCAGTTCAAGTTTCTCGTGGAAAATCTCGGAAAATTCGATTTTCCAAAAATCATTAGAAAATTTGTATTATATCAGCCTCTAGAGTGTTATGTCTGGAAATGGATTGCATTAATGTGACTTGTCAATAGCTATCGCAGCAAAAAAATTCAGTTCAAATTTCTCGAACATTTGTATAAAACACCACACTTCTCGAAAATTTGTATAAAATCAGCCACTAGAGTGTTATGTCTGGAGATTACTTGCATTAATTCAGTTCAAGTTTCTCGTGGGAAATTTCGGAAAATTCGATTTTCCAAAAATCATTAGAAAATTTGTATAAAATCGGCCTCTAGAGTGTTATGTTTGGAGATGGATTGCATTGATGTGATTTGACAATAGCAATCGCAGGGAAAAAATTCAGTTCAAGTTTCTCGTGGGAAATCTCGGAAAATTCGATTTTCCAAAATTTTAAATACCGAGATTTTCCACGGGAAACTTGAACTGAATTTTTTTTTGCGATAGCTACTGACAAGTCACTTCAATGCAATCTATCTCCAGACAAAACACAGCTGATTTTATTCATCCATTTGTTACTTTCGGCTGGAAACTTTTTTGAATTTTCCGAGATTTCCCACGGAAAACTTGAACTGAATTCTTTTGTTTTGCGATAGCTATTAACAAGCCACATCTATGCAATCCAACTCCAGACATTGCACTCTAGAGGCTGATTTTATACAAATTTTGTAAAAAATTTTGGAAAATTAAATTTTCCGAGATTTTCCAAGGGAAACTTAAACTGAATTTTTTTCCTGCGATAGCTATTGTCAAATCACATCAATGCAATCCATCTCCAAACATAACACTCTAGAGGCTGATTTTATACAAATTTTCTAATGATTTTTGGAAAATCGAATTTTCCGAGATTTCGCACGGGAACTGGAACTGAATTTCTTTCCTGCGATAGCTTGTGGCGGCTCTTACATTCATTCATTTTTCATTTACTCTCCACCACACAAATTAGTTCGCACGAGAACACAACAGAAACAAAGAAACTCACCTTATTCATTCGCAATTATACCAACTGCACGATAAAACAAAACACAAAACAAAATTCTACATAAAATTATTTTTTTGTATCAGTCTCGTCTCGGATATCAACGCGACAACACGTCGCTCTTTGTGTTGGCCGCCAACCACATTTTTGGCGTAATAAATAAAAATGGTGGTGATAAATATAAAAAATTATAAATTATGATTTAAATAAATTAAATTAATGGTGTCATTGAATTATTGTAATCACTATCGACGCCTTCGATAAGTGGTGACCCCGACGGCCGTGTTTACGGCATTTACACGAACACGCCAAGCCTAGTTATAATAATAAAAATCGGCGCAACCATTTTGGATATTTGTTTTTTTTGGTGTAAATATAATTTTTTTTGGACACATGATACAAACCTGTACCAGAAAATATATGGAGTCAGCATCACCGCAGTCATCATAAATTACATTCAACATACACACATAAGATAAACATCTAAAATCACACCAAACAAGAATTCACACCATCAATTACCACCACCATCACCTCCGTCATGATTGCTAAAACAGTAGCATTAAACGCAACGGGTTGAGCGGCATATGATAAACTTCTTAACCGCCACCATTACCTGCTGTAGCCAACACATATAAAAAGGGGCACCATCCCATCACAGACAGCGACATCACCACCGTCATCACTAAACGGTAACAACGTCACCGCCATCATCATTCAACGGTGCACAAGACCGCAACCTTTATCTTTGCCGTCATCATCATCATGGTCACCATCAACGAGCAGCATCAACAACAATAGCAGCGACACATCATTTTCTTAAATTTTTTATATAATATTGTAAATTTTTCACCACCATATTTTTGTTTCATCCGCGTTCATTTTTTAATTTTTTTTTAGATTCAATAAATTTTTTTTCTGTTGTTTTATTAAATCGACTCACACAAACGACATACAGCCATTCCCGACCACACTCCCCAGACTCACAAAAACAGACACGACAGAGGACCGAAACTGGCCTCAAGACACGACGTCAGATTACAGAAGATCCTTCTGGTCTGGCGCGTGTTTTGAGGCCAGGCGAAAAACTTGGACAAGTAAATGCCAGGCAAACACTGGCAAGTCCGGGTTTTAGCACCACACACTGGCGCACTCAAAAACACGCAGCACTCAGTGGGGACAGTGTTGAGGTCCACATCGGGTCTATGGTCGAAGCCCCTGCTCCCAACTACCTGGTGTGTCCCTCGTCACTGTCCTACACTGCTGCCCACACGCATGCAATCATCACACACACTCACACACGCACGCAAGCATCACAAACACACTCGCATACGCACACGAGCATACCGAGCAATACGCGCACTCGTCAAACACACGAGCTTAAGCGCACACTCGCACTCGCATACGCATCACACACACTCATGCACGCAAGCAACTCACACACGCAAACATCACACACACTAGACATATGCACACATCACAGTTACAGAGGGGGAATTCACTCGTGGGGGAGTCCTGTGGCGGCTCTTACATTCATTCATTTTTCATTTACTCTCCACCACACAAATTAGTTCGCACGAGAACACAACAGAAACAAAGAAACTCACCTTATTCATTCGCAATTATACCAACTGCACGATAAAACAAAACACAAAACAAAATTCTACATAAAATTTTTTTTTTGTATCAGTCTCGTCTCGGATATCAACGCGACAACACGTCGCTCTTTGTGTTGGCCGCCAACCACATTTTTGGCGTAATAAATAAAAATGGTGGTGATAAATATAAAAAATTATAAATTATGATTTAAATAAATTAAATTAATGGTGTCATTGAATTATTGTAATCAATATCGACGCCTTCGATAAGCTATTAGCAAGTCACATCAATGCAATACATCTCCAGACATAACACTCTAGAGGCTGATTTTATACAAATTTTCTAATGATTTTTGGAAAATCGAATTTTCCGAGATTTCCCAGGAGAATCTTGAACTGAATTTTTTCCTGCGATAGCTATTGACAAATCACATCAATGCAATCCATCTCCAGACATAACACTCTAGAGGCTGATTTATTTTCGGCTTGAATGTCAATAACATAATCTGCATTATCGACTTTGCACTTTCGGCTGGAAACTTTCGGCTAATTTTAACAGGGTCTATTTTGTACCCTCGGGATTTTGCCACCTCGGAATTTTGTACCGTCGGGATTTTGTACCCTCGGAATTTTGTACTTTCGGGATTATGTTCCACGGGATTTTGTCCCTCGGGAATATGTCACCAACCCCTTCGTTTTCCTACCACTTAGTAGAGCAGCAATTTTTCAATATGATTTTTTGAGAAAGTACTGATGCATGTTGGTGATGCTCAACGAAGATAGACGTGTTTTTGTCTTTCTTCGTGAATTGAATTTCAATTTAATTTAATTTAATTTAGTCTTAGTTTAATTTTAAATTTGATTTAGGGATTTTTGTTTTGTGTAGCTAAACTTTTGAACGAAAAGTTAATAAGAAGTAGTAAAATAGTGATTTTTTGCGTAGTGCTGTGAATTGGTGTGTATACGGTGTTTTAATGAGTTGTGTTGTGCTTAGTGTATATTCAAAAAATATAAATATATGGTGGATAAAAGAGTGGTATTTGAACATGAGATGAGATCCTCTCCAATATTAACATAACGGTACTTCTCAGATATCGTTAGGCAGGTAAGCTCCCGCTATATGCATTTTTGTATGTGGTAGTGAAAACAATTATAATGTTTGATTTATTTGTTGGTTTTGTAATATGATGAAGTTCTACGGTAAATACTTATTACTGTGAATTTCACTATATTGAATGCAATATAATATAATGGTATCTTTCAATTGGTTGTGTATGTGTGCGAAAAGCAACGATAGTACTTGGGAATATAGGACATACAAACGAATATTTACTATTATTGTATTGTTCAAAAATCTCGTTCGTATTTTAAATGTGTTGCTTCTTTCTATAATTACTGCTATCCATAAAGAGAATTTCCGACTGTTGCATCGTTACCTAAACAAATACATGTAAATGCGGTTGTCCAATAGCATCGAGCACAATTGTTTGGACATGGCTATAGAACAATTTTTATTTCGATGAAATGCGTTAATCAAATTTATATTTTTTAACCGTTCAAAATGCCGGAGTTTTCAAGGTTCGAATATTTTATTCGTAACATTTTTTTATTATAGGCAAAAACCTGGTCGGGTCGGTATCTAAATTATAACTCTTGGCTTCCATCATCTTACAAAAATAACACAGTTTTTTTGTTAGATGAAAAAATTTTGAGATTATCGGATGAGGTTTTCATGCCGAAAATTTTAAAATTTTAAGAGATGTTCTAATACAAAATGGTTATCCGAGAAGTGTAATTACTAGAGGTATTAGAAAGGCTATCGACAAATATAACATTTCGGAAAATATTTCGGGAAATACGCGCGAAAATCCAAATTTAATCGCTGAAAATAATCGCAAACTTTTTATTTCGGTCCCGTATGTTAAAATTTTATTCGAAAAAATTAAAATTCTTTTACAAAATTATGATACTATATACAATTTGTTGGTAGAGCATTTTAAAGTTTAGACATGGTTTTATTCACTAAATTAAAAGATAAAATTCCTATAGAGTTACAATCAAATTTAATATTGTGACGGTGACACCTAGTGTGTAATAGAATAAGTAAAACTAATAGCTCAATGTTTACTGTACTAAATGGAATTTTCCATGATAAAAATTGTTACGTAATGTTTCTACGCTATTCCAACTGGAAAAGTCGTGAACTTTCGAGAAGCTTGGTTTGTGTATATAAAAAGGCGAACAAGATCGAATTGGATTATTAGTATTTGGAACGCGATAGTGTAAAGTTGTAAGAATAAGTTATATTTGGTAAGCGATAGTATAAAGATTAAAAAGGAATTAAAAAGTGATTTAAAAAGTGTTTTTGTGCGAAATAAAAAGTAAAAGTGATTAGTAAAAATTGAGAATAATTTATATAAAGTGATTTTGTGAACTTGTATTAATAATTCTTGTGTGAAATAAATAAATTCGTTGGTGATAAATTGAATTGAGTTTGTATTATTCACAATCCAGTGATACGAACCTTGATTGACAAGGCAAAAACGTAACAATATATAAATTAAAATGTTCGTGTGGAATAGAGTATGTGGGTCAAACTAAACAAAATTTAAAAAAACGGGTTCGTCAACATGTTTACGATTCTACGTTTGAGTTTAAACTGTCACACAGTGCTTTATCGAATCATTTAAATGAAAGTACTCACTCATTATCTATAGATGGCGCTGAGCTACTTGATAAGGAGCAAAATCTCAATAAAAGATTAATTTTGGAAAGCATTTACGTCAAAAAACATCGGACGGTAAGGTCGTCTTCAACGCCTACAGTAAATAATAAATTTGACATAAATAAGAGTTTATATTCAATAAAACTGTTTAATCAATGTATGGTTCATCCCCGCCGACGCATTTATCATCTTCAACCTCAACATCATCCATAACCGAATTATTCTTACTTTCCTCCAAGTCATCCTCTTCTTCATACGAATATGATTATGTAGCTTCATTCGTTAATAATAATTTGTATTTGATTCAGCAGGAATAAATTCATCTTCGTTATCCACACTTCCTATGTTCGATCTCGACGGGTTTAAGTTGTGCAAAATGTACGTTAGTTTTCTTGCACGATCAATAGTCAATGGATTACCTTTTAAGCTATCTGTATAAAAACATAAGTACTAGAATGTGCTTTCCATTGCAGCTCTCGATGCAGGCATGGTCAAAATATCAACCGCCAAGCACTTATAGGTGAAGTAGAACACAACCCCTCCCACCAAATTTTACCAGAGAGTTGCTCAGTTTCAACCATAAATGGTCATAAAAAAAGTTCACTTCGAACATTGTAATGCGCCAAAGACTCATATATTTTGTGGCCCTTCTATTTTTTGTCCTTATATTTTAGGTGAAATTCTGCAACATTAAAAAGAAATTCAGCCACTTTAAGTTTCTGTGATTCCGAAAGACTCTTTCCTCGAATAGCTGGCTCAAGCAAATTTGCGACAAAATGTAGCGGTTTTAAGCATTTTTCGGCCCGTGATTTGAGAATACTTTTAAGTTCTTTGTTCAAAAGTTTGTTTTATATTAACAAAACAGTACACCACTTTAAACAAAACAGCAAACTCTCAAAAAATATGGCCATTTAGCAATCGGAGGTAGTATACAGTGAACAACTTCGAATAGGAGTTCGTAGATGCCATCATAACTGACTTCACGTCGTCTTCGATAGCCAGCGCCTTCAGGGCATGAAAAATTTGCGAGATTTTTTATTTCCGAAACCTTCCGTACGATTGACTGAAAAATCAAACTGTTGATAGACTGAATTTTGAAGATATCGTCAATGAGCAAGTTAATACATGGCCGATGCACCCATACTCGGTAATATAGGGATAGCTTTTGTTAACCATTTTTCGAGACGCTTTATTGTGCGTTCCATTGTCAGTAATAAGTAATTAAATTTTTTTAATGTCGACGTCTTTTAACACCGCTTCAACTTTCTCGAAAAGCAACTTAAAAAGCCAAATGTCGATTTTCCTTAGTGAGTAAATTTATAGAAAAAGGCTTTGGTTGTATTGATAACATAATTTGTTATGGAGTCCCTGCGTATGTTCCACCAGTCTGCAACGTCAGTTTGATTGGAAAGTTTGTATCTCGAAGGAAGTTTATGGAACTGTCGCAATTTCTTCAATAAATCAATACAAGCCGACTTTGTGGTTGAGCCAAATGGAGCACCAGAAACGAAAATTGCTCGAGTAATACCTCATCGACCATCTGGTGCTACTTTGCTCTCATGTTCTCAACGAAATTCCAGAACACTAAAATAGTGATTGGTGTTTTTACCAGACAGAGCGATGTATCATACTCAGGGTCAGATTCCAGCTCTATTACGTATTTCCCAAATGAATATGTCCATGAAACAGGAAAAAGGTGTAGATTATTATATTTTACAGCAAAAATTTGGTGTAGTAGGTTAATAATACATAAGGAAGTACAATTCAGTGGTGTCACAACTCTTTTTACATATAGTTGAGTTGTTTGGAAAAAAACATTTTTAATTTATGTTACCGATATTACCACGGTAACACCACTTTGGGTAATATTACCTAAAATTACCGATTTTACCGGTAATATTACCACCGAGAATATTACCGTTTACATTACTACTTGTGGCCACAGAAACTTTCTGTACTTGTTTTTCACCAAATGGTCTGAAATTTTAATTATTTTTCAGAAAATCATTACGGTTTAAAGAACTTCTCTTTTTTAAAACCTACCGATCGAAGTACGTTTTTTGTTTTGTTTTTCTTAATCTGCCTTAATTGTCTGTCACGATGTTATCCAGTATTAATTTGGTCACTGCTGACTTAATTTGTTTTTTAGTCACACAATAGCTAACACTTCGATTTCGTGGGCCGATTATAGTAATAAAAGCTTGTCATGAGTTGTAATTCTGAAATCCTAATATATTTGTTGGGTTGGTGGCCTCCCACCATCTTCATTGGTTTTATAATAATGAATATTTGATTTAATCATTACATTTTTCAGCAAATCTTATTCTAGTTAATATTTAATTGAATTACATATTTACGAAATCACATACGAATCGATAGCCAAAGCAAACCATAATTCATCCAATTTTCGAATACACATCGTTCTTTATGTTACAAACTTTTCAAAATAAAATTGAAATCTAAATACTGTGAAAAAAAAACAATCCAGTATTTTGTTTACTATACAATCGCAATTCTAGGAAACGAAAACTTTGGCGTAACGAATCTAATTTAACAAGAAAAGGAAATTAAAAGTTATTTTCAAAGTTTTATTGTATGAGAGTATATATTAATTTCGGGAAAATCATTTCTCTAGCCACCAATTATCAACAGTACACATATCTATAAATTCTCATGAACCACATGATTACACAAAGAAAATATTGAGATAATATTCCAATGATTTTGAACAGTATATCTAACTCAAAAACCTGAATGAAAATAATTCCCTACTTGTCAATATTTTCTTATTGTTTGATCACTCACCAATGTATAATACGATCAAAAATAATGTGATCATTAGAGAACAATTTCTAATTTTTAGTGCTCAATCCTCACCCTTTTTATCTCGTATCCCTGATTTTGCCTTAAAAGCTTTTCTAACTTTCTGTTTTTGTATCGAAGGCACAAGGTGTCTAAATTTACCGTACATATATACACTAAATATATAAAAATACACTCAAATGCTTCCCATTTTGTCATTATTTTCAATTAAATGTTAGATTTTTCACATTTTGGTGTGTTGATATGAGTATTATACGTTTGGGATTGGATTGGGAAGGATCCTATGTTATATACATGTATATACATTTATATATATAAATATTTAGAGACGCAAACATTCTTCACCAAATATTTACTTTAAAAGGTAAGTGTGTCTGATGTTAAAAAAATAAAATCCTTCATTCCTAACATTTTTTGTGTTGTCTTATCTTAGGTCTTTGGTATTTTTCATTAAAATGGATGATTATTTAATTTAAGAAAGTTATTCTTTATATTATTTATACTGTCAAGTAAGAGATTAATCTTAAAACTTTTTTTTTTAGCATATTTTGTTTGACACCCATCGCGTTTCTTCTTCATTACTAACTACTATTAATATTATTAATTCTGTATCTCGGGTAAATATCGTGTGGAACACACTTATCGAACTAAAATTAAGTACTTTAGACTAAAAAATAAAAAAAAGTTTTGATTTCTAAAATTTTATAATTTACATTTTGTGAAAGGAAATATTTATTTATTAAAAATTAATTGAAAAATTTGCTTTCCAAACATTTCAGCAGTTTTCTTTTTTATCGAACTTTTTTGGTCTGAAGGAGAGGGTAACAAAAAAAAACGAAATTATATAAATTAATATTAAAGGTACCGCAAACTTTATAAATTTCATTACGCTTCGAACCCAAATTAAATTTATTCCTTTTCCTTGCGCTTATATACATTAAGCAAACTAAGTCGAATTTATTTGGGTAATTTCTATATGTGATGGCAAAAAAATAAAAAATTCTACCTAAATTACATAACAGAAATATAATTTAAATGAATAAATTTAATGTGTACAGGTAAACACCGAATATTGTTTCACTTACAAAGTTTTTTTATTTAATGAATGCTTTCTGATTTTACACATCTGACAAGTTTAGCGAATTAAGTAGTATTCAACGAAATTAATCTATGTTTACAGTTAAATCTTTTACGTAAGCTTAAAATATTGTTACGTTTTTGCCTTGTCAATTAAGGTTCGTATCACTGGATTGTGAATAATACAAAATCAATTTAATTTATCACCAACGAATTTATTTATTTAGCCCAAAAATTATTACAACACAGTTTATCAATAAAAATTCACAAAAACACTTTTTAAATTACTTTTTAATCTTCACACTGTCGCTTTCCAAATAATACTAATAATCTTACAAGTTTATCACGTTCCTAATACTAATAATCCAATTCGATCTTGTTCGCCTTTTTATATACACAAACCAAACTTCTCGAAAGTTCATGACTTTTCCAGTTAGAATAGCGTAGAAACATTACGTAACAATTTTATCATGGAAAATTCCATTTTAGTATAATTAACATTGAGCTATTCATTTAACTTCTTCTATTACACACTAGGTGTCACCGTCACACAACCCCCACCTAAGCCTGTTCGTCCCGAACAGGACCCAAATCACCTCCTCTGTACAGGGCCAAACCTGTCTAAAAGCACCACCTTCGATTTATCTCCTTGTCCTTTCCTAGTCCTGTAGGATGCCGTTCATACAGATTGCAGTTTCGCCGATAAATCCCCTTTCTTTAGTTGCGAGTTGTGAAGTCGCCGACACTTGCACTCCACTTCGCACAACTCGGCCCTTCTTATCCAATAACCTGGTGTTCTTTGGTTTCCTCAACAATTGTGTCAGATTTCGATGGCAGCTCCTCGCAATGACTGATTGTTACCCGCCTTACTTTCGCATCCGTACCGTTAAATTTAAGTTTCAGCTCGATGTTATCGCTACTCAATATTCCTCATCTAAAATCCAACACAAAGCCATTCAAAGCTCATGAAGTCCGTTCCCAAAATGACCTCGTTCACAATGTCTGCGACCAGAACTTCGTGTGGGAAAAGAGTTTCGCCGATCCTTATGCTGATGATCTTTTTCCCTTTAATCATTGCACTCTTCCCATTTGCCATTCTTAATTTTAACCCATCAACCAGCTGCACTGCTCCTGCGATCAAATCTTTCCGAACAATTGTGTGGGTTGCTCCGGTATCCAGCGTAATAGTACACCTCCTTCCATCAACA
Source organism: Tipula vernalis (assembly GCA_958295665.1). NCBI lineage: Eukaryota > Metazoa > Arthropoda > Insecta > Diptera > Tipulidae > Tipula > Tipula vernalis. The sequence goes on from OY282559.1 coordinate 365,242,129, forward strand.
CCGCCCCTAACTGTGACGCTGGTGACGCCTCGTGCTTCACTCATAACAGGGATGAATGTTATGGGGCAACCAGACGGCGAAGCCAGCTTCGGTTCCTTCAAACTGACTTTTAACCTTTCCACTTTACCGACTGTTGCCATCCGCTCATCTGATTCATGCTCTCCTCTTCGTGCTCTTTCCACAGAAGATGGTGATCCGTGCTGCTTTCCTCTTGCTTCCAAACAATCTCGTGAGATGTGGCCAATCCTGTTGCATACCCAACATCTTAGCTCGCTATATCTGGACGACCTTTGTCCCAACCGTTCGGCAATTGCCCGCATAAAAGGTGGCGATCTTCTGTCTCCCTGTATTACACTCCGACAGTCCATTGAGATGTGACCCAACTTGTCACATTTCCAACACCTAAGTTTGCCTCTTCCGGCTGTCTGTACCATTCGCTCCATGCTGCCGTTCTTGTCTGAGTTCATTTGGCGCCTAAATAATGACGGTCTTGTAAATTTCTGCACAGCCTCGATCGTTAACACAAAGGCAACGGTTTCCACGAACGTTGCTTTAGGTGATAACATCACCGCCTTGCGTGTTTCTGGATCTCGGATGCCGTCAATGAATGCTCAATTTTTAGCCTTTCCATATAATCGGCCGACGTGCTGGTATGTGGTAGATGTACTAATCGCTCGATTGCCGATGAAATTTGCCGAAGAATTTCTTGGTTTGACTGGTTTATAGCAGCGATTAACTGCGGTAATTCCAGATGGTGGTTGTGTTGTTTTGGCTGACGGTTGTTTATCTCCTTCTGTCTCTACAGTTGCCGCATCCGTTACTTCAACGCCAAAATCATGTTGATCCGCGTCTAATCCTTCTTTTTCCATGGCGTCACGTAGTCGCGTTTGTAAAGCTGCTTTGCTACCATCAGTGGCCAAATCCCTTTTCTCAAGTTCCCTCTTTAATTCTGGAACTTTTAATTCGTTGAGAATCATTTTCTTTATCATTTTATTCACAATCCCACCGCTGTCACTAATTGTTACGTTTTTGCCTTGTCACTCAAGGTTCGTATCACTGGATTGTGAATAATACAAATTCAATTTAATTTATCTCCAACGAAATTATTTATTTCACAAAATTTTTTACAACACAGTTTATCAATAAAAATTCATAAAATCACTCTATATAAATTATTCTCAAATTTTACTGTTTACTTATAATTTTTATTTCGCACTACAACACTTTTTAAAACACTTTTTAAATTACTTTTTAATCTTCACACTGTCGCTTACCAAATATTACTAATAATCTTACAAGTTTACTCTATCGCGTTCCAAATACTAATAATCCAATTCGATCTTGTTCGCCTTTTTATATACACAAACCAAACTTCTCGAAAGTTCATGACTTTTCCAGTTAGAATAGCGTAGAAACATTACGAAACAATTTTATCATGGAAAATTCCATTTTAGTACAGTAAACATTGAGCTATTCATTTAACTTATTCTATTACACACTAGGTGTCACCGTCACAATATGTCAACGAGAAGTTTATGACAAATGACAAAATATGTGAGTGTGTTAGTAAAGTTTGTAACGCAAGAAAAAAACCTTACAACAGTTCGATTAGGATATAGGATAGCTACGACGTTACAGATTACGTTTACAGATGTTTTTTTTGTGGCAACTTTTAAGACTGCTCTACTAAAAAGGTGCAGTTGGACATCTGATGACCATTGAAAGGCAATCATATAGCGATGACTACGCTTATCTGAGTACGCTATCATATTGTATGTACTGAAACGCACCATTGTATTTAATTAGCTTTAAATTCACAATATGTATTTATTTAATTTTAGTTTACGTTTGTATTTATTTTGTATTTATGTTATAGTTTCGATTTCGTTAAAATAATTTTAGTTAGATTTTGTTTACTTTTATATTGTGACGGTGACACCTAGTGTGTAATAGAATAAGTTAAATGAATAGCTTAATGTTTACTGTACTAAAATAGAATTTTCCATGATAAAATTGTTTCGTAATGTTTCTACGCTATTCTAACTGGAAAAGTCATGAACTTTCGAGAAGTTTGGTTTGTGTATATAAAAAGGCGAACAAGATCCAATTGGATTATTCGAATTTTGAACGCGATAGAGTAAACTTGTAAGATTATTAGTAGTATTTGGTAAGCGACAGTGGTAAGATTAAAAAGGAATTAAAAAGTGATTTAAAAAGTGTTGAAGTGCGAAATAAAAATTATAAGTGAACAGTAAAATTTGAGAATAATTTATATAAAGTGAATTTGTGAATTATAATTAATAAATTGTGTTGTAATATTTGTGCTAAATAAATAAATTCGTTGGTGATATAAATTAAATTAATTTTGTATTATTCACAATCCAGTGATACAAACCTTAATTGACAAGGCAAAAACGTAACAATATTTATAATTTATTTCACTATTTTGCACTTATTAGAGTCTCGATTGATTTTGTATTAATTTTGAAATTTGACTTACTCGATTATAGATTGCGGACAGTTTTTATATTAAAATATATTGGTTGCCTTCAGTAGTCGCAATATATATCGACAATCTATATGGTCGATATATTTAAAGAATGTGCGAAATATTTATCTTCAGCAACGAGCAATATCTCGCTTAAACGGCGCGATACAAAATATTTTTGCTACGACCGATATTAATATGTTTTGTTTGTAAATTTATGTAGTATTTAAACGCTACATTACTTCCTTCCTGGATCGAAAACCATAGTGTTTAGAAGTGAAATCTCACAGTTTTGCGAACACTATGATTTTCGACCGGGCTAACCAAAAGAATTCCTGTCGATGCCAATTGTCGTGGGTTTACCGTTGATGTCCACAACAAAGAATTTGCGCAATTTGTAGGTCACTGGATATGGTCCAGAATACGGTGTACTCAAAGGACTCTTAACTCTGTCTACACGAACGAATACGTGTGAGCTGGTTTCCAGATTTTTGGGAATGTATGTATCCTGTTGAGTGGATTGTCGTGTGTCGCTTCTCTACGAAATCCGAAATATCTGTGCTTGGGTTCGAATTTTGATCGTTGATGAAGAATTCACCGGGAACCTTGATATTTTGACCATACACGAGCTCTGATGGCGAGTAGTTGAGGTCTTCCTTGAATGAGGTTCGAATACCCAATAAAACTATTGGAAGGTCAGAACTCCAATGGGATGTATTGCATTGAGCTGTTAATGCGGCTTTTATTTGCCTGTGAAAGCGTTCGACAAGACCATTCGCTTTCGGATTATAAGCTGTTGTCCTAATGCGATGTGAACCTATAAGAGCTTTGTGAGCTCGGTGAACATTGTTAATTCAAAATGTGTTTCTTGGTCTGTCGTTATATAGAGTGGGACACTAAATCTACAAATAAGCTCATTTTAGAAGATTTTATTTATGGTTTTGGCAGTCGTTTCTCGGATTGGATAAGCTTCTGGCCAACGGGTAAATCGGTCGACTATTGTTAGAATGTAATGATAGCCATTCGACTGGGGCAATGGAGCAACTAGGTCCATGTGGATGTGTTCAAACCTGCCACTTGGTAGCGCGAATTTACCAAGTTCTGATTTTGTGTGGGGAAGAACTTTAAATTTTTGACATGGGATACAAGATTTCACCCGCAGTATTCATTCTTGACCAGAAGTATTTCGAAGCTACCTATCAGAATTCCCTTACCCAATACAACATAGCTCTTAGGCAGAGCAAAAGACTCAGCTGGAGAGACTTCTGTAAGAAAATAGACAGACTACCTATGGCTTGGAGCACAGGAATCCCTTGTGATCTGTTAAGAAACCAAGTGGAGAGACAACCACAACCAGGAAAGAGACTCTGGAATGTCTAGTGAGAGGTCACTTCCCAGATAGTGTAGTACTCAGGAAGAATCCAACGCAAGTAGCGTACATCCGTATCTGGTTCCAAAAGGGGCTCACGAGTTCTCGAGGCAGTTTTTTAAGCCGGAACGGATATACTGGGCAGTCAAATCATTTGGCCCTTTCAAATCACCGGGAGGAGACTGCGTATACCCCGCCTTTCTACAGCAAGGACTGCAGACTTTCCTGCCTTACCTTACTATACTCTTCGGAGCCACCTACAGCTTGGAATATGTTCCAAAATGCTGGAGGGAGGTTCGGGTGATTTTTATCCTAAAAGCGGGAAAAAGATCCTCGGAGGAGATTAGGTCTTATATACCTATTAGACTCACATCATTTTTATTGAAAACCATGGACAAAATTCTGGAACTTTGTATCAGATCCAACACTCTCCAAAGATACCCTCTGGACCCTAGGCAGCACGCCTACCAAGCAGGGAAATCAACAGAAACGGCCCTACACGAGCTGACATCGAAAATCGAAGATACGCTTTGGAATAAAGAATTATTACTATGCTCCTTCATTGATATCCAGGGAGCTTTTGATAATACTAGTTTTGAGGTAATTCAGGAACAATCACTAGCAAGGGGTATAGACCCCTCCACCATAAGGTGGATTATAAACATGTTGGAAAATAGGAGGATTACGGCCTCTTTTGGAGACAAAACCATCACCATAGCGGCCACCAGGGGTTGCCCCCAGGGAGGTGTTCTCTTTCCCTTATTGTAACTGATCGTGATGGTTCAATTACTTACCAGACTGAGAAATTTAGACTTCTCGAACATTACCTATGCGGACGACCTAGTCTTGATGGTTAGGGGCAGATTCGCAAATACAGTAGGGGAAAGGATGCAACAAGCCCTAGAGGTAGTAAATGATTGGTGCACGGAGGTGGGCCTTACGGTAAATCCCAACCAGGTCAATTGCACTCTCTTGACTTAACGGAGGAAAACTGGCCTCCCGCCGATAGCCCTGGGGGGGGGGTAACTCTCCAACTGTCAACGGAGGTCAAATATCTGCGTATCGTACTTGATCAGAAATTGACATGGAATCGAATAAGGCCTAACCACCTGCCAGAGAATGATTTGCAAAACGTGGGGATTGAGCCCACAAATGTTGGTTTGGCTGTACCGGGCCGTCATTAGACCTATAGACTCTTACGCGGCGTTTGTGTGGTTGCCAAAGACGGAGCAGACTGATGCACGGAGCATATTGGACAAGATCCAAAGGTTAATCTGTCTGGGTGCAACTGGAGCAATGAGGACTTGTCCAACAGCTGCCCTTTATAGAATACTAGGGCTCTCACCAATGCACCTGCACATTAAAAAAGCAGCCGGTTCAAGAAGTCTGAGCCGAAGAATAATAACCAAAATTAAAACTTTAAGGCCAAGACACAACAGTATCCTACACAAATTAAAGTTTAAGGAGGAATTGATCCAACTATCGGATTTGATGGTATGGACAATAGACTGTCGGAGAAATTTTACTATTAGTTTGCCGGATAGGGCACTGGTAGAGAATATTATCTCCTCCCTCCCCCGCCATGCTTCTGTATGGTATACGGATGGGTCAAAAATAGACGGAGGTACGGGTGCAGGGATAGTCGGGCTCGACCTAGAGCTATGCATATAACTGGGTAGCACCCCCACAGTTTTACAAGCATAGACCTTTGCTATTGAAGTATGTGTGCTTCAATGTCTCAAGAAGAAATATAAGAAGACCGAGATCTATATAATCTCGGACAGCCAGGCAGCTTTGCTAGCCTTAGAAGCTTCAGTATTCAACTAGAAATTGATCTGGAGCTGATATTGTAATTTATTGGAACTGGGTAAAGCAAATAAAGTCACCCTTTTGTGGTCTCCTGGCCACTCCAATATTAGAGGAAATGAGGCAGCAGACTGATGTGCAAAACTGGGAGCAAGCCGAGATTTCCTGGGTCCCAGTCCTAGTATTGCTTTTTCCAAAACCAATTTGGCAGATGGTATAAGGGACTGGGAGCAGAACTATAGTAAATTACTCTTTCTCTATTGGGATGAGACAGGCCAAGAAATTATTGAGTTATAATATTATACTTCTGGAAGAGGTACCGAGGATGGACCGCCAGTCCTTAAGATCCCTTACCTGGTTTTTAACAGGGCACGGTCCTTTTAACGGCCATCTACATAAAATGGGAAGGTCCCTTACAGACCAGTGCAGATCCTGCGACTGCGGTAAGGAGATATCGGAGTTCCTCAATGCGTACATAACCCAGTGGCCTAACGCTGACCCACTGGATATGCATCAGGTAGCGGCGTTTATCAAGGATATAGATCTATATTTCACGTATGAATCTCTAGGGATGCACAATAGGCCTCAATGGTCGCAGTGCTCTGGGCTATATACACCCACCCTTTAAAAAAACAAAAAAAAAAACCTCGAAGCAATTAGTTTACGCGTGGAACGGATGCCGGGATGTGATAAGCCATGCAGACTATCGAAAAATGTCCGTCGCATATCTTTAGGGACGAAGGGTCGATTTTGACATGTCGATGTCTCACACCAAATTTGCTGCTTATTGTGTGGTAAGTTGATCAATTGCAAGTTTACTTTTGATTTCGGATTCCGAACTGAAATCAATTTTTGCAATTCCTCGTCATATCGTTGCTGTTGAAGTAATTCTTTCATGTCGAAAGAGGAGACGTTGATTTCTGGTGAAGGTTATTCACCAGAACGTGATAAATAGTCGCTCACCATATTTTGTTTACCTTTAATGTGGTGAATGTCGGTCGTGAATTGTGCAATATAATCGAGATGTCGTAATTGCCGGGGACTACGTTCTGATTTTGAAGAAATTGCTATTGTTAAAGGCTTTTGTTCAGTGAAAATAGAGAAAATTCGGCCTTCGACGAAATGACGAAAGTGTTTTATTGCTAGATATATAGCAAGAAGTTCCCTATCGAATGTAGATTATCTTGTTCCCGCTGGAGAGATCTTCTTTGAAAAGAACGCCAACATCCCTGGTTGCGTTGTTGTAAGACAGCTCCAACCGCTAAGCCGGAAGCGTCTGTAGTGATGTTGAACTCAGTATCGTTCAACGGATGTGCCAAAAAAGTGGCCGCGGCAAGAGAACGCTTGACCTCGTTGAAAGATGCGTTGCATTATTCAGACCCATTTATTTTTACAGTGGCGAAATGCCGGTGAATAGACGATAACAGTTCGGCTAAACGTGGTATAAAACGGTGATAATAGTTCACCATACCTCCGAACTGCTGTATTTGGCGGATTGACGTTGCCACAGGGAAATTTGAGATGGCTTCAACTCTTTCTTTCGATGGAAGAATACCATCTTTCGAAATTGTGTGGCTTAAATAATCAAGTGACTTTACGCCGAAAATGCATTTCGAGGCTTTAATATTTATTCCAAATGCAAAGAGACGTTTAAACACTGACTCGAGATATTGTCTATGTTCCATCTCGGAGTGACTCGCAATAAGGATATCATCGATAAAAAAACGAAATCCAGCCCTTCTAGAACTTCGTTAAGGAATCGCTGGAATGTCTGAGCTGAGTTGCGAAGACCGTAAGGCATTCGGGTAAACTCAAAAAGCCCAAAGGGGGTAGTAATCGCTGTTTTGTGAATATTCTCTACAGCCATGGGAATCTGATGATAGGGCCGAACCAAATCTATTTTTGAGAAAAAAGTGGCGCCGACGAGTTTCAACGAGAAACTGTGTATGTGTGGGATAGGATATCTATCAGAGATCGTGACAGTATTGAGCTGTCGATAGTCTCCACAAGGGCGTCAGTCTTTGTCTTTCTTTTGAACCATATGTAATGGTGAGGAGAGATAAACTGAAATTGGGTTTTTGCAGCTTTCAGTTTAGTTGCGTTGAATTGTTGCAGTTTGGAACAAGGTAGCCTACCTTGTGTGAAGATGTAGTGAACTACATTATGCTTCACTGGGAGATTCAGATTATAAGAGCCTCAGTGAGCGAGAAAAATGTTTTAAGGTTGGCGTATTAACCTGAGCGAGGGTTCCGTTCACCACAAGAGTTGTAAGCGGATCAGAAAGTCTTCTGTTTTTCAAATCAACCAAGAGACCATATTTGGACAGAAAGTCAGCGCACTATAAAGGGATGTGTAAACGAACGCCTGAGACCGAGATTGACTATTAACAATTTTGTACCGTAAGTGGAAATTGGGACACCGTTTGCTGCGGTAAGAATGCAAACGGTGTCTTCTGCTTGTCGGGGAAACATTTTAACGGGTATCACAGATACTTCAGCCCTCGAATCGATCAGAAATTGTAAATGGTTTTCATGATCGTTTATGAAAAGACGGCGAGATGACCCAATCCCACTGTTTGCCGTAGAGACAGCAGGATTTATTTGTTTTCCGAAGGCTTGCGAGGCTACCGGTGGGAAATTGCACGGCTTTGAACAGTTGCGTGCACATGAGCCGAAACGACGGTGATATTGCTACTATCCAGTCCAGATAATCTAGAGGACGATCTATTCCGTGATCTATAATTGTTATTTTGGAAATTCCCTCTGTCCGGCGATCTTCCACGAAACCCAAAGTTCATGTTGGCGAGTGTTTGCTGGAGATCTGCTAGTTGCCGTTTCGTCTGGTTCACCGTCAGCAGTTGCCTTGCTATTGGAGTGTTGCTGTTTAATTTCAGCAATAGATGGGGTTGTTCTGGATTGAGCATAAATCCAGATTTGGTCAGCGACCGGTAGTAGCTCCTGAATGTCCTTCTTGCTGTCCCGCTCCAGGTTTGCTCTTAATTCATCTGGCAAACGTTTATGCCAAAGGTTTTTGAGTAAATCTGCATTTATTAAAGTGGAGTCTTATGCTTTCTGCTCGAGCAGGCGATAAAAATCGGATGGTCTTAGGTCTCTCATTTTCTGGAAACCGGAAAGCAACTCGTCGATACGTTGCTCTTCGCTAATAGTGTAGCGGTCCATTAACGCGTGCTTTAGTGCTTTATATTTCTTTCCTGGCGGCGGATTTTTGAGTACGTCCAGTATCATTGGTATCGTCGCTTGTAGTATAGCACCAAGGGAATGGGCAAACATTTCGTCATCGTTCTCCAAACGATGAATTAAAAATTAGTGTTCGACTACGGTAAACCAAGTCCCTGGCTGTTCGTTTCAGAAGGGTGGAATCTTTGGCTGTAGTACGGTAATGTATGTGCCAGCCTATGTGCCTGAGAGACAGTTCTGGACTAATTTCGACGTGAGGAGGTGTGATTGAAGTGCTTTAATGGCAGCCTGCCTGTCCGTATATATGCGAATATCACAAACCGACTTCCTTTATGGCAGTTACTTCAGCTTGAAAAATGCTACAGTAGTCGGGCAGACAGAAGGAGAGATTTAACAAAAGTTCCTCGCAGAACACTCCAGCCCCGACTTTCCCGTCCCGTTTTGAACCATCAGTGAAGAAGTTTATAATTCCTGGTTCCAAAACTACATCCATCATCCATTCCTGCCTGCATGGGATCGTAGTCCGGAACTTTATGTCAAAAGATAGTGACCGGACTGTATAATCAGTGGTCTTGGGAATTTGTTTGTTGCACAAATTAGATGAGTGCCCTGTATTGTTGCAGGTCCACATTAAGATGGATTTTAGCCGTATGGCAGTAGAAGCTGCCAACTGTTTATGCTACATTTATGCTGATCTCAGTTTTTTTACATTAGCAAATAACCGCAATAACACCCTGCTCATTAATGTTAGATTGCTAGATGATTGATTGCCAGATTCGGGTTAGTCACTGCGGGATATTCCTGACTAAATGATTTGGTTAAATGTAGAACTTTTTTTAGATTCGGATACCGCTTAGAAGTTAAGTACTTCTTTAATTTTAACTTATTTTGAGAATGTCTTGTTTCTGTATATGGTTGAGTACAGTAAAATTTATTTGGAGCGATTTACTTTTATCAGGCATTAATTTAAAATCTAACTTTCTAAGATACGAGTATGTGGCAAATTTTTGATATTTTCCTAAATAAAGCATAGTTTTCTTGTCGTATATGTACTGTGGTTTCATCACAAATGTCATCACCGATTCCCTCGTTGGGACAAGTAATCCTGTATTACGATCAATAATACACAGATTAAATTTCTCTACACATACATTATACATATTGCATAACCATAATAATGTTATTATTATTATTATTATTTTGCTTCTAAAATATTACATTTCAAAACATACAACTCTATTTATTATTTATAACATTATTATTGTTATCAACCTATCGTCAATATTGAATGTTGTCATCATCAACGTTTTATTTTTTATGTTTTACTCTCCAGAAGTTCCTCAGGCTAAAAATTAATTTAATGTGAATTTTACGGGTAAAAAAATAACTTTAAACTAGCAACATTCAATCAGACATTAAAATTTAATTTGTTGCATTAATTATATTCCATTATTACCCCCATAAAAATTAAATATTGCTACCCCTATATTAAGCAACAACATATAGTTTGCCCAGTACACAGTATACACAATTGTATATCTGTATACACACGTATAATTATATAGTATTTACAATACGGATATAAAATAAAAACCGGAATCGTTTTTAATAAAAAATAAACAAATTAATTAAATTAAACATTGATTTTAAATGTTGATTACAAACTGTGACAACACCATCAACACACAGATGCAGCAGCAGCGAATAGCGCGCCAATAAAAATGAGGGAAATTGAATTAAAATGATAGAAAAAAAAATTGACGGGAATATTTGATTATTGATTTTCAATTAGGTATTGTGAATTTATTTGTTGCATTGTACTCAGTCGTAGTACCTCCTTAATCAATAAAATTAATTACCCGAATTTTTTAGTTGTTAAAAAAACCGAATATGACAATGGAAAATTATACAAATTGAAACTAACCTGAATTATTTCGAGAGGTACTGACTCCAATTTGGATTGGTTCAAAAGTTTGGCAAACATTTAGAACATAGGCTTTCATTTAACGGAAACTCAGTCGAAATAGGCTTTCGGTTTACGAAAAAAACAGATTGGAAAATTATTTCCATTTGTCGGTGTAAAATTCCTTGAAAAAATTCATATTGAAAAAATATTGCTTATGTAATGCAACTTACATTATGTATAGATACTATGAAAATCTGTGCTACATAATAATACAAAAGGTTGCAGTAAAACGTTACATTAGAAATAAAGCAAATTGTAAAAGAACAAAGTTAGAATATCTATCTCCCCGGACTTTACCCCAAGAGTTATACAAAGTGTATAGCCCTTTGTGTTGCTGGTTTGGTTTCGTACTGAAAAAGTTGATCTACCCATAAGGTAGCTACGACTATGACCAAACTACAAAAATACAATTCCTACTTAACCCAGATAGTGTCTAGTACAAACGTACTGATTTAGCGAATTATATTCACTAAATCAATAAACTCAAGGAAAACCTTCATTTGTGTGTGTTTAATGCCCACACAAAATTAAGAAGTTTAAGAGAAAATAAGAATGTCCTTTGAGTTTTTGTTTTAGTGAATATAATTCGCTACATCAGTATGTCCGTACTTGACACTATCTGTGTTAAGTAGGAATTGTATTTTTGTAGTTGGTCGTAGCTACCTGATGATTAGACCAACTTTTTCAGTACGAAAGCAAACTACCAACACAATGTGCTCAAGGAAAGTTCTCATTTTTTGTTCAGGGTTGTACACTTTGTTTAACTTTTGGGGTAAAGTATTAGCAGAGCGTAGTTGATGGTGAATACCACAGATAATTATATTAAAGACGATTTATATTTATATTTAAGCACATTTATTTATATATGTAGATAATACAAAGGTTAACGAGAGAGGAAATTACGTAATAATATAAATGTCAATGAGCTATTAGGGCTCGTTCTCAAATCGCTAGAAGGGCAGGTTCCTATTTACAAGAATTACCACATATATGTTTAATACTCCTCCTTAATTCATATAAATTAAAAATTTTATTGATAAATCAAACTTTTACTTTACATAAGCTGAAATATGGATTAAAATTGATAGTGTAAAGAAAACTATTGATTGTGCAGTTCTCCTCCTTAATCCATGCTGTTTTCGATTAAAACAAATTTTTGGTTGTAGCCTTGAACCACTAAACGAGCTTTGTATTTGGTATATCATCATTAGATTTCAAAATCCATTGCCTTGAGCCAATACTCTTTGTCACGACTGGTTATTACTTGATCATATGATGTTGGTTCATTATTTTGCGCTATACTACATATATAGCTCTGTTGTTCACACAAATTAAGTTCTTTAATTAAACTTTTTGGCGGAACGGTTTTTGTTGTTCGAGTCGATTGTCGATGTGGAACGTCATTCCTAATATTTTTGCTTGATTCGCTAGAGTTATCAATCACTGGTTCATTTATACCATCAGCTGGGTGATTTAATTCTTCCTCATCAGAATTAATTGGGTTAATGTCACTTATTTTATCCGATGGAATTTCAATTTCAACTGCCATTTTTTTAATGGACTGTTCTTGAGCAGTTTTCTTTATATCAGCATTTGGATTTTGAACATCATTGTAGAATTTCACGTCTCTTGATATGATATCTTTGCCTTGCACGCTTTTGACTGCAAGTCAAAACCAAGGAAAATCGCGGATACGGCTTTTACATCAAGTTTTTTACGCTGCCCATCTTGAATTCTAACACAACATTTGCTGCCCAAAACGATGCAAATTGGCTTAAATAGCTTTTCTATTATTCCACAATTCAAATGGTGTACTACGAGTTCTTAGATGTTTCCATGGTAATAGATTTTGCAGGGAATTTTGCTGTGAGAAATCTGCATCAAACAGTAAGCACCTTGTCATCTCGATCATTGTTCTATTTCTTTTTTAAGTAATTCCGTTTTGTTGTGGTATGTAGGGTGCTGTGCATTGACTATGTACACCATGTGAATTAAAAAAAATTTTAAATTGTCTTCCCATATATTCTCCTCCTCCACGATCCGTTCTGATAATTTTTATCGGTTTATTGAATAAATTACGAGTAAGCTCACAATAGCGTTTGAATTTGTCGAACGTTGGTGATTTTTCTGTAAGTAAATAAACCGTAGTGTAACGGCTAAAATTATCAATAAAATTAAGTACATACTTTTTACCACTAGGAGTTTTCGTTTGCCACATAAATCACTATGCGCTAAATCCAAAACAGCGGATGTATTTCTATAAGATTCTTTTGGAAAACTCATATGCGTCATTTTTCCTTTTATGCAAATTTCACAATTTGTTTCAAATTCACATTTGATGCTACACTTCGCCACTTTATAACTTTTTTAATACTTTAATGTCTCTATGACCCAAAATTCACGCATTTTGAACAAATTATATCTGGTACAAACAAAACATCACACAGTTTTACTTTTGTAGAATCCCCGTTATTATTTACAAAATCGATGATCACTGTGACGGGTGGCACCGGAGTCCAGGATCCATCCATCCCATTTTCCAACAACAAACAAAAATTCTGAAATTGATACACAATTTTGTTCAACATAGTTTGGATTATTTTTATCCTTTTTATTTAGAAGCCATAACCCTGTTACCCGGAAAGCCTTCAGGAATCCTAGAAAGACAAACTGGAACGCCTATGGGGAGGTGTTAGAGGAGGTATTGCCGCTGGAGGTTCCAGAACTTCCAGCGACAGTAGAAGAACTGGATTGCATGGATGATATTGTCACGAAGGCATGCAATGTTTCAATTAATGCTGCGTGCCCCCTGATAAAACCTAGGGTCAAACAGAAACCGACATGGTGGTCCACTGGGTTGGAGACCTATCGGAAGGCTTGTAGGGTAGCTTTTAATAGGGCCAAGAATACCAGGGAAGCTCGGCATTGGGCCTCATATAAGGAGGACCTGAGGAAACTTAAAAGAGAAGAGGTATCTGAGACTTCCTGCCTTAAGAAGATTCTTTCTACCAACCCGTCCTAGTTATTTAATTAGGCCGGATGGGTCATGGACAGCTTTTAGTATGGAATCTCTGGAGCTTCTAATAGATACGCACTTTCCGTGAAGCCTCGATGACTCGGCGGAGCCGGGGGCTCATCGAGAAATACCTTCAATAGAAATGGAGGGCATCATGGATAGGGAACGGATCGCGTGGGCAATGACCGGGTTTTAACCTTATAAATCGGCTGGCCCAGATAGGATTTTACCAGCGGAGATCCAGAAGAACTTGGCAGCCATCCTTCCCTAGCTGGAGATGATCTTCACAGGATGTCTGAAATTTGTCTATATTCCTAGGAAATGGACGGAGGTCAAGGTGGTCTTCATTCCGAAGGCGGAGAAAAGTTCGCATGCTTATCCGAAGGACCTGAGGCCTATAACTCTATCATCCTTTCTGCTGAAAACATTGGAAAGGATGGTGGATGTATTTATACGATTAAAAATTGAACCCAGCAATTGGGCAATGTCACAGCATGCGTACTGTTAAGTTAGGTCGGTGGACACAGTCTTGTACGCTTTGTTAAGCACAATTGAGAAGTCAATTTACTCGCAGGAGTTCTGTATGGTCTCATTCCTCGATATTGAAGGTACCTTTAATAACGTAAAGACGGAGGCGATCATGGAGGGATTGTTAGCTTTGAAGGTGGATTACTCTATGAGTAGGTTGATTAATCATATGCTGTTAAGCAGGGTTATTACCTCAGAACTGGGGGAGTCCACAATTAGAAGGCGGGTGGTTAGAGGAACCCCGCAGGGAGGTGTAATGTCCCCTTCTCTCTGGGGTATAGTGATTCACGACTTGTTGTTGGAACTGGAGAGAGAGGGGTACTGGTTGTAGGGTACGTAGATGATGTAGCGGTAGCGGTATCAGGTAAATATGTGGACATGATTAGAAATGTTATGCAGAATGCACTATTGATCGTTACCAAATGGACCAGCAAATGAAGATTAGGGATCAACCAGTCCAAGACCGAGCTGGTACTTTTTACCAGGAAGTATAAAATTCCGGTAGTTTGCCCGCCTACGATAAACGGCACTAGACTGACTTTTTCTCATACAGCGAGATTCTTGGACATAATCTTGGACAGTAAACTCAGCTGGATGCCTAACACGTTAGAGAGGGTAAATAAGGCCACTGTATCCGTTTACTCGTGCAGGAACGCCATAGGTAAGAGATAGGGTTTGAAACCGGAGCTGGTACACTGGCTGTACACTGCCGTAGTGAGACCTGTACTTATACGTAGGGATGCCAATGCTTCGCTGCCTCATTCTACAGCTTTGTTAGCGGACGGGTAAATTCGGCTATTCATAAATGAACAGTAATTTTGTATTAAGTTCCATGCTAGGAAAGAAACCAAAGCAACAAATTTCGTTTGAGGTTTTTTTGGCAGTTATATTGACTATGCTGATAAATATGTACATACACGTATGTTGAGTAATTCGTAAATTCTAGAGGTGAATCTGAAATGCTTTTTGTATTGTGGTGGATGATAATAATAAATTGTGGTGGCTGAGAGTTTCTACTATGTGTTAAAACTTCTGAGCTAGAGGATCCAGCATAACGGAAATTGAAAGGAGCAAAACGTTTTCATAATTAGACCGGAATTAGCCATTACTTTCAGGTACAAATGTATTTCCGATCTTTTTTAGTCGAAAGAACTCTGGTTATTCGTAAGTGTGAGTGATTTACACTATTAAAGCATACTTTTATAAGATAGACATATATAAGTGCAAGAAATGATACTACATGTCATGTTTTAATATGATATATATTTCTTTCTAATATTACATCATTTGTGAGGTATAGGACACTTCAACAAGAGAGGAAAGTGGCTTTGGTTTCGAGTATAGGGAGTAGGGATTATCGCAATATGTCATTGATGGGGAATAATAAATAGTCTTAGGTGTCCTGAATCAAATGGTGTGAAATACCAGATATGTCAACGGTGGGAAGAATTCCAACTTTTAATTTTTTTTATTACGTCATATCGCTTTGGCTCGTTTGAGTAATGTATTGTTCAAACCAATCCAACCATCCAATGGGCTTTCAAATAGAAAATACTTAATATTTTAACTGAAAAACTGTCAATAAGAAGATTCCAAACCCTCCTTTTGGAAACAACTTCTTCTGGATATTGTGCTCCATACCTTGGCATGATGTATGAGCTACATAGATGAACCTCGCCCAAATCATTGGGAGTGCTGGTTAATGGACACATGGAAATACTTAATCATTTACGTTTTAATTGGAATCTTAAATCATATTTTAGCTTGGATGTGTTTTGTTTGAAATCAAATAATTATGTTTTAATTATGTTTGTTAGAAACTTAACGGAAAGAAATCACTCAGTTTATTCCAATAAAAATTTTGTTTTGATTATTTTTTGTTATTTGACATTTTTGTCAGAAACTTCACGTCGGTGCTTCACACCCATAAAAAATAAAAAATCCTAAACAAAACCCGTTAGACTATAGAGAAAACTTCAACGAATCCAGCGCTAAGCAACAAGTGGTCGCGAATCGCCTGTAAGGATTTACTTCTCAAGACCATAACACGAGAGAGCGTCCTGGAAAATTTTCGAAACTCTCATGAACCGTAGAGAAAACTTCAACAAATCGCGAATCTCCCATAAGGATTATTTCTAAAGACCATAAATCGAGATAGCGTCATGGAAAATTTTCGAGACTCTCACGAACTGTAGAGAAAACTTCAACGAATCCAACGCTATGCAACAAGTGCTGGCAAATTTCCCATAAGGATTACTTCTAATGACCATAATTCGAGATAGCGTCATGGCAGATTTCCGAAACTCTCACGAACCCAACGCTATGCGATAAGTACTCGCGAATTTTTCTAAGGATTACTTCTAAGTACCATAATTCAAGACAGTGTCATCGAAAATTTTCGAAACTCTCACAAACCGTAGAGAAACTTCAACAAACCCAACGCTATGCGATAAGTGCTGGCGAATCTCCCGTAAGGTTCACTTCTAAAAACCATAACTCTAAACAGCGTCATGGAAAACGCTCTGCGATAAGTGCTCGCGAATCGTCTCAATTAGGCGTTATTAAATTCCTTTACATTTTTGTTGCATGAGTCACAAAGAATGGAATTACAAATTAAACTTTTTTTTTTCAACTGTGTTATACATTTTCGTAAGAGTGTTCCATAAATTCGAAAAGGATTTTTCTACATGGCTTTCGTTGCTAAACAGCAATTCTAGCATTTGCAATATCCCTATTTTTTTGGAATCTTCAAGATATTCCCTCATTCCCATATTTTTGGTTTCTCACGTACTAGAATTATTTTGATTATGTTGTTTGATGATCGTAAACTTGAAACAAGCTCCTCTAATAAATCGGGTGGTGCTGTAATCTTAGCTGTGCGTTCTAAACTAGTGAGTGCTCCAGTAACGTTAGTCCCATAAAGAATTGAGCAGATTTCTGTGAAGATCAAAATCAATAAAGAGCATACATACCGTCATAAATACTCAAATTCATCCGATTTAGTGCTTGATGCTTGTACTTGGTGACTTTAATCTTCCAAATATCATCTGGAATTTTGACTGTAAATTAAATTGCATTATCCCAAACAATATAATGTCTGATCCAGAACATTATTCATTGACACAATGCATAGATATAATTTAAACCAAATTAACTCCATTGCCAATAATCTGGGAACTGTTTTAGATCTTGCTTTCGTCAATGAAGTAGCTGCGTTTAAAGTAACTGAGTCACTCAATCCAAAGGATGTGAAAGAAAATGTCGACAAATTTTATGAGATTTTACTGCAAGGCTTTGAACTTCATGCGGCTATTTTCAGCATATCAGCAAGAACTCGCTTTCCAATATTCGATGACCAGCTTATAAATCTAAAAAATCGAAACTATAAGCCTACGCTAAAACGGTAAAATCAAGTTTGGAAACCGACAGCTTGTCCATTTTACAATACAGCGAGGAATTTGATATCGATTTCAAATTTCTTTGAAAATGTTAGAACAAATCCAAAACTATTCTGGAAATACTTTAACGCCAAAGAGATAGCGGACATGTTTGCTGCATTTTCCCATCTTTTTATCGGCCAGTCGTCAATAATAATTGCATTAATATAATAAACAATAGCAATACTACCTTGATCAACAAGTTCTAGGAATACCCACCGTGTGGCGCTCCCATCGTTCCGATTTGAGTTCTGTTTTTTTTAAGTTGGTACATCTGTTGTTGATATTCCCTCTATATCTTAGTGTCATAGCTTGACATTTGCAAAAGTTACGTAGTCAAGAGTACATCTATCTCTGTGTGTGTTGGCGATTATTTACAATTTTAGAAATTATCAATTTTAGACATGATTTGCGAGGCTGAATCCGATCCCACATTCATCAAAAGGATCATTACTGGAGACGATACGTGGGTTTATGAGTACAACACGCAATCCAGACATCAGGCAAGTGCATGGCGTTCACCAAAAAAAGACCACGTCGTTTTCAGTCAAAAAAGAAGGCAATGCTCACGGTTTTCATGGATTACAACGGTGTAGTGCATCATGAATTTTTGCCAGAAGGCCAGACCGTAAACAAAGAGTATTATTTGGGCGTTATGAGACGTTTGCGTGAAGCAATTCGCCGAAAGAGACCAGAACTGTAGGCAGAAAACTCGTGGATTTTGCACCATGATAACGCACCGTCGCACAGTGCCATCATTATTCGTAATTTTTTGACGAAAAATGCAACAAATACCATCCAACAGCCACCAAATTCACCTGATTTGGCTCCCTGTAACTTCTTTCTGTTTAATCGAGTTAAAAAACCATTACGGGGAACGCGTTTCAGCAGCCGAGAGGAAATAATGGAGAAATCGAAACACACACACAGTGTAGATGTACCCTTGACTACGTAACTTTTGCAAATGTCAAACTATGACGCTAAGATTTAGAGGTAATATCAACAACAGATGTACCAACTTAACAAAAAAAACATAACTCAAATCGGAACGATAAGAGCGCCACACGGTGGTTATTCCGAGAACTTGTTGATCAAGGTAGTATATCAATCACTCCTCTAGGAATATCAGACGAAGACATTCTATCAGCTTTGAAGGGTTTTGTAGACGGCCGTTACAACACACGGTCGTAGCGTCACAAGTTTTGGACGAATATTAACCAAATTATATGTATCGTTTTTAAATCAACAAAGCACTCCACAATCTGTTTGCATTTGAATTTCATTAGAATTCACCAATTGGTTAAACCTATAAACCGCCTACAATATGTAATAATTGCCAATAAGAAATTTAACATTAACAAAGTGACATCTAGTGTTGTTCAAGGATTACCTATTGAACTCATATGGCAAAGTAGTTCAAATAGTACGAGAGATTACTGATTTAGGAGTCCTTAGTCGAAAACGTTACTTTTAAAAGGGACATCGATAATTCTATTGTCGATATATCTATAACTCTATGTTTGGACTTGTCAAGCGATGGACTCAGGGATATACAAACTTGAAATATGCTGTAATTGTCTGGTATCCTTACTATGAGGTGCACATCAAAAGAATTGAAAGCAAACAAAAAAAGTTTTTGATATTCCTGTTTAAATAACCGGCTAGGAATATGATCATAACGTACCTTTCTATCAAAATGTGACTCGATTACCTATGGTGGTGCAAAGAATATAAAATAGACACCCCTGAAAACAAACATCTTCTTCTGGATGATGCTTTTATCGGAAAAGTCCTACTTGGCCACATCGATTCAGCCTATGCATTGGAAAACATCCCTACGAATTCGAAAAATGTCGCGGCATTCAAACAATACTCGTCTCCTTGTGTTGATCAAATTAGGTAAGCATGCTGCGCATCATACACAAGTGGATTCTTTTGTTTTATCGAGCGTGAATACCAGAATAAATGGCAGATATGTTGACCGGATTATCATAACCTTGACTTCAACAATTTTTCAAATTTGGATCAAAAATTATTGCTACATCCAATATTTGGGTTGCCACATACTTTCTGCTCCACGTACAAATTTTAAGATTCGTTCAACATGTTGATTAATTTCATTTAAATAGCGTAATATAAGAATTAATTGGCCCACACGAGAAATACTAGGCGTAGAATCTATGATCTTTAGAATTCCCATTAATATGTTCGATTCCAATTTATTCGACGGTTTCTTCATTACATCGTTTTCGATGAATATGATGCGCTTTCTGATTTCTCAAAATGGATTTTAAAAATGGCCAACAATTTTTCTATTTTTTTTTTTGCGACAGATAAGTTTACTAGATCGCCGAAAAGCAAGATCTTTTTGGACAAAAGCTCGTCTCGCCAAAATATTTGTTCTAAATTGTCAATACGTTTGCCTTAAAGATAACGATATTTGTTTATTAGTTTTGGCGCTAGGTTGGTTTGGTGATAGTAAGATAATGTATGTAGAAAACATGTACACTCGAAAACGTTTCGGTGCCTCATTCTATAGCTTTGTTAGCAGACGGGTAAATCCGATCATGGTTGTTAGCATGGAAAGAAACCAAAACAACAAATTTCGTTCAAGGTTTTTTTTTGGCAGTTATATTAACTGTGCTGATCAATATGCATGTTGAATAATTCGTAAATTTAAGAGGTGAATTTGAAATGATTTTGGTATTGTGATGGATGATAATAATAAATCCTGGTAGCTGAGAACCTCTACTATGTTTTAAAACTTCTCAGCTGTCCAGCATAACGGAAATTGTAAGGAGCAATACAGAATTAGACCGAAACTATCCACTTCTTCCAGGTACAAATCTATTTCCGACCTTTTCTAGTCGAAAGAACTCTGATTATTTGAAGGCAATCTACAGAAATGGCACTGGAGGAGCCAGCGCTTTAAAGGAGCAATGTCTGCTGAATACGGCGTGTGGGGTACATTTTCCTAGTTCTGCGCGTCCAAGCAGTTCTCAACAGGAATGGCAACGAGTGGCCTAGCGTTGAAATGTAGAAAAATATTCTTAGCATCCCTGTTGTCCAATTCTGGCCATTCTGCAGCCAGACCTTGCTTTAAAGCCATTAATTGCCGCCGATAAACTTGTCCAGTAATGGTTGCACCACCCTGTTAAAGTTAGCTGAAAGTTTCCAGCCGAAAGTAAAAAGTCGATAATGCAGATTATGATATGAACATTCCAGCCGAAAATAAACAATTTGGTGGTTGACAGCCAAAAGTAAATAGGATACATGGATTGCAATAACAACTTTTGTAAATAGTCTTACGTGGAAAACTTTGTTTAACCTTGGAATAAAATCAGCCTCTAGAGTGTATATCTGAAATTAAATCTTTTTAAGTTATTTGTCAATAGCTATTGCAGAAAAAAAATTCAGTACAAGTTTCCCGTGGGAAATCTCGGAAAATTCGATTTTCCAAAAATCATTAGAAAATTTGTATAAAACTAGCTGACCCGGCGAACTTCGTCCCGCCTCAAATTACTTCGTTTCGAGCAAATACTTCTGTCCTTCACGAAAATTAATTTTGCTGATAGAAAAAATCAAACAACTCAACTCTATTCTCAATAGATGATTGAGTTGAGTGGACATTCCATTCCATTTTCATCGAATTCAACACTAATGTATTGAAAAGTGAATGAAATGTCGATTCAAACTCAGGCGTCTTTCGAAAATTGAATTGTGTTTTGGATTTTTTCTCTCATTGTGGAAATGAATTGGAGTCAGTTGGAATTCAAAAGAATTCAATGTATTTTATTCGAGTGGAATTAAATCGAATACAGACGCAAATCAATACAATGCATTGTGGTAAACAATATTTCTCGTTCTGTTCTCCGGCGCATAAATGAACAACGATGATGGTTTGCCAACTCTCGAACACGCGACGTACAACTGACCATGAGAAAAACACGGAAATTCTAGATTTATTCCGCACACTTCCAACGATTGACCTTGCGATTTGTTAATCGTCATAGCAAACGCCAAACGAACGGGGAACTGAATGCGCTTGAAGTCGAACGGTGTGTCAGTTGGAATCATAGGAATTCTCGGAATTAGAACATCTTCTCCTTTGAATTTGCCCTTGATGATCGTCGCTTGAATCACGTTGTTCATCAGTTTCTTCACACTCAATTGCGTTCCGTTACACAATTTCGGGTGGTTCAGATTGCGCAACATGATTATTACAGATCCAACCTTGAGCATCAAGTTATGTGGTGGTATTCCTGGCAAATCAAGCGCATTCAAAAACTCGGCCGGATAATTGGTTGCCTCGTCTTAATTGGTCACACAGTCAACGGATTTGCGGGACATTCGTTCGTACTATTTGGCTCATTGAATCTCGATCGTACACTTGCTCTCGTTGCAATTCATGATTAAATGCATCGTGCATCGGGCGAATTGGTGCTGGCATGCCCAATTTTGACAAATGGCTGCCGCACATAAGCACGCACATGTCTTCGATCATGATCAAAGCTTCGTTGCGTATCTCGTCATTCATTTCAAGATCATAATTCGATGTTGCAGTGCGAATTTGATGCAAAATATCGTCAGCCATTTCGTCCTTGAATTTGTTCCACAATTCCAATGCGTTCGATGGATGACATGTCGCTATGATGATCGCGAACAATGTACGAATTTGATTTGCCGGCGCAGAAACAGTGGCATCGGCGAGTGATGAATCCCAGTGTGAGTCGTTTTCCAGCAAATTCAGACGTTGGCAAGCCTCTCGATTAGTGGCGCACAACACTTCATCATAGCACGAAGCGATTCGAACGAAGTAGGACCACGAACATGGAACAAAAGCAAACGAAGATAGAAACATTCGTCTTGTCGTGGATGAACGGTATATACACGGCCAAGCGCATCAGTCGAATACACACCGACGTATCCTGAAACAGGTTGACCTTTTTTTCGTCGTTGAAACTTCTTCGTCGACTGATTCCAATTATAATAGCGTGGCATTTCCCAGTAAAGCAATGTTCGTGCGAACGGATCGCTTTGGCAAATTTCGAAAAAATTCGTAAGTGTTGTAGCTGGTGGCTGTTCTGCGCGTTGTGCTGCATTAGCTTCCGTGAAATAGACACGTTGTCCATTCTTCAAGTTCACCCACAAATGTTGAACAGTGGGATGACGTTCCTGTATTGCAATTGAGAAAATACGCCAAATCGCTTCATTGCAATTGAGCGTCCTCAGTTTTTGCTTGAACACACGTGCGGTGATGTCGTGACGATCGCTGGTAGTTTGTCCGGTCAGTAGATTACAGGTAATTTCAGGCCATTTCGGATTGCAAGTGAACGTGATGAACAAATCTGGCCGCCCGTAATGCCGCACATACGTCATAGCATCCTGCGCATATTCATGCATATGCCGTGGGCTGCCAACATATGTCGCTGGGAGAATAGTCAATTGACCGACGTTATTTGCATCTCCATCCGAAACGATGGCATCGCGCAGATGCTCGGAACGTAGTTTAGATTGATTGAAGCGGATGACATTTAAACGTTCCGTTTCGATCTTAACATACATATCCACGCAATTCTGTTGGAACAATCGACGATATCTCAAAAGATGATTGTCCACGCCTTGTCGCATCATCAACCGATAAGTATAAAAATGCATGGAACTGACCTTCTTATTCGTTTATTCACCTACAAAATGAATATCTTATATGTATAGCAATGCAAGTACAATCGACAGCTCAATAACTAACCGGTCAGCGGATTGACCATCTTTATCTGGAAGTGGTAGCCATCTTCTCCATGACAAAACATCAATGGATATTAAAATGCATCATATGATCGATGTGTTTCGTATACGCGCTGTACTTGTCCGTCATCACGCCGCTTAATCACAATATCACGCGATTCCACATTTTCGCCAACAATCACAACTGCGACTTCGTCGATAGTGGGAGCATTGTACTGACGTACATGGCCTCCGGTTGGTCTTTTGTCTGCTCTGATGATTATTTTGTGATTATCGGAAGTTATTGTCTCCAAAGCAGTTTTAAATAAACGAACCAGCGCATTGTGTTCATGCAGAAGACATTGAAGTTCTCCGATTATCTCTCGTTTTGACGCATTGAAAAGCGCAAGACGATAACCGACTTCAAATTCGGAATTTCCAACGAAATAAATTTGAAGGAACTTGGGTTCTTCATTCGCTGGTGGCATCAACGCTCCGCTTCGATGATAAATTTGACGTAGAATCTTTAAAATAAAGGCCAATTTTGAATATGATGAGTACAACCGTTCAACATTATCGAAATGATTAACACGTGGTGGCCTTATTACCTTATAGGTGGGATTATAGCCGGGTTGACGGACAACAGCAACGGTCCCAAATGACGTCATGTCAAAGCATTGATTGTACTGTTGTGTGTGTTTCAGAAAATGTCTGGATAGCGTTGTATCTCCATAGAGATAAGTACGCAATGGCTCCAGTGGCGAAGTCAAAACCGGCAATTTAACTTTGCCATCAGCACAACATGGCCCTGGCGTTTCTGCTTGGAACTTCAATGCTTGGCAATGTCGGCACACAGCAGACAATGCGCCAATATCAACGCAGCGAAGGTCTTTGTAGGCGATTGTAGAATCATAATTGAAAGCATAGCGATTCAAGTGGACGTTCACCGCACTTCTTCGTCGAGTTACGTTTCGTCGAACCTGAGCTGGTGTCCGTGCAGCGCGAACTTGTCCTATATGAGCACGTCTGTGTTCATTTAATTCTACGTGTTGCTCTAGCGTTTCATTTTCACGGACACCGTGCATTCTCTGCGAATTATGGGTTTTTCGTCCTATTGTCGATCGTATGCCAGCCGGCATTTTATTCAAAAATCAATTCCTAAAAAGTACAATGATTCATTTGACTAATTTACTTTGAAGTCATTAATCCACAAAAATGAACTTACTGATCGAATCAATTTGAATCCCGCAATCCAATTTGATAACCTTAGTTGTCATGCACCAATAAATTTCTGGAGAAAATTAGCGAAATCGTAAAAATCACACCGAACTTCGTATGATTGTAATAATGGTAAGAAAAATAACGTTCACACAACCGAAAATGACAATGAAAAAGACAAATTGCACAACGCCTAGTTGATTTACATTCAATCTTTTCGTTCTTTTCCAAATGATAAAGTATGTATGATTTTAGTATGATTTGATTGTATTAAAATGAGAAGGATTACTCAAAAAGTTTTGTCTTCTAAAAGACCATCTGGTTTGGATACGCTCCAAATCCCGTACAAAACCATAATTTTTCAATTTTCCGAATTTTCCGACTTTTCCAAAGGATTTTCCAAAAATTTTCTTTTGTAAGTATCATCTCCTGGCAATTTCAAACACAATAAAAAAGATTAAGCCAAATCGGTTCAGCCGTTCTCAACTGATGTGCGCACATACATTTTTTACACCATTTTTATATATACAGATAGATCAGCCTCTAGAGTATTATGTCTGGAGATGAATTGCGTTGATGTGATTTGTCAATAGCTATTGCAGGAAAAAAATTCAGTTAAATTTTCCCGGGGGAAATCTCGGAAAACTTAAAATGTTGGAAAATCGAATTTTCTGAGATTTGCCACGAGAAGCTTGAACTGAATGTTTTTCCTACGATAGTTATTGACCAGTCATATCACTTTATGGCTGATTTTATACAAATTTTCTAATGACTTTTGGAAAATCGAATTTTCCGAGATTTCCCACGGGAAACTTGAACTGAATTTTTTCATTCGATAGCTATTGACAAATGATTTAAAAACGATTCAACTTCTTATATACACTCTAGCGGTTGATTTTATTCCAATTTTGTGGATTTTTCTGATTTTACGATATTTTCCACGAATAGGTTAAACAAAGTTTTCCACGTAAGACTATTTACACAAATTTTTATTTAAATCCATGTATCCTATTTACTTTCGGCTGATAACTACTAATTTTTTTATTTTCGGCTGGAATGTTAATAACATAATCTGCATTATCGAGATTTTACTTCCGATTGGGATTACACAATCTACATTACCATTTATTTACTTTCGGTTGGACTAACATAATCTGCATTGCTTTTCACTTTCGGCTGGCAACTTTCGCCTAACTTTAACAGTATGGTTGCACCTTGTTTCAACAGCTCATAATAGAAAGATAATTTTTTCTTCGCCTTTACTTTTTTTGTCTCTTAAGTCGAAATCCCAGACACTGAATCGTTGAAACCGCCTTAAACTTCTACGAGTAAACGATTTTCGGTACACTTTTCTTCTTTTTCTTCTTCTTCAAAAAAAAAAAACAAATGGAGTAAAACTTCCCGCAAATACTGTTTTTTGTCACAAAATTCGACATCTAAGTACATATGTCGGAAATACATAGTGACGTTACAAATATTCAGCCCTCCTGAAATTTCGACTAGAAGCAAAACATTTTTTAAGCATCTGAAATTCCAACAGGACAAACATTTTCAGAATATTGCCCAGGTGATAGATATCAGTTTCAGCTTGACGGAAATTATATATGGTCTAAGAAAGAAGTCTGAGGAGGTTATTTATATAGGGGGTGTTGTAATTTGTAGTTTATAATGTTTAAATAAATAAATCAACATTGTTTTGCGTGAAAGCAAAAAGTCTCTCTCAATTCCCCTGAAACAATTCCAAGAAGCGAACAAGATTTAATTGATGACATTGACGAGTAGAATACCAAGAGTAGAACCTTCAATATGCTTGTCATCTTGTATATTAACAACGAGTAATGAACCAAACATTTTTGTTATCCAATGACGATAAAGCTTGATTAATTCTCTAGAGAGTAATAATTTTTGTTTTTGTTTGAAATGTACAAAAGCATCGTGTATTGACTTAATTTATTCGAAATTTTTTTCATTTTTTTTTTTTTGATAATTTACCAATTAGGATTAAAAAAAAACATTACTAAGAATTAAAAAAGTTGTCACACCCTTATTTTATTTACATTTTCCAAACCATTTAAGGGGCTAGAATCTGAGCAAGAGGCACGTAAAATTATTTATATGAACAAAATTTTACATCCTGAGTGTTGACCTCTGTCGTCGATGTGAACACAAAATATGCAAAAAATTTTTAAAACATGTGGCTGCCTACGTCACGTACAACTTCCTGACTAAAATAGGCACACAAAAAAATATTAATCATTTTGTTTTCATCTAAATTTAGCAACCTACATAGAATAATAATACAATTTGTATGGTTTAGTCCCAGTCGTATATACGAGACTAACAAAAAAAAAAAAAAAAAAAAAAAAACAGTAATAAGGGAAGAAGGATGTAATTTCATCCCCATATTCTCAATTTTATAAATTAATATAATGACTGAGAAATAGAAATCTTATTTATCAATATTCTACACAATTCTTGCTTATTATTTTATTTTCAATACATTTAGCATAAAGAAATAAGTATATTGATTAAATACTAAATTAAATATGCTGAGCATAATCAATCTATGCCGACAAATTAATTATATTTTGTTAAATTTTCATCGTTATTTAAGGGTTAACACATCGCACCATCACCACCATCGACTATAATCACTTGGTAAAAATGTACATTCAATATTTTATGATTAAAAAACAAAAAAAAAAAAACTTTTTGAAATGATGTAACACTATACATAGATATACCACCGTACACCAAAGTTTACTGATAAAAAAAAAAAAAAATTTTGCGTGTTTAATTAAAATTTACGTTTATTTTTAATTAACAAAAGTGTATATGTACGTAATATTCGTTTTGATGGGTAAATATCAACATTTTGAAATATTTTTGGAATGGAAATTTTCAATTTTCTATAATAATATTTAGTACCCCAGTGATAGTCGTTGTTTGCCCCCGAACAAACAAAATATTTCTGGTTTTATTTTAATTAATTTGATTTTTATTTTTTTTTTGCAGAATGGCAGTTGAAACCAACTGATTGATTGATCGGTTTAAATGAAAATATTTTTCCTGTTATCTTTAAAGTAACAGAAATAGAAAGAATTCAGACGAACAATACTGCCAACTCTGTGGTAGTACATAAACCATTTTGTTGTATTGTCTTATTCACTTTAGATTTATTTATACTGTTTTGTATTACACATTTCAGATTTTTCACCCTTACTCTTCAAAAATTCAATTTTCAAAAGATTTTTATTTGATAGTCACATTTTAAGGACTCTTATAGAAGCTTAAAGTAAACATTAAATTATTAGTTTTTTTAGTCTGTACCAAAGCAGATTTTATGTTTATGTATTTCTCGTCTGTTGAACTATTAACGTTGCACTTATTATCTAAGAATTTTAATTTATGATATTAATTAATTGAGGAAAGATTGACGCCGGACAGAGCTTCCTACTTAGTGTACATTTGTTGTAACCCAAAAATGCAATTCGCAAACCAGAGCATTTTTACAAAATCTCTTTCAACGAGAAGCCATTGTACTCATCTCACATAACATATTCATTATTGAGAATCGTGTGCTATTGTTCCAATTTCTTTGGGTTAACATCAAAATTATCGCTGTGTTTGTTTAATCCAGATAACTACTTATTTTACGTAATCATTTGACAACTCTCTTTGTGTCTTTATTCTTTGGACAAACGACATATTGGAGCAATTACGTATTTCATTGGTGGTGAATGGTGATCGTTACAATATTAAGGGTGGTAAATAGTTGGATTTCTAAAGGTAAATCTGTTCAAAAATCACTCAAATTCCGAGGGTACGAAGTTTTAAAACGAATACCAAGGTCAACACGCTCAATAGTTCCGTAGCCGGTTATTTAAAAAGGACAGCGAATTTGTAAATTAGATCACGAGTCGATCAAACCTATAGTTTCCAATTAGAGGCATTAATTATGCCAACCATAACGTCCACTTTACCGTCCATGCAATCCAGCAATCTTCAGCTACATTTATTAGAAAGATATAACCCACTAGCCGACCCAAGTTTCAATGTACCTATGAAGGTTGACGTATTTTTAGTATGTGAGCCATTCCTCCAATCGCTTCAAGATTCGAAGTTCGTGCAAGGTAACCATAACACATAAACTGAATACCAGCTGTCACTCATTCACTACAAGTATGCACTCGGAGGGCGCCTTTGTAGCAGATTGTGAACCAATTAACGATCTGTCTCATATTGTAGCATCAATAGAAAGGTTTTGGAAGATCGAAGATTTAATACATGTACCAACGTTAAGTAAAGAGGAAAAGATGATGGTTGAACAATTTATGAAGACGTCCACCTTGAGCCACAATAGAATTACCGTCTGCCTTACATTTAAATATAGCCCGCCTAAGCTTGGCGTTAGTTGTTCGCAAGCTACCCGAAGATTTTATGCATTAGAAAATCGCCTGCAGAGAGATGGTGATTTAAAGAAAGCATACCATCAGTTCATGGCATTACTTAGTCTTGGATCACATGGAACCATACCTCCGAATGAAATTGAGCGAAAAGATAACCAGATCTTTTACCTACCACATCATCCGGTTACAAAAGATAGCACCACGAAGGTTCGGGTAGTATTTGATGCCTCGGCTAAATCCAGCAACAGCCGTTCATTGAACGATAATCTAATGATGGGCCCTACTATCCAAGATAATTTGCTAAACCTAATAATTCGCTTCCGCAAGCATAAATACACATTGTCTGCAGACATCGAAAAGATGTTTCGGCAAATTGCAATAGCCAACAACGACAAAGATTATCACCGTATCCCGAAACATTACCGGTTAAAAACCGTTACCTACGGAACGGCTTCCGCACCGTTTTCAGCAATTGCTGCACTTCACTATTTGGCAGAACATTTCGGCGAGAAATATCCCAAGGCAAGTGAGATATTAAGATGGCTGACTCTATATGGATGATTTAATGTCAGGAACTGACGACTTAGAGTTCGCACAGCTAATACAACTCGAGAATATAAATTTATTGAAATTGGGAGGATTTAACATTCGAAAATGGTCTTCAAATCACCCTCAACTACTGCCAAATATTCTAATTGAAAATCGGGAAATGACAGTCTGGGAGATTACAGACAATCAGATGGTATCTGTATTAGGAATTAAGTACAACCCCATTCAGTACTGTTTTTTCTTCAGGATAACGCAGCCATCAATACGCAAATTTACTAAAAGATCATTTTTGTCGGAGATTTCTAAAATTTATGACCCATAAGAAGTTTTGTTTCAATCTCTTTGGCTACACGGAATCGTAATATTTGACAATAATGAATCAATTATATCAACTTGCTGAGTTAAAATTTCATAGATGGCTTAATGGATTTACAACAGATCAACCAATAGAAGTGCACGGTTTCGGAGATTTATGGCCAACCTAAGATCACCCTACTAGCCGCAAAAACTCGAGTAATGCCGATTAAGGCACTGAGTATACCAAAACTTGAGCTAAGTGCTGCAACATTACTGGTACGATTATTGAACACTGTATTACAATCGCTTAAACTCCAACAGCAACCTAGCATATATTTATATTCGGACTCGACGATAACCTTACAATGGTTATCCAAACCACCAAAACTATTAAAGGTGTACGAAGCAAACCGTGTATCATAGATAATAAAATCGACAAAGCTTTGCCAATGGTATTTTGTTGCAACCGAGAATAATCCTGCAGATCTTGCCACTAGATTGCTAAATCCGGAAAAATTGAGGCGCAACATAACCTGGATCAATGGACCAGAATTTCTACATTTAAACGAACTCCAGCTTATAAAACCACCCATAGTGTATGAGACTGTGGAAGCCTTCTCAAATTTAGTCACTGTTCAGTCAAATTTGTCTATTATAAGCACATTAATTGCCAGGTATTCAAACTTTCGAAAAATTTTACACATTTTAGCCTATATTTTGAGTTACAAACACAACTTGTCGCCTAAATCGTCAAACCGAATAGCTAGTAAAAATCTGACGTTAGATGAAATCTCAAATGCCGAATATTTGATATATCGTTTTGTTCAATCAGAAGCTTATGGGAAAGGTACAGTTACTTTTAAATAATAGAACCTTACCGAACAATTCAAGAATCTGATCGTATCACCCATACATTGATGGCCGAATGGTTTTACGAGTTGGAGGCCGATTGAGGCATGCTATGATGGAGTATGATGCTAGATCCCCCATAGTCTTACCTAGCGACCATTTTATCACCCAAATGATAGTATGCGAAGCGCATTATAGAAATCTACACGCTGCTGCAAGAATGATGAATACCATAATTGAAACAGAAATTTGCTATTCCGAGATGTAAAAATCTACGTCGACGTACTATCCATATGTGCTTTGTGTGTCGACGCTACAAAACACAATTACAGAAGCAATTGATGGGTCTTAATTACCTGCGTGCCGTATCAATCCATCGGTGCGACCATTTATCGAGGTCGGTATCGACTTAGCAGGACCGTTTATGTTACTAACATCACGTTTGCGTGGTGCCAAATTGTGTTGTCTGTATTGCAATGCTATCTTATATGCTTTGGAGTGTTTTTGTTATTGTGTTTAGAGATTATTATATTATTGGCTTCTTGCGTTTTCATGATGAATGGTTTTAGTTTTGTTTATCAGAATATAAGAAGCATGAGGAGCAATTCGGATAGGCTGCTGTCTTACATTGAGTCTGTATGCGTGAAGCCGTTATTGATTGGTTTGTCTGAAACATGGATCTTTAATGATGAAATTGAGAACTACGATCTACATGATTATAACCTGTTTGCTAAATGTAATGAGGGATATAGGTCTGGTGGTGTTGCAATTTACGCTAGTAAAATGTTGAGCTGTAAGCAGTTTAACCTTGACTTTAGGTCTTTTGATGGTGTTGGTATAACTTTTCCTTGGTGTTCAAAAATATTATGTGCTGTATGTGTTTACAGACTGCATGCTGCTAACATTCCAGATTTCATTGAAGATTTCACTAAGCTTCTGCAAAACTTGCCCTATACTAACCTTTTAATTATGGGAGATTTTAATATGGATTTTGTGCGGAAAACTGCGCATGTGGAGAATCTTTTAGTTATTTCGTCTAGTTTTGGTCTTGAGATTTTAGTGGATGAACCTACAAGAATTTTTAAAACATCTGCGACCTGTATCGACAATATCTTTTTTAGGTTTGACCACAGATATTTCCAAAATATTTCATACAAGGTGCATAATTTGGGCATCTCAGACCACTGTCTAATTGATGCTAAATTCATCGGACTGGCTATACAGAGCTCGAATAAAGGACATCTTAAGAATAATGCGAGGCAGATATCTCGTATAGATTATGAGTGTTTAAAAGAATTGCTGTTAAATGAACATTGGATCAATGTCTATAATGTGTCTAATGCGTCATTAGCTTATGATAATTTCATAAATATTTTTAGTGGTCATCTTGCTAACTGTACTAGATTGGTCCCACTCAATAAAACAGCCAAGCTTAAGCCATGGATGTCTGATAATTTGTTGGGAGCCATTCGTAAAAGAAATAGAATATGTCACCTAGCAAAAAAGTTTCCTAACAATAAAAGGCTAGCTAACTACAGCCGCAAACTGTGTGATATGGTAAATCTCAAAATAGAGCTGACCAAAAAACACTTCTACACAAAAAAGTTTGAAAAAAATGGTAATGATGCTCGTAAAAACTGGCGAACTGTGAATAATATAATTGGTGAGCATCATGGTAACGCTGAAATCAGAGAAATTAATAGTCATAATAATGTGACCATTTCGGATTCTGCGGCTATTGCTAATGAATTTAATAATTTCTTTGTAAGTATAGGGAACTCCAATAGTTCGACAGTGATGGATGAGTTGGAAAGAAATCGAATAGTTACTGAGAGTTATGATGTTATGAATAGTTGTTATTTTTCACCTGTTTCTCCAGGGGAACTGTATAATATTATTAACTCCCTAAAAAATAAATCGTCTCCTGGGATTGATGGAATTCCAAATAGTGTTGTTAAAAAAATGGCTTGCTTCCTTGTGGATGTCTTGTCTTTTCTCTTTAACTTAAGTGTTGAAACAGGAGTTTTTCCTGGAACCTTGAAAAGAGCTGTTGTTGTCCCCATATTTAAGAAAAATGATAAAACTTGTGTAAATAACTACCGACCAATATCACTTCTTTCAATCTTCTCTAAAATTTTTGAAAAGGCTATGAAGAACAGGATTGTTGATTTTTTGGATCAAAACGAATTTCTCTCTCCGAAACAATTTGGATTTCGTAACAATAAAAATACTGAACAAGCGATTTTAGAATTTATGGAACAGATAAGTGGCAGCATTGATCGAGGACTTAAGGCTTCAGCAATGTTTGTTGACCTAACCAAAGCATTTGATAGAGTTGATCATACAATTCTTCGGTTAAAACTAAATCGTTGCGGTTTTCGTGGAATGTTACACAAGTGGCTTTCTGATTATCTAAGTGACCGAACTCAAGTTGTCCGCGTCAACAATATTTTGAGTAAGGAGCGTTATATTAGGGTTGGAGTTCCTCAAGGTTCAGTGTTGGGGCCGCTACTCTTTCTTGTTTACATAAATGGAATCTTCAACCAGAATTTTTCTGGTACCCTCACTGCGTATGCGGATGATCTTTCATTTGTTTATGCTGGCCTCAACCATCATGCGAACCTTACTATTATTGACAAGGATTTGGTTATGTTAGCGATTTGGTTGGGAGCCCATAATTTGATTTTGAGCGACAAGACTAAAGTTATGCATTTCAGGGAATGCCAGAGATCCCAAACACCGATTATCTATCACGCATTTGGCTGTAATAACAGTCCAATTTGTATCCCTAATGGTTGCTTCACCATAAGCTCGGTATGTGAAATTAGATATTTGGGAGTTATGATTGATAGTAACCTAAACTGGAAGGCCCACATTGAAGGCCTTAAGTCGAGAATTCTTTTGGTTTCCAGGAAAATGTATGTTTTACGATTATACTATCCGTTATATCTTCTGAAATTGGTTTATTTTGCCCTAGTTGATTCTATCCTCCTGTATGGTTTAGCATGTTGGGGTGGTGCTTGTAAAACTCTTTTACATCCTCTGTACGTTCGACAGAAGCATGTTTTGCGGCTAATGACGTTTAAATCATTGCAGACACCATCATGGCCTATATTTCAGGAGCTAGATATAATGCCTTTACAACACATGTATGTTTTCAAGGTCTTAAAGCTTTTTTACATCATCAGCGGGAACAACTTTGTCAACTATTCAGTTTATAATCTTCGCTTAAATTTCAAATTTATAAAGTTTGTCCCCAATGTTAATTTAGAGTTTCGTAAACGTTACTTCAGTGTGGCTTCAGCAATAATATTTAACAACTTACCATTGGAAATTCGAGTGTGCAGCAGCTTCTCCGCTTTCTCCAAAGCTCTCAAAAATTGGTTGAAACTAAACAAAGCAATTGAGCATCTATTTTTTGTATTATTATAGTTTTGTCTTTTATTTTATTTGTATTACTTTTACTTTTTAAATTTTGTAAATTATTATTGTGTTAACTTTGACTTTTTTGTTAAATTTTTTGTAATATTATTAGAGAGAACCATTGTACCTGACACACGTTTCTTTGAAACTAAAGGTGCAATTATCTTACCAATTACTTATTATTTATTGTAACTTTGTTTTTAAACGTTTTAATAAAATTGGTAATGAAAAAAAAAAAAAAAAAAAAAAAAAAAAAAACTTCCATCGAGGTCTTCTCTGATATGAATACCGACGCTTTTCTAGCAGCGCTGAAAATATTCTGTGCTGTTAGAGGGTTACTCAAAGTGTTCTACCAACAATTCCTAAATGAGGTCCAAGAGAATAAAATCCAGGCTTGGTGTACGGATCGTTAAATTAATTGGCATTTTATACCACCACTCACTTTTACATTTGGCGGCTTATGGGAAGCAACAGTAAAATCGTGCAAGTATCACCTACGACGTGTCATAGGTGAGACTTATCTGACATATGAAAAATTCCTCACCCTGAGCAAGGAAATCGAAGCGCTACTGAACTCAAGACCGTTGGAGGAGCTGCGAGACGATGAATGGAATCCGCTGCCACCGGCACATTTTTTGATCTTCCAACCAATCAACTTATTACCAATACCGGATCTACAGCAATTAAAGATATCACACTTAAATAGGTGGCAATTAATCCAACAGCTTTTGCAGGGTTTCTGGAAACATTCACATCTCTGAACCAGGTTTACAAATGGCATGAAGAAAACCGAAATTTCAAGATGGGAAATCTGGTTTTAATTAGTGATCAAAACCTACCACCATCGAAATAGCCTTTGGCGAGAATTTATGACACACATTCAGGCAAGGACAGTATAGTGAGTGGTATCGGTCAAATTACCTAATGGAAGCATATTGAAACGACCCATCTATAAATTAGGTTTGATCCCAACTTTTGACCCTGACGAGTCAACGGCGGCGGTATGTTCAAATCACACTCAAATTCACCTGAAACACATAAGATTAATCAACCTGAAAAACATAAAAACTGAATAAATTCATTAATGCTGGACCACTCAACAGCCGCTGAAATAAATAAATCGTATTAGCATAGTATTTATATAATGTTTACTATACGTACCTAATCATAATTTATCCAAAGATCGTACCCAATTATTTATTGCATTGTATCCATATATTCATATTATCCATGTATCCCGATTATTGTTTCCGTTTATTTATCTAAAATTATAAGAAAATAATTTAGTATTTAAGAGAATATTGTAATTTAATGTCAATACTCTTCTTCTTGTTCCATTTTTTTTGTACTAGTTAAATGACAGATGTATATGTATTAATCTTTTTTTTTTTGTATAATTTATTGCGAACAATACCCCATCTGTGCTTAAAGAGAGAACTATAATTCGATAATCTGCAATAATTTTCGATATGATAACAATGTATTTTGACGTGCATATCCATTTTTCATTCTCTAACAAAAATTCCATCAGGCTAGAAGTATCTTCGTTGTTATACCAAAGTAACCAAGACGATTTGTATAAGTGAAACAATATTAATAAAATTTATATTACAAATTGTGAAATCTACGTGTATGCACTGCATTTTTATTCGAATTCCGGAACTAGCGCAGTAAAAACTAAAACAACCTAACAAAATCGACTAGTGAAATTTC
The DNA here is from genome assembly GCA_958295665.1 of Tipula vernalis. Classification (NCBI taxonomy): domain Eukaryota; kingdom Metazoa; phylum Arthropoda; class Insecta; order Diptera; family Tipulidae; genus Tipula; species Tipula vernalis. The sequence continues at coordinate 365,278,118 of OY282559.1, forward strand.
GGGTAGATTTCGCCAGAAAACACGGGTGATTCACGGTTGGTAAGCTGCTCTGGAAAAAATACTACACTTCCAACAAATTTCATTGTGTTGTCAAATATTTTTTTCATGTTTATTGAAAATTTTGAATTTTTTGGAAAAAGGCACCTGGCCCAAAAGACGTAGATAAGGCCAAGAATTAACAAGAATTGAATTTCCCATATTTTCTTGGCTACAGCTAAGGTCAAAGTATGGGATAAAACTAACTACTCGGTTGTTTAGCGGGCGTTAGTTACTATAGAAATTTCTTAGTCTTAATTTTCTTCAGAAAAATCGTCAAAAGCACAAAAGCTTTAAGGGCAAAATTAAAGCAAAACGCTCCAATAGCTCATTCTAAAATTTAATGAATAATGTGGCAGTTGTTGAACAAATGAACTTTGAATATATAGGGCCCGACAAAATAAAGGCTGTACAAATTTGAAAGATAAAAATTGTAGATCGTTATCTATGAAATACGTTTAATTAAGAGCTTTAATTAACGCTGATTTATTAATTTTCCATATCTTGTTAAAAATTACAATTTTTTTTAGGTATTTTTAGAAAGATTCCTGGTCCGTTCCAGATTCTCGAATATTTGTCTGATTGTAAAAGTTTTAAATAATAATCTTTTCTGATTGATTGATGAGATGTGTGAATAGTACTGCCGTCCAAACAGTAAAGAACCGAAAAATCATAATCGAAGTCGATGAAAAATCATAACAGAAGTAGCGTTATTTACTTGGAAGCTGATGATTCCAGTTCAAGGTGTTTTGAGAAGCTTATAGGGAACATTTCAAGGTGCGGTGGAATGTTTCCACCATACCATTTGAAATCGGATGATAACTAGTCGTCCGTATTTTGTGCGATCCTAGTAATTTGCTAAGTTCCGAAAATAAATGACACTTAAATTGACCGCCTTGGTCGGTCGTTATCTCTAAAGGTACACGATACCTGAAGACGTATTGATCAATAAAGATGTTTCTTTGTGATGGTATAAGCTTTATTTGGTAATACGAACCATAGCAATTTTTCGAATTTTCTATCATGGTCTTGAGTTCTGGATTGGATTCCTGCAGTTCAGATAGTTTTTCCAATTCAAAAGCTGTATGGTATATTGGGGAAATTTGGTTATCTTTTGGGCGGGAAAGTGTATCCGCCACAACATTACTTGCTCCTCTTATGTGTTGTATATCAGTCGTAAAGCGAGAAATGTAGGATAATCGACGAGCTTGCAAGAAATCTTTCGACGCCTCAGACTTAAGTGCGTACGTCAAAGGTTTATGGTCCATAAAAATTGTCAAAGACTTACTTTCAACGAAGTGTTCGAAATGCTTGATTGCACAATAAATTGCGTAGAGCTCCCTATCGAATGCAGATTATCTTTGTTCGATTGGAGAGAGCTTACGGGAAAAAAATGATAAGGGATACCAACGTCCTTGGAAATACTGTTCCAAAACAGCACCCATCGCAATACCCGAACAGTCCGCAGTTATTGCTAAGTTAGCATTCTCTATTGGATGAACTGAGAGGGTTGCATTAACTAGTACTGCTTTCATCCTGTCGAAAGAGGATGAGCACTCCGTAGTCCAAACAAATGCAGCTTTTTTGTTTTTACGACAATTTACGAGATGTTGATGAATTGGAGAAAGCATTTCAGCTAGGTGCCTGATGAATCTGTGGTAATAATTCACCATACCTACAAATCGTTGCACCTGCTTAATACTTGTTGGGTAAGGGAAATCGCATATACTCGTAGCTACGATTCTATCTTCAGATGGCTTGATACCATCTTACGTGATCTCGTGACTGAGAAAGCTCAATCTGGTTGCACCAAATTCGCATTTTGATGGTTTTATCCTAAGATCGAACTCGCTAAGTCGCTGAAAAATAATATGACGATGCTCAAAATGCTTACTTTCGTTTCGACTAGCCACCAATATATCGTCGACATACACAAAAATAAAATCCAGACCATCAGTGACTTTGTTCATAAAGCGCTGGAAGATCTACGCATGAACTCAAAAAGTCGAAATGGTACTGTTACTACGGTTTTACGTACTCGTATGTCTTCATTAGCAAACCGGTATATGGTTGCTTTTCAATTTTTGAGGATTCATGGTGAAATTGTTAATGTGCGATAAGGGATACCGGTCTGGCACAGTGATTGCGTTGAGTCGCCGGTAATCTCCGCAAGGTTGCCAGTCGTTTCTGTCTTGCTTTGGAACAAGATGTAACGGTGACGCAGCAGATGAAGATGAGGGACGACAAAGCCCTAATTTTACCATGTGGTTAAATAAATCTTTCGTAATTTTATGTTTTTCTGGACAAAGCCTTCTTGGTTGTGTTATAATAGCTCATCATTGGAAAAATTAGAGTTACCTGCTATTATTTTCATTTTATTAAATAACTCGAACGGTTTCTGATTGCCTAACTCTGTCGAGCTTAATAGTTATTCCATTCTTTCATTAGCGGCTAGGGACTTAAGTGGCTTTTTTTATTCAAATTTAATCGCTGTTTGCCATTTAAACAGCGATTAAATTTGAATAAACCAAACTTCGAGCATCTGGTGCCAATACGGTGGAAAAGGTATTGACACTTTATCGATACTTGTAGATGCTCCGGCACCAATATTGGTTTTCGAGGCCAATTCTGACTCGTTTTTGGATGCATTTTCATTATCACTCATCATCCGTGATGATTTTTGTTGTTGCGCTACTTGTTCTTTAATGTTAGGTTAGGTTAGGATAGGTTGGAGTGGCTGCTTACGCACACTTAGACCGGTGACGGTCCATTGTGATACCACAGGAGGTAAAACCCCTATTGGAACCATTTCGAGCTACTTATGTAGCGTAAGACGTCCCGCACTTTAATGTTTTCGAGATCCGAGAGGCAGTCCATCCTGAACTTACCTAAGTGTTTGTACCTTCTGAGAGCCAATGCTGGACACGAGCAAAGGAAGTGGACCAACGTCTCTTCCTCCTCTTCGTCCAAGCAGCTTCTGCAGAAGTCATTAGCCTCCAGACCCAGCCTTCTTGCATGTTCTCCAAAAAGGCAGTGTCCCGTGAGAATTCCTACGACCGTTCTTAATTCACGTCTTCATAAGGATATTAATGCCCTAGTGCGCCCCAAGTCCAGCTTTGGCCAAACTTGTGTTGCAACACTACAGGTGAGGGCGTTAGACCACCTTTCCCCCGCTGAGGATAGCGTCTGCTTCCCAAGTGCTTGTCTCAGCGCTGTGATAGGCCTCCCCAGACTTGCCCTTTCCGGTTGCAGCTGGAGAGTCGTACCATGCCTAGCAAGTTCATCTGCCCTGCAGTTCCCCATGACGCCCGAGTGACCTGGGACCCAGACTACCTGGATGTTGAAATGCTCACCCATATCATTTAGAGATGAGTGACAACTCAACGCCACCCGTGACGCCAAAGATACCGATTCTAACGACCGGATCGCCGCTTGACTGTCCACATAGATTGTGATATCGTCTGAGGATAACACATTATGCTTCAACCACGTCATTACCTCCTCAATCGCTACGACTTCAGCTTGGTACACGCTGCAGTAATCAGAAAGGCGAATAGAAATATTTACATTTAATTTGTCACAGAATACTCCAGCTCCTACTTTGCCGTCTAGCTTGGAGCCATCTGTGAAGAATTGCAACGCTTCGGTTTCCGATAACGGTCTATTCCTCCAGGATTCCCTTGAAGGGAAGGAGGTCCGAAATCGCTTCTCGAAGCGTAGAGTAGGTTTAATTTAGTCAAGATTCGCCAGCTCATCCTTCAACGATCTGACAATAGTAGAGTGTCCTATACTAAGACACCTCCACTGAGAGACGGCTGCAAGTCGTACAGTCGTATTTGCCGCCATCTGTTTGCCAAAAATGTCGACCGGAGGAAGGTGCAACATAACCTCTAAGGCACTTGTCGGTGTCGACCTCAATGCCCCGCTAACAAGCATGCAGGCCGTTCTTTGCACTCTTTCAATCTTACTTTTGTAAGTTACCTTGTCCAGAGCTGGCCACTAAACACCCACCCCGTACATGAGTACAGGTCTCACTACGGCGGTGTAGAGCCAGTGTACCAGCTCCGGCTTCAGACCCCATCTATGACCAATGGCGTTCCTACAGGAGTACAAAGCAATATTAGCTTTGTTTATTCTCTCCAACATGTTGGGCTTCCAACTAAGCTTACTGTCCCAGATAATGCCCAGATATCTAGCTCTATCAGTAAAAGCAAGTCTCATGCCATTTAAGGTAGGAGGGACAACTACCGGGATTTTGTATTTCTTAGTGAAGAGTACCAGCTCTGTCTTGGACGGGTTAATACCAAGTCCACATTTGCCAGCCCATTTCGTAACGATGGTAAGCGCATTCTACATTACGTCTACAATCGTGCCCTGGAATTTTCCGGTAACAACTAAAGCTACGTCATCTGCGTACGCGATAAATTCAATACCCTCTCTCTCCAATTCAAGTAGTAACCCGTTTACCACTATGTTCCAGAGAAGAGGGGACAGACCCCCACCCCCCTGCGGAGTTCCCCTAGTTACTCGCCTCTTGAAGGTGGAGTCCCCCAACTTCAAGCTAACAATCCTGCTTCCCAGCATATAATTGATTAACCCTATCAGAGGAACGTCCACATCCAAAAATGACAGTCCCTCCTTGATTGCCTCCGCTTTCACATTATTAAGGGCGCCTTCTATATCCAGGACGGCCACCAAAGAGAATTCCTTCGAACTAATCGATTTCTCAATCGTAGACACCAAGGCGTGCAGAGCAGTGTCCACAGATCTACCCTTTGTGTACGCATGCTGAGACGATGCCCACTTCCTGGCACCTATTTTATCTCTGATGTATACATCCAGCAGCCTTTCCAAGGTTTTCAAAAGAAAGGATGATAGAGTTATTGGTCTTAGGTCCTTAGGATAGACATGTGAGCTTTTCCCCGCTTTCGGTATGAACACCACATTGACCTCCGTCCAGTACCTAGGAATATAGCCCAGCTTCAAACACCCTTTGAATATAGCTTCCAGGTAGGTAAGAATAAATTCTGAGTTGTTTTGAAGTTCCGCTGGTATAATTTGATCCGGACCAGCCGATTTAAATGGTTTAAAACCCCTCAGTGCCCATAGGATCCGTTTTCTGGTTACGATATCCTCTGTGGTTACTGACAGTGATTCCTGATGATTGCTACGCACCAACAGGTCTCCAAAGCTCCCTGGGAAGTGTGTCTCGAAGAAAAGCTCCAGAGATTCTCCACTAGAAGCTGGCCAAGATCCGACCGGTTTTATCAAAAAACTAGGACTAGATGTAGGGGAGGTTTCGGATACCTCTTCCATATTATTACAGAAGATTCTCCAAGACTTACTTTGTGCCTTTCTTAATTCTTTCTTATAAATTCCGAGTTTCTCCTTATAGGAGTCCCAATCCTGAGCCTCTCTTGTATTTTTCGTTCTATTAAAGGCTATCCTACAAGCCTTACGATAGGTTCCCAGTTCCCTGGACCACCATACCGGTTTTTGCCTACCCCTAGGCCTAGCCAGTGGGCAGGCAGCACGAAAGGATCGGTTGCATACGCTAGTAACGCTATCCACCATGTCCTCCAGCTCCCCAACAGTCGTCGGCGGCTCCATAGCCCTCGTCGGTAACATTTCCTCCAATAATTCCCCATATTTGCTCCAGTTGGTCCTTCTAGGGTTCTTGAAGGCTTGCCGGGTAGCAGGGTGAATATCGAGGCTATAGGTTAAATATCGATGATCAGAAAAGGAGTGTTCCTTATCCACCCTCCAATTTTTAACCATATGAAGAATATTATTTGAGGCAAGGGTCACGTCTAGAACCTCCTGCCTGTTACTAGTAATAAATGTGGGTTCCCGCCCAATATTACACACTGAAAGGTTAGTACTCATCAAATAATCAAAAAGCGACTCACCTCTTTCATTAATGTCTGTGCTTCCTCAGATAGTGTGATGCGCATTAGCATCAACTCCCAGTACCACACCTACCTTTGATTGTTCCGCTTTACGGATCAGCTCCTCCAGGTTATCCGGAGGAACCTCCTTCTCCCGGTCCATGTAGGCTGAAACTAGCCAGAATCTGCAAGTGCCTACTTCCAGGCTAACTGCAGTAGTGTCACCATTGCTATATTGAGAGAAAAGGAAAAGATTAATATTATTTTTCCCAAGAATACAAGATCTGATCTTCCCAGACTTACTAGAGGATATAATTTTGTATCCTTTGGTTCTGAGGCCACAGATCCTGTTATTGTTAATCAAAGGTTCTTGGATTAGTATCACATCCTCACCCAAACTAGTCAGCCTGAGGAGTAGAGCTGCCGAAGCAGCCTTAGAATGGTGAAGGTTAATTTGTGTTATCTTAATCATAACCATTTCACCCCTACCTATCTCTATGGTATATTCCTGCTACCGCAGGAATATTATTTCTCGGTATTTTGGGGTGCGCCGGATCCACCCGTCTCGCCACCCCTCATACCCTGTGTAGAGGACTTGTCAGCGCCGACCCGTCTGGCCGGGCTGCCCACAGCCTCCTTCATCGGTACACCAGCTCCTTCGCTTATGTGCCCCTCCTTATTCTTGAAGGGGGGCCTTGTCCGACCGAGGTCGCCGGCTTCACTCTCCCCCATACCCTCAGCTTCTCCCCCCATGCTGCTGGTACCCCCTTCAGGCCTGGGCGGGTTGCCACCATCCTCCGGTTGGCCTCCCGTACGCGCTTCCGCCCCATCCTTCTTATAAACGTTGAGAGTAATTGACCCGAAACCAAAGTCAATTACTCCCTTCGTTTTGTGCAGGAGGGCAAGGGACTCCTTATTTATTACCATAATTGATAATTTCGAGCCCCCCTTTGCCTCCTCCTGCTTGACGATCTTCCAATTTCCGGTCGGAGGACTCGGGTTACTGGCCTGAATGATTTCCAAAGCCTCGTCAGGGCTAGCCGGTTCGGATGGCAGCCAGACACGTGCCCTCGGCCTGCTGGGAATTTCCTCGCGACTAACTGCCGCAAGCTTTGCGCCTGGCCACACCTCCCCTACTTTGGCTATAGACTTTTTATATAGATCCACAGATCTAGAGTCCAAGCATGCAGTCATCTTCACACGCCCTTGATACCACCCCGCATCTCTGCAGGATAGCGGAGGTCCCGGATTTTCACCCTGGACCTCTAAAAAGACGAGGTTGAGTGCATTATACACCAACCTCCATTTTTCCGCCGTGATGCTCCCATCTTCTTGACTTTCGTCAATGACGGCTAGCATCAACACATGCTCCCTCAGGACATCGCTGAACAGCTTTGTTCCTGAGTTGGAGCTCGGCTTCCTTTTAGTCACCAACTTGGCCCGCTTGCTGTTGACTACTTCCACCTCGTCCTGGGACCGCTGTCTTTTCGACACATAGTCCCTTTCCGAGCCTCCGCAGCCCACAGTGCTCCTTGCCCAAGCTACTGATGTTCTTTGCTCTTCCGTAAGCTGCCCCTCGGGGGTCGCAGCCCACTTATCGAGAATTCGGAATGCCGAGCGGCGATTCCTGTATCGCCTTTTCGCCGGAGGAATGTCTCTCGTCCCACTCCCCTGTGCTGCGTTGGTACCGCTAACTCCCGGGACTTTTGCCCTAGAGCCAACCCCCTTTGCAACTTTAGAGGCCCCACCCGTCTGGTTCGTGGTACCCCCATTCACTGATACCGGCTTTTGAGGAGAGCCGGTGCCCTTTGTTTTTTCGTTGTTCGATCTTTCCATCTGATTCCCACGAGTATCGGAGAAATTGAGGTCCGCCTGCGCAGAGATCCGAATACGCAGGTAAGGCTAAATACCACTGGAGGTCGCCAGATATCCAGAGGGCTCCGTTAGCGACTGGGCTTTGTTAAATGGGCCTCAGCCTAGTTGATCATCAGCACGGGTCGCTTAACACCTTAATCCAGCCCATTCGGCTCGCTAGCACCGCGGCCTCCCAGCACCCCTTCCCTCCGCCCACATTCTCTCCCCCTTTCACCTATTCACATGGAGAGCCCAATCCAATGGGATCCATTCCATTCCGCGGGTCACCCATTTATAGCGGTACCCCCACTCATCACCCGCGGAGACTCTGGAGGTGCAGAGAGGACACGACGCCCAGTCCGCCGTGGTTATTGGTCGATGGTTTTCTGGCGCCATCTGTTCGCCTTTTCATGCTGGGCATCATAGGCACTCAGAATTTAATGAACTGAGGTTAACCACTCCCCAGTTCCCTGAGACTCTCCCACCAGCTGGACTGCGGTTGGGGGCGGCTTATTTAATTCACCGCTAGCCTACCTATCGATAGGCCGTCCACTATCCACCACCTGTGACCCCACTGATAGCTGCAGTACGCCACGGGTCTTTAATGTTAACTCACGTATATTTTCTAATATTATATTCACGCACGGCATATTCGAGCCTGCTAATATACTATATAAAACACAAACTGAACTATTCACATCATTGAACAATTTCCGATTTCTGGATACTTATCGGATATTCATGAAACTTTTACAGTCACACAAACACTTATTAAAACAGAATTACGCCCTTAAAAATTATAGCAAGAGAATTAAATCACATCTTCAAAAAATGCACTTTCGTAATAGCGATGCAGGACAATGAATTACTACATCAATCACACAATGAATTTATTTTGTATATATCAAAAATTATCAAAGGGATTGACTGTCATAATTTGGGTATATGGTATGCAGTTTTTTCAATAATATGTCAAAAATTAGTACTAAAAAATATTTATCACAGGTTTCTGACACTTAGTAAAATAATTTATTGGAATTATGAAAATTTTGAACTTCCATTTTTTGGTTTATTTTGTTGGGTTAAACGTAAGACCATTGGACAAAAAGGATTTTGAAGAGATCGTTTTGTACGAAAAACAATTTCAGTTGATTTTTGTCATTTGAGCAAAAAAGAGAAATGCTGCTCTGTGAAATCCAGAAATTTAGAAATTGATGAGAAAAGTGGGGGAGAGAGATAGATGATTGATGAAAATAAGAAACAGTGTAGAGGTAGGACAGATCCCTCAGGGACGCCAGCATTTATTGTGTGAAAAGCGGACAGTCGCCGATCTAACGCCTCTTGAATTTTGCATAAAAAAAGCCCTCAATTCAAGAAACCCGCGTAAGTTCAGAAATACCTTACAGCTTTAAATATTTTGGGACGATTTATAGCCGCATGATTGTTGCTAAATTTATAGGCTTTTGTACCTTCAAATATTGAAAGCAGTAGCCATTAAACAATGAGTTAGTTGAAAAGGACAGATACCTATTTTCTAATTTGTCATTATTATTACGGTCTCCGTCGCAATAATTTCGGAGTTTGGTGAGCTACTGGAGGTTTTCAGCGAGTAGAAAAATAGCATTACGATTGAGAATCAATTTGACGGTTTTTTCTACTTTTGTGGTAGAGCTACTAGTTATAATCAGTTTGCACGTTGCACGAATTTTGTAAAGGTTTGTAAACAGAACAATTAAACTTACAGTGCGCCATTACTGACACCGTTTTTAATCGGAAAACTCAGATTTGACCCAGGTTTTTGGTCCAGTGACAACAATAGAAATTTCGTTCATTAAGTGCGGTTATGTATTTCTTTCCAACATCGCTTCTTCGTAGTGTTTTTGACTCGGTTTAATTTACGTCCAGACATCGTCCTTGATGATTGAACTGATGCTGACATAAATCGCCTATTTTTTTCATGAATTATTTTCATAGCTTCTCCCCATCCGTTATCACTTCCAGCCGGCTAATCCTGCGACCCATTTCCAAATAAATATTTGTTGCTGTCTCCTTTTCCCTCTTCTTGATGGTAAATTCTATCTTTACCAATAATGCGACAGTGTGCCACCACAGATTCGGTGACTACGATGTTGAGGCAAAATTATTTGTTTGCAGAGAAGCCCACCAGTATCTGGGGCTGCCTAAATAGCATCGCCAGTTTCAAAATATTATTTCCTTATCTCGTTATGGATCGATTGGATTTTTCTATTTGACAAATTCAGGCTCTGCAATCTGATGCTTTCTGTTCTATTTGGATCTTCACTGAGCCATCATATTAGATTACATATTTTGAGGCAGACATTTACTTTTTAGAATGATTAAAAGTTTGTGTGCTTACCAATTTGCATTTAATTTAAAACAGACTACGAGGAACTCGCTTTCATTTCCGCCATTTCACAGTGGCATAACTACAAATTTTGAGCCCCCCACAAAATTTGTCTTGGGCTCCTGAAAATGCTTGTTATATCTATGAACAAGTAAAGCTTTTACAGTGTGCACTGCGTCGACTTCTTGTACTCGGGAATGACCTGGTACAGAAAAACGTTGGCTTATTGTGTGTACGTGATAATTTTCACAAAACTTCAACAACGCTAGTAATGTGATACGATTCCGATTCTGCGGAACACAAGAATCAGTCGACAGAATAATTTTTCTCGTCGTTGGAATATCTTTCACAACAGCATTCAAAATTTTTATTAACGCACTGGCGATGTCATTTCCTTTACGTCCGCTTTGGCTCTCATACCAAATGGAACAGTATGTTACGCCGTTTAAATGACAATATCGAGTTAAATTATAGAAATTCAGCTTTCTTTTATAAAAAAAAATTGGATACATTTCCCTTTGGCAGGTTAAAAACATTTTGTAGATCGTAAGAAATAATTGCCACAGTTAAATCGAGTTGAGCTAACTCCTTATCTGCCTTTTTGCGTTCGTTGGCACTTTCATTAAGTTCCTTGTGTTTTAAATATTCCGCGGTTTGTTTGTCATTTAAATCTGATGCACTTTGAAACTTACAGCACGTGTCGCCTATATCCTTTTTGGGCACGAAAAATGATAGGTTGTACTTAGTGTTAAAGATTTTTTGTATAGGTATGATATTTAATATTATCTAATCCATTTTCCGATTTGAACAACTTAAACATTTTTTTAATAGAAAGACCAGCTTCGAGATATTGCCTCTGTGTATCATCTCTCAAATAATGGGAATCGATGCAAGGAAACGATTCAATATGACCTCGAATTATTTTGATAAGTTCATTACTTACAGTTTTCTTCGTATGCTTCTCTTTTATGGATGGTTTTGGTACCCCAGTGGCCGGATCAAAATTATTTTTAAAAAAATAATAGATTGTTCGCTGAGATATGGACAATGTGGTTAGAAAAAATGATCGACATACTCTCAGCTGCTGTTTGCTATGTTGCAGGAAATAATTGAACGAATTTTGTTTTCGCGATGTTTCGGAAGTCGTTCTCTTTCGTTTAATAGGTACCACAGTTACATATTTTGTATAAAATATTTTTTTTTCCACATCAGACAATACCCAGAAATCAGTGTGGATTTGTTTTCTGAATGATTCCATAAAGCTTGTTGTACAGTTATTTGGACAGGCTTTATCACATACAGGCGTTTTCACACATTTTGCAGGAACTGTTTTTCCTTTCATATTTATATATTCTTTCCCTGTCTGACGTTTCCTTGATAAGATCTGATTTTTCCAATTAATTTTGTTAACTTTGCGTTTACGAGTTGGAGTTCCAGTATCTTTTACGTTCCTGGGTTGAAGCAATGTTTTTTGATTTGAGGCAACGTCGTCAACGAGTTTATTTGCTCCGACTTTCAAATCCTCTTTCTCTATATCATCATTGCCTGGCTCGAAGTTAGGATCATCTATCGAGTCATCTCTAAATATAGTTAAAATAGAGATGGAGGTTTTATTAGTATCATCGCTGGAGTTCAGAACGTCAGCTAGTATTCTGAAAACATTATTCGAATCAACGTATTGTAAAACAAAAAATTTGTTTGTTTTAACTTTGTATTAATATAATATGTATAAATATTTTAACTTATTTATCGTTCAACACTTGGTTGCATCGATCGGACTGGTGATGATCCATCGCTAAATATTATTAATTTAATTTATTAGTAATATTAAAATAAATTGCAGTTAAAAATTACCTTAATAAACTCATTATTAATTTTTTTTTATCGATGTGCGAGCGCCGAGAGATTTACGAAAACTAAATATTTTGACTAAAGCGACATCCTTATATAGTTTCGGTAAATAACGTATTTTTGCATTGGATTTGGGACAAAAGCAAAAAAACAACAATTTAGTGAATTAAAAATGTTGAGTCCTATATCCAATTATTAAATGGATATAGTACATTTTAGAAAAAATTGTTTCCTAAAAGTGTTTGTTCTATATCCATATATTTGGGATATTAATATATTTGGGATATGGGACATTTAATAATAAAAGCACATTCATATGAAAGTGTTATGGAAACTTGTACTATTTCACAGTAAAATGAGTTATAGGACAATTAAATACAAAACATCATGAAGAAAAACAAGCATTTTTGGTCTAGTAGGACAAACAAATAAAAATCTATTTTGAAAACTATACTAGATAGGACAATTCTGATTAGAGATTCTGAAAGAGCGCAGTCGAATTAGTAGGAATATATTCATAACGCATTTTCGGAAAAAGTGGTCTATAGGACACTTTAATACTCGCACGACGATATGTACATTGAAATTGTGAATGTGTTTTAATTTCCAAAAAGATAATGCTCCAATTCCCGATGCTAGATAACTCCACTGGAATTCCAAAAAAAGTCTATTCATTATTAATTTGCTTGTAGTAGCAGCATTTCTTGATCATGTTTCATGAAACGACAAGCAAAAAAAGAAACAACTGTTCGGATCAAAATTTTGATGTAAATTTCAATGTAAACTTTGATCTAATCCGGATCACTATGTGTCAAGAAATGCAGCTAATTTCGGGATTCTAAAAACAGGCAGCATGCTGGCTTGGAACAGTGTTAGTACAGATGTTACTATTTACTAAACTTCCGAGCTAGATAAATATGAAATTTAATCTAAAATTTCCTGACTAATGTAGGTAGCAGCCATATCTCACCTCACCTACTAAAAAAATTATTATACATTTTCGACGAGCCCACATTTCTATAGAGTTTAACATGCAAATTTTTGTAACACTCAAAAATAATTGGTTGCAATTACGACAACACTGACTTGCTAATTATATTTAATTACCATTTTCCACACAAACATACATAATACATAAATCCTTGGGCATAAAACAAGAAACAACCCACGATAAATAGTAATCATTAATATTCAGTTTAATTACCTTAGATCGATTTATAAATAAAATTTCGGGTATATGACGTATTCATGAGGTGTTATCAAAATCAGGTGATAGTGATTTGAAAATTTTGAAAGAAAAACAAAATTAATTGCTACCTAATAAATTAGGGCTGAAGGATGACAAAAAAACAACACAGGATTATCGTATTTTTCCTTTTATACGAGTAAAATGTGATAATTGTCTGTCGTATAATTAAATGCTATCATTTTCTTTAGAATTTTAACTAAATAGCTATGTAGATAGTGCAAATTACAGTAGTCACACGAATACATTATTAGAATATGGTAATTTATTTATATATATGTATGTATATTTATTTAATTATAAAACGCAAATTTACAATTAAAAATGTTAATTAAAATAAAATAAAATTTATAACTTATGATATTTTATATTCGTAATTAAAAAATAAATCTCCAACTGCTTTAGGGAAGATTTCCTTTTGATAACAGCAAGAACAATCACCTTCATAAACAACAACAACAAACAACAACAAATTGAAATAAGTTTAAAGTATGTATAGTACATTAATTTAGCATAAAGGTATAACGGTAGGTTAGATATACAAAACAAAAAATGGAAAAACCAAAAATTTCTTTTTTTTCGTTTTTCATGCGGATTTGATTGTGAAAAAAAGTTTTTGTTACTTAGCAGAATATTCCATCTGTATAAGTGATCCGAATCTCATCTCTATTGTGCAAAAGAAAGGTACTTCTAGCAATAAAGAAGCAAAATATAAATAAAAAAGAAGTTGTTTGTCTTCTTTTTGGTGTTAATGGTGAATACCCCAGACCGTTTGGATAGTTGATTTAATCTCTGTATAGTATTGGAATTGTTCGTTTAAAGTTTTCACTGCTGTGAGTTGTTTAATTTTCTTTTCTTATCCACCGTTAACATTTATTATACATATTTACTTCTATAAGTATATCCCATTTTAATATCTTGATTTTTTTATAAAGTTTTGAATTTCAATATCTACAAAATAATTAAAAGTTTTACTAGTTAGTAGTTAGGTATGGTAATCGAGGGTTAGATTTTTTTTGTTTCCATTTACAATATAGCGAAAACATATTCAACGAATATTCAACGTTTTCTATCTTTTCTCTAAGTTCACTAAATTTGACTTAAGTTGTAATCCCGTATGGTCGAAGACTGTGGTCACAAGCCGTAGTAGCTTTAGTCGGGTTAAGTGAAAAATGAATATAATTTTCAATTTTTTCTACCTATCTAGGAAGTGTCTTAGCACTTATAAGGAAACTAATTCGTATAAGGAGAAATAAGGCCGAAAAGCCTCGTGAGTAATATTTAATTTGATATTTGCAGTTCAAGTGAGCATTTCCTTAAGTTCTGAATTGTTGGCACCAATCACATAAATATTTTCTAATCGGCTTATCAGTTGCCATTACTCTGACATTTTTCCAGAAATTTGTTCATGGGGATTAGGTTAGGTTAGGTTAGGTTGGAGTGGCTGCTTACGCACACTTAGACCGGTGACGGTCCATTGTGATACCACAAATGGGGATTAAAAAAAAAAGAAAAAAACACAAAACATTGAAAAAGTGCTATGGTTTCCATAGTAAAGCATTCCAATGATTCATCATGCTAAATATGGCCGCAAAGCGTCGTGGTTCGTATTCACCTTGTCTTCGCAATTCAACTGAGTATTCTCCCTAATTTTGTAATGCAGGCACCAATCTCTCGATGATTTTTTATTAGGCCTATCAATTATGAATACTCTAGAATTTTTTCAGAATTTTGTGATGGGGATAGCAGGGTCAAATATGGCCGCAAAACCTTGCGAGTCGTATTTAGTTTGATTTTTGCAATTCAACTAAGTATTTTCTCAATTGCTGTATTGTTGGCACGAATCTCCCGATGATTTTTTATTAGGCCTATCAAGTATTAAATACGACTTGGCTGTTATGTAATTAAACACTACTCAGAAGGCTTTGCGGGCATCCCGATCACAAAATCCTGAAAAGTTCCAGAATACTCACAATTGAATAGCCCTAATAAAAAACCGTCGGGAGATTGGTGCCAGCAATACAGTAATTGAGAAAATACCACGTGGACATTCTAAAATACTTATTCCGATAAAATTATGAAACACGATAACATAAGTCGTACGTTTTGTTATTTTCGACGGCTATCGTTTTGTATTAGAAAGTACAGGAAGAAAAAGGAAAACAATAACTATCGTTTTCTTTTTCTTTCTTGCACCTTCTTATATGATAGCCGTCGGAAACAGTCGTCGAATTGCTTAGTTAGGTCGCAGGGCTAACTATGCGATTCCATGACGATCGTTTTCTATCTTGTATTATAAAAGTGTAGGAAAAAAAGAATAACAAAAGTTAAATTTAACGAATTAAAAAATTTAAAAAAATTAGTACCAAATTGAAAGAAATAAAGAATCTTCAAAATTTTAACAGTATAAAAAATTTAAGAATTTTAAAAAATTTAAAAAACTTAAAAAATTAGAATTAGAAGATTAGAAAATTAGAAGTAATTTAAAAAATCTAATAAATTACCAATTTATAGTCTTAGTACTCGTAAATTTGATTGAAATTCTAAGGTACTTAAACATTCAATTAATGATTAATGAACTTAAGGAAATTTTAAGAATTTAAAGAATCTTAAGTATTTTTAGAATATAATAGTATATTATTCAACGAGCATATAATGGTAGCTGTTATTCACGAAGGCGAGTGTCGTGAATCATCTTAGTGAATAACAGCCATTATATGCGAGTAGAATACGATACTTTGTCCACGACGGATAAAAAATTGTATTTTATTATCAAATCCTTTAAATAAACCTAAAATAATTTCTGTCGACATTTTGACGTCTCAGTTTAATAATAATAAAAATGGCAAGAGAATGAAACAATTTAAAGAATTTAATGAATTTATAGATTTAGATAACTAAAACATTTACTAAAGTAATAATACAGTAATTATGCTTAAATCGGACTATGAAATTAAAATTCAAAATTTTTGAGACCCCACCCCACAAATGATCTTAATAAACGCGCAAAAATATTAATCGAGGAACTATGAATTCTCATCATCGTATTTTATATCAAAATATATCAGTTCCATTTAAAAAAAAAATTAACAGAGAATAGCCCATTTAATGTTCAAAACTCTTTTCAACTAGTAGAAATACTCAAAACAAAAGGAATTAAAACCTAATGAAATTCTTACCGTTACTTAAAGTACTCCAACTGATAAACTTGCATTGGAATAGATTAACAAGATTCACAGATCTCACGAAATCACAATTCCTTACCTTAACTAGATTTTGAATGATAGAAAATAATTACTTTAAATTTATTAACACATTTTTTAGATAAAAATCGGGTTTAGCTACGGGTAACGCCCTATCACCAATTTTAGCAGATATTGTAATGGAGGATTCATTCCAGTATGCTTCCATAAGAATACCACATACACCAACGCTAATTTTTAAATATGTGGGCGATATTCTTCTCACATTGCCTAAAGAATGTATTGAAAGCACAAGGGTAATATTCGAACAGTACAGTACCAAAATTAAATTTACGATAGAGACAGAGGACGATAAAAGTATACTTTTTTTAGACATAGAGATGATAATGTAAGATTAACGACGAATTGGTTTAGAAAATCAACATCTTCTGGCAGAATACCGAATTTCTTGTCTTCTCATCCGTTTAGTATCAGAAAAAATGGTGCAGATGCTTTAATTAAACGGGTTCTATTTCTTAGTAATAAAATATACCATAAAAACAATAAGGAAATAGTGTTTGAAATACTACATAATAACAATTTTTCGACTAAATTAATTAAACTTCACTTTGGTATAAAAACATTAAATTAATGGATAACCAACCGGATAATTCGTCATTGGATGATGATTCTGATAGTTGGCCAATAGATATATCAATACCATTCTTAGTGTTTTATAATAGTAGACAAAATTTACAAACCCACATTAAAAACAACTCAGTAATCGGATCTTGACCAATTTACATAACATTACAGGCAAGATTAAGAATGTAATTGTAAATGACAATAATTTCACTAGAATTGGGTTGAAATGCTACAATACTGCCCAAAAAAAATATTATCAAATACAAAAGAAGAAATTGATAAAAATGACCAAAAAATAAACTGAGAGACAGGTTAATGCAACACAAAAATAATATTAAAAATAAATTTAATTCCACTGCTCTTACACAATACCATGTAAAGACCCACCATAATTTCTTATTTGAAAAAACCAAAATTTTAGTTCGAGAGGAGAATCATACAAAACGAAGATTTATAGAATCAGCCAATATTATTGCAAACAAACCAATCGTACGCGGTCAGTTTTAAAACAGATACGTGCAACGTAAATAAAACATATTACAATATATTAAATAAAATAAATAAAGCTTAATGTTGAAGAATAAAATATTAAAAATCGCCACTGCATGTAAGCTTTCAACTGCATTACAGATGCATGACTCTCTCAGATCATTCGTTTGATAATTGCACATATGGTATATAGAATGAACAATTCTCGCAACTAAATTTAATTGGTGAAATATTCTGTGATAATGTCGTGCATAGATTTTACAGATTTTATGTTATATATTTAATTTATATGTATTTAACTTATTATGTACGATTAGAAGAAAGGTAAATTATTGATAATAATAACCACCATTACTTAATTTAATATAATGTAATGAATAACATGTGACCGTTCTTTCTAGAAAAAAATTAAAATTATAAAATTACCTACTTACTGAAGGTGCCAAATTAGACGAAATATCTAATATCAATAAAATTTTAAAAATTTAAACAATTTATGGTTAATATGCTGATATGTGAAAAATAAAACTAAAAGTAAAAATTACATAATACAAATCAGCGAAAAAATTAGAAATTTATAAAACATTTATTGAATTAAAGAAATTTTGAATAGAGATAATTGAAGAATTCAGATAATTTAAAAAATTTAATGCATTTTCAGTTAAAAATTAAAAAATTTAGAAAATCAAAGAATTTAAGTAAATTAAACCATTTAATGAATTTTTTGAATTCTTTAAATTCTTCCAATTTATTTAGAATTCAAAGAATTTACAGAACTTAAAAAATTTAATGAATTAAACAATTTAAGGATCCGGAAAATTGAATAAAAACAAATATTTTTATATACTTTCTTAGAGTGACTTGCTCTTAGTCAATTTTTTTTTAAAATATTTTAATTTAAATTAGGTTTTTTCATTTTATTTATACTGAAATACATTTCATAGATGTCGTTGCGAGGTATTTTTTCATTCAAAAGGAAAGCGTCAATTCTATGTTGATAAATTTCAATTTCTTCCAACCGGTTGAGCGTTTCTCCTTTTTGTATTTTGTGTAATATTAATAAATTGTCACTGTAACTTGTGTAACTGTGTTGTTCATGTGTCAATTGGCGGTGCGAAGTTGGATTTTATATTGTTCTGTTTACCAATTTCTTTTACATGTTCTGAAAACCTTATTTTGAAATTTCGGCCAGTCTGGCCGATATAAAATTTATCACAATCATTACATATTCATTTGTACACTCCTGTTTGATGTTCTATGTTTGTGTAGGAAGTTAAAGATTCTACAAAATTAAAAGTATTTAAATAAACTAAATTGATTTACGCAATTTGAGGGCATTAAAGAAACCGGAAGGATTTATTGAAATGAAGGAAATAATAAAATTACAACCTAATCACAATCTAATGATTGTGATGACAAAACAAACAATCAAGAATTTAAGGAATGTAAATAGATAAATTCTTTACTTTAAATTCTTTAAACTTTCAAATTTTTTTTAAATTTTTACATTTTATAACTTCATTGAAATCTGATTCTAGAAAGAATTTTAATAAATTAAATGAATTTAAGGGACATAGAGAACTCAACAAATTTAAAGGTATTAAAGATTGGTTAAAATTTAGGGAATTTAAACCACAAAAAAATAAAAATTTAAATATGAAATGATTTGGAAAATTTAGTGAATTTAAACAATTTAATAAATTATAAATTTCAAAGAATATTTTAAGAATTTATAAAATTTAGATACGAGTTGAAAAATTTTAAGAGTTTGACAAATTTTAAGATGAAAAATTAAATTTAGATGATTTTAAAAATTCAAAGTGTTTATAGAAACGAAAAAAATCTAAAGAATCTTAAAAATTTGAAGAATTTAAAATAACTAAAAATAATTTAAGTTCCCTTAAAGTTAGAGGATATCTTCAACAAAATTAATTCAACTATATTAAAAGTTGGAAGAAACTACATAAAAAACTTAATATATTATTCAAACGAAGTCGAATTAGATTTGAAAATAAAAAAATTGTTTTTACGTCTTTACGTCTTTAAAATTGTCTTCACGTTTATAATAAAATATTTCTTTTTTGACTTTTTAGGTTAATTTTTATTTTTTATAATTATTTAAAAATAAAAATTCTTTTACAAAATTATGATATACGTATGTACAACTTGTTGGTAGAGCATTACAAAATTTGGATATCGTTTTGTTCACTAAATTAAACGACAAAATTCCTATAAAGTTACAATCAAATTTAATGTATGTATAAACTAAAATGTTCGTGTGGGAAAAAGAATTTGGGTCAAACTAAAGAAAATTTTAAATTCGCCAACATATTTTTTAAATTTTTTTTATATAAAAGATTAATTTTGGAAAGCATTTACATCAAAAAACATCAAAATTTATCTCAAAATTTGGTAAATATCCAGGAAGTTTCAAAGTATTTGTTAAATTATTAAGGTAACATTTTATAGATCTTCTTAATTTAAAATTTTTTCACTCTTAAATTAATTTCCGGTTAAACTGAATATTTTATAAATTTCAATTTAAACTCTAGTTACGTTAGAAAAACGTTCGTTAAAAAAAATTTCATTCAAATTATAGTATTGTACATTATATGTAGATTGTACCCTTGGGAATGACGGCACAGTTGAAACATCGGGTTAACCAAACCATGTTAGAAAAACATTCGTTACAAACAAAATTTCTTTCAAATTATAGTTACAATATAAATTATAGAAACATCGGTTTTTTTTTGTGAAATAAAAATTAAGCTAAAAAACCAAAAACATTATTTTATTATAATTTATAGGATTCAAAAAATTCTAAGGATTTCAAAATTAAAAGAATTTAACCTTTATGTTTACAACTGCATACCCGGGTATGTTTTTCAATTTTAATGACCAACATTTTATTGATTTAGGTATCTTATCGACATGAATCCTTTAGTAGCTTAACAATTATATGTTCTGAATGGAATTTCAAGAATAGTTTATCCAAAACTCGATTAGTAATAGTTTTTAGTACAGTTTGTTTCGAATAACCCCCCAAATTGACAACCAACGTACCTGGGTATGTAACTAAATCTATTTACTTAGTTCATTATTTATTTAGAAAACTTTACATTTAATAAAAAATTAGATAAAAATTAATTCCCGGTGTTTGTGGTAGATCGCAAGCACGTTGCTACAGTCAACGTATGTTGCGCGCAGACTGGTTTTTTGCAATTTGCACAATTTTTCCGTGTCCATTTTCTCTTAGAACAGAGGTGGCAGTTTCCTTTGTGTATAATTCTACCGCTTGAGACATTTTTGTGCAATAGATATGCTTTGTACATCTCTTGCTTCAATTTCCACAGTATGGCCCAAAATGCTTTCAATACCGTTTTTGGTAGCAAAATGTCGCATTACTTGCGGGTTCATGGAACGCTTACTAATTTCAGGCATAACCAACTGCTCGCATAATTGTTGCAAACTTCTACACCGGTGACTGGATTTTTTTTTTCAAGAACCGATTATTTTCTATATATACTATATGTGCTGCTAATTGTGTCTCCTTATCATAATGCATAGTGGATAAAATCAAAACAGCTTTGTTTTTTTTTTTTTTTTTGGAATATACGAACAGATTGTGATGTTGTTCGAAAATCCGAAAATAGACGATTCGACAGGTCGAGGTTTGCCTTTTACGACTATGAATTCCGCTGGTACGAATCGCTGTCTTTTATTTACTGTCCCTAGAATTCATAAATTGTCGTCACGCATCAAACTAGAAGCTAAATTGTAGCTGGTAAAAAAATTGTCACACGTAATATTTCGACCACTTCCACGAAACAGAGTACATCATAAATCTTTAACAACACGTTATCCTTGGTTACTTTCTCTTTGTGAGATTGCAGCCATTCCAGTGTAGATTTGTCCTTTCAATGGATACGAGGTAGTGGAGTCGCACACTCTGAATACTTTAATTCCATATCTGGCCGATTTTGTTGGTACTGTGTGAAACGTGTACCACCTAGATATGAAAACAGTTGTAACGTTTGTTCCAGCTACAAATTACTCTCGAAAATTTCGATTCAACATAAGCCTTATATCTGAAATAGCAGCGGCTTTGTCAGCAAGTATCCGTTGCGCACGGGTATTTCCATCATTAAATCTGATATACCGGCTTATAGTATAAAAGCGCTGAACACCCATCGTAGCGCGTTAAAATGGATGAGAACTAGATCTCCACAAATCTAGTATATGCTCGTTCTTGGATCGGCTGACACCGTTAAATAGTATAATGCCGAGATATCCATCAAATTCAGAGATATTGAGCTCCTCTACGATTGGTCTCGCGAATGATGATGTTACAAATTTCTTCACCGTTTGTTTTATTTGTTGGGCCTGCAGTGGCCGATTCGAAAATGTTATGCGACAGATTTCTATGATGTGTTGGTGTAATTTCACTCCAAATTGTTCCATAACTTGCCTTATATTCCAAAGGGTTCGATTGCTCCACGGGTTGTTCTGCCAACTCTTCCGCCACAATATCAATATCTGAGTCGTTGTCTTCAGGAATGAACTCGGTAGATGTAGCTGTTCATCATCAGATACACAGTCATCAGTATACGAAGCACTGGCATTATTGCATCGTCTTCTAGATTGCCTTCTGTTGGTATGTTGGGTACATTTTCATCCTAGTAAAACAATAATACTACGTAAAATTTACACCAAGTTAGTTTTCAACATTACCATTTAAAATACTTACGTTACTTTCCGGTTCAAAAACTTCGTCCATTTTACTTTTTAGATATTACCCCGTTCTTCGAAAGATAATATCTCCCACGCTTGTGAAGATAACCACTTATCTGCAATTTTGATTTTAAAAAATATATCACAAGTGTATCACTTTTATTATTCTAGTATTTTTTTTAAAGAGAAATCACCGAAATTCAAAAATTTAACGTTTCAAGTTGTAACGTGACTGACAGAATCTCATAATAGACTAAACCATGCATTTGAAAACGGAAAACAAAAGATATGCAAAATATTCCGATTATCTATCTCACTCATATTTTTAATTTTCCCGTTATATTTGTTGATGAGTGTCGTGCCGAAATATTCCGTTATCATAAATAAAATAGGGTTTGTTTGTTTGTTTGTTTGTTTCTTTTGATTTATTTTTTACCGTCCTACTTTACGCCTGGAGTAGCCAAATCGAGGACGGGCGACTACAGATCCGTCTTTGAAAAACCACCTGCATATTGCATTGCTTCGTGCCAATCTGTAGTGCTGACATGAAAGGTGGGTCGGCCCATGGATTCTGCACTCTCAACAGGGGGTCATAGATGTGTTCATCTTCATCACCGATCGTAATCAGATGATGAAAAATCCCTTTTGCATCCCGCCCCTATAGGGATTCGAACCCGGTACCTCCTGATACGACCGCCGCAGCTTTAACCACTGCGCCATTTGCTCGGTAATTAAACAGGGTTGTATTAATGAATAAAATAGAAATGATCAAACTTTATTTATACTAACGTAAAATTCAATTTTAAAACAAAATTTCACACAAAATGAATAGAAATCGTACATGCTTACCCGGGTATGTTGGTTGCAAAGACGAAGATAAGAATTCGGTTGTAAACATAAGGGTTAAATGATTTAATGAAGTTAAAAATTTAATTAATTTAAAGAGCAAAATAAAAATTGGAGTCTATAGAATTGAGTGCTTTACAGCTGATATCAAAGATTTGAAAAAATTTTGAAAATTTAAGAATTGTTTAAATGCTGCAAATACTTTAAATTTTTTAAATTTTTTTATGATATTTAAATGTCTTTCTAAATGGGAAAATAGTTTAAAGAGAATAATCTGAAAAATTTTAAGAATTTAAAAGTTTTTATAATTCAACGAGAAGAATTTAAAGAATTTGAAGAATTTTAAAAAATTAACGAAAAACTCCCTTAAAGAGAAAATTTAAAGAAATTATGGCGTTTGAACTTTTCTCGTTTTTATTATAAAATGCAAAAGGTAGTTTTGTTTTCTATATTTGTAAATGCATTTTAGATATAAAGATATTTATGTATGTTCACTATAATATAATATATTTATTTATAAACAGTATTAACCTGGTTACTGGTTTACTGAATCTACCTCATAAAACACATTACTGAATTATAGGTAATTTTTATAAAAATTTACCGACATTTTCTGTAAACAAAAAAAATTTTCCGTCAGATCAATGCATTTATTAATTAACTTACCAGTGTATTCCATTTTCCTAACGGAGAGATATAATTTTTGATCATTTAAAAAACCGTGAAAACTATTTTGCGACTATTTTTAGGCTATATAGTAAAAGTGTGAGCGAGTGGCCGATTAAAGCCGATAAACCTGATAACAGAGATTTGTATGTACTGTATGTATGTTTACCTGGCGCAAATAGCAGTTTTAGGCTGATTTTTTTCTCGGCTAATTGTTAAATGCAATTTATGTCATGTTATTGTCATGTCATGTTGTGGTTGTCTTCTTTCTTTTTTGTATTTATGCGAGATAAGTTGAAAATTTTTGTTACAAATTTAATACAAATTAAAATTACTCTAAAGGGACCATGGGGCTATTCCCGGAAATAATCGGACAAGCAATTTTAAAAAACCAATTTAAAAATTTAACGCAAATTTTTTGTTCAATAATTTCGTTAAGAGTCCTACTAAAAGTTTGATAAATATTTTGTGCTAACTTTGTTATTATAGGTTCAAGATCTACTAATTTCGACTTAATCTACAAAAAAAAATCTATACAGATCTATAAAAACACGGCCAATATTATGCCACTTTGTTTATATATCTCTTAAGTGAAGAATCATGTATACATAGGTTAGATGTATTATACCTATAACTGGTATTGATTATTTTCCTAATTCGAATTATAAATGATTTTATTTACTGCTTGGATCGACACATCACCATGTAATAATTTTATGATATATGAAGCTGGGGGTTTAACTCCGCCGCAACCCTTCCATATGCCACTCCTGCCCACCAGCAACTAAAATCGTTTTCGATCGATATCAAAAGCTTTGATTTTAAAATGATCTTCGTCTTCTGCACGTGTGACCTAGCGCACAAATTTACTCCATACATAATTAGTAATTAAGAAAATTATTATTCGATACAAAATTGTAACGTAAAGTCCAATAACTTTGCTCTCGATTCTATGTACATGTAGTCCGTGAAAATAAAAATAATATTCTTTGACAAGATAAATTAGTTATCTATAATTCACATTAATTACATCTCTATATAAATTGGATAAATAATTAAATAACATATATGTACATACTATATAAATATATCGAAAGGTTAATTGGAGCATAAAAATTGTGACATGATATACTTGTTACAAAGAAAAACCAAAATAACTTTATACGATGGAATGATATCGTGTCAAATCTATAAATATAATTTGAACCCTCGATAAATCAAATGAACATTCTGGAATTGCATTGAACTTAAGCTTTCAAATATTATAGTCTTTTTGATGGATTTGTTGTTTGTTGAAACATATTATCCAGAAAATTGGCAAAACGATTATTATAATGCAAGATAAATTAAAGAAGTAGAAGAAAAAAAAGGAAAACAAGTGTTAATATTAAAGCAATCAATCAAATTGCGATTTTTTTTTTTGTGTGCTCCTAGTCTCCGGGTATTGCGAGCATCACATAGCAATATCGTAAAGAAGCACAATCTCAATATAAAAAAAAAATAATTTTGGTTAGGTCATTATTCATATACTCATTTTTCGATGGAAATGTAAATAAAATGTTTTAGATTATGTTCCATCATTATGTATTGTAATAACGAAGAAGATTCCAATATGTGTGTGGGAAAATTAAAACGAGATGATGGAAATATAATTTAGATATTTGTGTAGCAAATATGAAGTGCTGTAAAATTGACTCATCGAAAATTTGGAAAAGCTTCTTGTTTTTTTTTTTGGGATTATAATTACCCTTTATACAGATACATTTAAATTAACTTAATGAAGCTATTAAAATATTCTGGTACTTAGTATGTATTAAAATTATTAATTAAAAATATTTATCCGGAAATTACCCTTTTTATCCATAAGCATGTTATGGGTTGTATTAACACGATTATAATCCTCCTCGATAACGTTATGGTATGTATGTTTGAGTCAGATATAAAAATATGTTAAATATCTTCAATTACTTTTTGAAATAAATACATAAATAAATAACAATGAAAACAATTTATTGATTCATAAATATTTTATATAAATAAAGTCTCAGTAATGTATATGTAGTATACCTTTCACATAAACCTAAGTGTTTTTTTTTCTAATGTTTTCAAGTTTAGATAAAGTACAAAAATTTTACTGTTTTTTGGAGAGATGGTAAAATAAAAAAAAAAAACACAACGATGTAACTGAAACTCTTCTCTTGAAATTTTTTTGTTTTACTTTGAGGTTTTTGTTTAACCCTTACAATTTTGTTTTGTATACCAAGTAGAAAGCTTCGTATACTATCCTTTGGTTCTATTCACATCCATACAAATAAAATGAAGAAGACAATTCAGTTTTTTCATTAGAATAAAACGGCACGTGCCAGTACGTCGGCACATTCCTTTTTCATTTGGAGATAAAATATAAATTTTAAGTTTATTTTTGCCAACAATTGTTTTTGTGGTTTGGAGCTTATAAAATATTTTCTTTTATTTTGGGTCAAATAAAAATATGACCATCATCTTTTATGCTAGTTCACATCGTTTAAGATGATTATGTCAGCCATTATTTCTATGGACCTTCCTTGCAGGCTGCGAAGCGTAGTTTGTAGTAGTAAATTGTATTTGTCCAATTGTCCAGTTTTACTCAACCATGGTTTACAAATAAATGTTAGGTAAAAAATCTACTATTCGTATAGAAATATTCGTAAGGTAAATTTTTGTAAAAGTTGATGACTGGTTAAAATGTAACCATGATTATAATTTAACCAGATCGTTCCAAAACGGTTTAAAAATTACTTAATATTAATCATAGTTTCATGGAAGCTCATAAATGGTTAAATTTTAAAAAATGTCCTTTCTGAAAATGAACTTATGCTGAACTGATCTTAAATAAAGTGTTTAAATTTTACCAGCTACTAGAGTAATACTGCAGTTCAATATTAGCAAAAGTAATACGTTCAAGTTAAAATAAGGTTATTTTATATATTTTAACTGCTTAATCCTAGATAAACTGTAGTTAACGAAAGGACACGAATCTACCCGGTTAACCGACAGAAATACTAATGAAAATGTTTCCATGGCCAGAGCCAAATTTCCTGAGCTACTGAAAAATTTTATGAATAGTGGTGGTACGATGATTAACCAAAATCGTGCGAATTTGTTGGCCACATTAAAATTTACAAACAAAAAGAAATACACTCTTCGCTGCTGGTAATACATTTCTTGCAATGGCAATAAACAAAACCACCGTTATTGAAATGAAAACTGAATTGGGCTATTGACCGTAAATTTACATTGTGGGAAGAAGAAAATTAGAACGTCCAAAGTTATTTAATAGAACACTCGCCAATCTAGAGGAAAGGTCACAATATTATTTGCCGGATTAATCGGATAACTATTATGGATTTTACATTTTTTGCGCAGAATACCTGACCAGTATACCGTGGGAATTCAGTAAAATGTAATTTTCTCAAATTTTTAGAAATATTTTTTTTTTTTTAAATGTAAAGTGGTCTAAATGAAAGGGGCATCAAGCACCGCAATCGGATCACTATTACCGGTTTTAAATTGTTGGCTCAAAATATCAGACTATTCGTAGTTTTCATCGAAAATGTCTAGAAATCAGAAAGTGGTTCAAATGAACGATGCACATGTAACTGCAGGCCTCAAGACAGTTTGATGCATTAAGGACCACAATCAGCAAAAACATCTGACCATATTAAAGACATAAGAAATTAAGTAAAAAAATAATTTTTACAAAAGCCCGTGAAGTATTTGCTAATCGTTTTTCTAAATGTTTGTTTTTGCTTTTTGGGTAAAGGTTTAGAAACGAAATATTCGCCCTTACCTACTAAATTTTAGCCTCATTTCATGACATCGAGTGATCAGGATCAGATCAAACTTTACGTAGAAAACATCAAAAAGACTCTACCGTCTGTCTGGATGTCTGTCTGGTTTGGATTTTTTTTCGGCAATCATTTCCATGTCCAAAGGGCAGATTTTGAGAGCTTTGGGAACCCATACGCCAAGAGGATCGTGTACCTGTCATACGAATTAGCACAACACCACATGGGTTATTAAGATGGGGTGTTACCACATGGTTTTCGATCTAAGTTGATCAATATTTGGGTTTGGGGTTGGGTTGGGGGTCGAATTGGGGTTGAGTTAGCATTGGTGGGGTTTTATTTGAGGGTTAAATTGAGGATTGAGTTAGACTTAGTTTTAGTTGAGTTAATGTATGCACGTAGTTTTTGGGAATTGAGTTGGGAGTTGAACTTAAAGTTGAGTTAAGGGCTAAGGTTAAGGTCGAGTTGGTGTTGTAGAAACAATTTTTATTTCCGGCTGTGTTGAGGGTTGAGTTAGAAGTTATAGCTTGAGTTGTTTGGAGTTGAGTTCATACACGCATGAGGGCCGTGTTTGGAATTGAGTTCAGGTTCGATTACGGTTGATCCACTCTTCGGTTGGGGATTTATTCGAGAATTGAGTTGAGATTTGAATTAGAAGTGCGCTTGAGTGGAGTTCATGTACACTTGTAATTTTTCGGGCCGTGTTATTTTAGGGATTGAGTAGAGCTTTGAGTTTGGGGTTTAGGTAAGCCTTGAGTTGTGGTCGAGTAGGGTGTTCAGTTGGGGTAGAACGAGGGGTTCAGTTGGGGATTTATTTGAGGGTTTTGTTGTTAGAACCACATTGATTTAGACATTGTGTTGAGCGTTGAATTTAGGGTTGAGTTGGGGTTGTATTTGGGGTTAGTTTGAGTTTTGAGTCAGGTTGATTTTGGCTAGAGTGAAGTTAAGTTGGGGTCCTGTTGGGTATTTATTTTAGAGTTGAGCTGAGGGTTTAGTTAGAGGTTAGGTTGAGTTGATTTGAGTTTATTGAAATCTTTGCAAGTGACATTGATCTAAGTAAGTAGTAAGAAGGAAGAACAACAAATTGGAATATTCTTGAATGCAATTGGTAAATCAGCCAGGTTAGGTCAGGTTAGGTTAGGTTGGAGTGGCTGCTTACGCACACTTAGACAGGTGACGGTCCATTGTGATACCACAGGATGTATCCCCTTTTACCCCTATTGGAACCATTTCGAGCTACTTATGTAGCGTAAGACGTCCCGCAATTTAATGTTTTCGAGATCCGAGAGGCAGTCCATCCTGAACTTACCTAAGTGTTTGTGCCTTCTGAGAGCCAATGCTGGACACGAGCAAAGGAAGTGGACCAACGCCTCTTCCTCCTCTTCGTCCAAGCAGCTTCTGCAGAAGTCATTAGCCTCCAGACCCAGCCTTCTTGCATGTTCTCCAAAAAGGCAGTGTCCTGTGAGAGTTCCTACGACCGTTCTTAATTCACGTCTGCGTAAGGATATTAATGCCCTAGTGCGCCCCAAGTCCAGCTTAGGCCAAACTTGTCTTGCCACTCTACAGGTGAGGGTGTTAGACCACCTTTTTCCCGCTGAGGATAGCGCCTGCTTCCCAAGTGCTTGTCTCAGCGCTGTGATAGGCCTCCCCAGACTTGCCCTTTCCGGTTGCAGCTGGAGAGTCGTACCACGCCTAGCAAGTTCATCTGCCCTGCAGTTCCCCATGACGCCCGAGTGACCTGGGACCCAGACTACCTGGATGTTGAAATGCTCACCCATCTCATTTAGAGATGAGTGACAACTCAAGGCCACCCATGACGCCAAAAACACCGATTCTAACGACCGGATCGCCGCTTGACTGTCCACATAGATTGTGATATCGTCTGAGGATAACACATTATGCTTCAACCACGTCGTGACCTCCTCAATCGCTACGACTTCAGCTTGGTACACGCTGCAGTAATCAGGGAGACGAATAGAAATGTTTACATTTAATTTGTCACAGAATACTCCAGCTCCTACTTTGCCGTCTAGCTTGGAGCCATCTGTGAAGAATTGCAACGCTTCGGTTTCCGATAACGGTCTATTCCTCCAGGATTCCCTTGAAGGGAAGGAGTAATGTATTCAAGATTCACCAGCTCATCCTTCAACGATCTGACAATAGTAGAGTGTCCTATACTAAGACACCTCCACTGAGAGACGGCTGCAAGTCGTACAGCCGTATTTGCCGCCATCTGTTTGCCAAAAATGTCGACCGGAAGAAGGTGCAACATAACCTCTAAGGCACTTGTCGGTGTCGACCTCAATGCCCCGCTAACAAGCATGCAGGCCGTTCTTTGCACTCTCTAAATCTTACTTTTGTAAGTTACCTTGTCCAGAGCTGGCCACCATACACCCACCCCGTACATGAGTACAGGTCTCACTACGGCGGTATAGAGCCAGTGTACCAGCTCCGGCTTCAGACCCCATCTATGACCAATGGCGTTCCTACAGGAGTACAAAGCAATAGTAGCTTTGTTTATTCTCTCCAACATGTTGGGCTTCCAACTAAGCTTACTGTCCAAGATAATGCCCAGATATCTAGCTCTATCAGTAAAAGCAAGTCTCGTGCCATTTAAGGTAGGAGGGACAACTACCGGGATTTTGTATTTCTTAGTAAAGAGTACCAGCTCTGTCTTGGACGGGTTAATACCAAGTCCACATTTGCCAGCCCATTTCGTAACGATGGTAAGCGCATTCTGCATTACGTCTACAATCGTGCCCAGGAATTTCCCGGTAACAGCTAAAGCTACGTCATCTGCGTACGCAATAACTTCAATACCCTCTCTCTCCAATTCAAGTAGTAACCCGTTTACCACTATGTTCCAGAGAAGAGGGGACAGAACCCCCTCCCCTGCGGAGTTCCCCTAGTTACTCACCTCTTGAAGGTGGAGTCTTCCAACTTAGAGCTAACAATCCTGCTTCCCAGCATATAATTGATTAACCGTATCAGAGGAACGTCCACCTCTTAAAATGACAATCCCTCCTTGATTGCCTCCGCTTTCACATTATTAAAGGCGCCTTCTATATCCAGGAAGGCCACCAAACAGAATTCCTTCAAATTAATCGATTTCTCAATCGTAGACACTAAGGCGTGCAGAGCAGTGTCCACAGATCTACCCTTTGTCTACGCATGCTGAGACGATGCCCACTTCCTGGCACCTATTTTATCTCTGATGCATATATCCAGCAGCCTTTCCAAGGTTTTCAAAAGAAAGGATGATAGAGTTATTGGTCTTAGGTCCTTAGGATAGACATGTGAGCTTTTCCCCGCTTTCGGTATGAACCCCACATTGACCTCCGTCCAGTACCTAGGAATATAGCCTAGCTTCAAACACCCTTTGAATATAGCTTCCAGGTAAGGAAGAATAATTACTGAGTTGTTTTGAAGTTCCGCTGGTATAATTTGATCTGGACCAGCCGATTTAAATGGTTTAAAACCCCTCAGTGCCCATAGGATCCGTTTTCTGGTTACGATATCCTCTGTGGTTACTGACAGTGATTCCTGATGATTGCTACGCACCAACAGGTCTTCAAAGCTCCCTGGGAAGTGTGTCTCGAAGAGAAGCTCCAGAGATTCTTCACTAGAAGCTGTCCAAGATCCGGCCGGTTTTATCAAAAAACTAGGACTAGATGTACTTTTGGAAAGAATCTTCCTAAGGCGGGAGGTTTCGGATACCTCTTCCATATTATCACAGAAGATTCTCCAAGACCTCCTTTGTGCCTTTCTTAATTCTTTCTTATAAATTCCGAGTTTCTCCTTATAGGAGTCCCAATCCTGAGCCTCCCTTGTATTTTTGGCTCTATTAAAGGCTATCCTACAAGCCTTACGATAGGTTCCCAGTTCCCTGGACCACCATACCGGTTTTTGCCTACCCCTAGGCCTAGCCAGTGGGCAGGCAGCGCAAAAGGATCGGTTGCATGCGCTAGTAACGCTAGCCACCATGTCCTCCAGCTCCCCAACGGTCGTCGGGGGCTCCATAGCCCTCGTCGGTAACATTTCCTCCAATAATTCC
The DNA here is from genome assembly GCA_958295665.1 of Tipula vernalis. Classification (NCBI taxonomy): domain Eukaryota; kingdom Metazoa; phylum Arthropoda; class Insecta; order Diptera; family Tipulidae; genus Tipula; species Tipula vernalis. Next base: position 365,309,798 of record OY282559.1, read on the forward strand.
CCATATTTGCTCCAGTTGGTCCTTCTAGGGTTCCTGAAGGCTTCCCGGGTAGCAGGGTGAATATCGAGGCTATAGGTTAAATATCGATGATCAGAAAAGGAGTGTTCCTTATCCACCCTCCAATTTTTAACCATATGAAGAATATTATTTGAGGCAAGGGTCACGTCTAGAACCTCCTGCCTGTTACTAGTAATAAATGTGGGTTCCCGCACAATATTACACACTGAAAGGTTAGTACTCATCAAATAATCAAAAAGCGACTCACCTCTTCCATTAATGTCTGTGCTTCCCCAGATAGTGTGATGCGCATTAGCATCAACTCCCAGTACCACACCTACCTTTGATTGTTCCGCTTTACGGATCAGCTCCTCCAGGTTATCCGGAGGAACCTGCTTCTCCCGGTCCATGTAGGCTGAAACTAGCCAGAATCTACAAATGCCTACTTCCAGGCTAAATGCAGTAGTGTCACCATTGCTGTATTGAGAGAGAAGGAAAATACTAATATTATTTTTCCCAAGAATACAAGATCTGATCTTCCCAGACTTACTAGAGGATATAATTGTATACCCCTTGGTTCTGAGGCCACTGATCCTGCAAGGTTCTTGGATTAATAGCACATCCTCACCCGAACTAGTCAGCCTGAGGAGTAGAGCTGCCGAAGCAGCCTTATAATGGTGAAGGTTAATTTGAGTTATCTTAATCATAACCATTTAACCTCTACCTATCTCTATGGTATATTCCTGCTACCGCAGGAATATTATTTCTCGGTAATTTGGGGTGCGCCGGATCCGCCCGTCTCGCCACCCTTCATACCCTCTGTAGAGGACTTGTCAGTGCCGAACCGTCTGGCCTGGCTGCCGACAGCCTCCTCCATCGGTACACCAGCTCCTTCGCTTATGTGCCCCTCCTTATGCTTCAAGGGAGGCCTTGTCCTACCGAGGTCGCCGGCTTCACTCTCCCCCATACCTCAGCTTCTACCCCCATGCTGCTGGTACCCCGTTCAGGCCTGGGCGGGTTGCCACCATCCTCCGGTTGGCCTCCCGTACGCGCTTCCGCCCCATCCTTTTTATAAACGTTGAGAGTAATTGACCCGAAACCGAAGTCAATTACTCCCTTCGTTTTGTGCAGGAGGGCCAGGTACTTCTTATGTATTACCATAATTGATAATTTCGAGCCCTCCTTCGCCTCCTCCTGCTTGACGATCTTCCAATTTTCGGTCGGGAGACTCGGGTTACAAGCCTGAATGATTTCCAAAGCCTCGTCAGGGTTAGCCGGTTCGGATGGCAGCCAGACACGTGCCCTCGGCCTGCTGGGAATTTCCTCCCGACTAACTGCTGCAAGCTTTGCGCCTGGCCACACCTCCCCTACTTTGGCTATAGCCTTTTTATATACATCCACAGATCTAGAGTCCAAGCATGCAGTCATCTTCACACGCCCTTGATACCACCCCGCATCTCTGCAGGATGGCGGAGGTTCCGGTTTTCACCTAGGACCTTTAAAAAGACGAGGTTGAGTGCATTATACACCAACCTCCATTTTTCGGCCGTGATGCTCCCATCTTCTTGACTTTCGTCAATGACGGCTAGCATCAACACATGCTCCCTCAGGACATCGCTGAACAGCTTTGTTCCTGAGTTGGAGCTCGGCTTCTTTTCAGTCACCAACTTGGTCCGCTTGCTGTTGACTACTTCCACCTCGTCCTGGGACCGCTGTCTTTTCGACACATGGTCCCTTTCCGAGCCTCCGCAGTCCACAGTGCTACTTGCCCAAGCTACTGATGTTCTTTGCTCTTCCTTAAGCTGCCCCTCGGGGGTCGTAGCCCTCTTCTCGAGAATTCGGAATGCCGAGCGGCGATTCCTGTATCGCCTTTTCGCCGGAGGAATGTCTCTCGTCCCACTCCCCTGTGCTGCGTTGGTACCGCTAACTCCCGGGACTTTTGCCCTAGAGCCAACCCCGTTTGCAACTTTAGAGGCCCCACCCGTCTGGTTCGAGGTACCCCCATTCACTGATACCGGGTTTTGAAGAGCGCCGGTGCCCTTTGTTTTTTCATTGTTCGATCTTTCCATCTGATTCCCACGAGTATCGGAAAAATAGAGGTCCGCCTGCGCAGAGATCCGAATACGCAGGTAAGGCTAAATACAACTGGAGGTCGCCAGATATCCAGAGGGCTCCGTTAGCGACTGGGCTTTGTTAAATGGGCCCCCAGCCTAGTTGATCATCAGCACGGGTCGCTTAACACCTTAATTCAGCCCATTCGGCTCGCTAGCCACCGGCCTTCCAGCACCCCTTTCCCTCCGCCCACATTCTCCCCCCCCCCTTTCACCAATTCACATGGAGAGCCCAATCCAATGGGATTCATTCCATTCCCCGGGTCACCCGTTTATAGGGGTACCCCTACTCATCAGCCTCGGAGACTCCGGAGGTGCAGAGAGGACACGACGCCCAGTCCGCCGTGGTTATTGGTCGATGGTTTTCTGGCGCCATCTGTTCGCCTTTCCATGCTGGGCATCATGGGCACTCAGAATTTAATGAACTGAGGTTAACCACTCCCCAGTTCCCTGAGACTCTCCCACCAGCTGGACTGCGTTTGGGGGCGGCTTAATTAATTCACCGCTAGCCTACCTATCGATAGGCCGTTTACTATCCACCACCTGTGACCCCCCCCCCCCCCCCCCCCCGATAGCTGCAGTACGCCACGGGCCACGGGGAGAAAGGTGTAAAACTTTCGAGTTAAGTGATTCAGAAAAAAAAAGATTTAAGTGTCATAAAAAATGCATTTGAAAAATATTGTTGTCCAGAGACAAATGAAGTTTTTGAAAGTTTCATATTTCATGGGCGTTGTCAAGCTGAAAATGAACCATTCGATGTATTTTTAGCCGATTTAAGAAAATTAGTGAAATCATGTGGGTTTGGTGTTTAGGCAAACAGAATGATCAGAGACCGAATTGTTATTGGGATATCTGATACGAATTTACAGGAAAGGGTATTTGAAACCGATAACCTGAATGCAGAAAAAGCAAGTGAAATGTGCAAGGCTACTGCAGTAATTAAAAGTCAACTCAAGGACATACAGAAGTCAACTGTTATTGATGGCGTGACAGGTCATAAACCGAATGCAAAACCGCGTCAAAGATCGAGAGCTGTATGTGCTGAACCAGAACCGCCAAGAAAGTCCAATATTGACTTTCAAACCAAGCAGAATTCCGTAAATAATGAAACAAAAGGGCAGGGTATTCAAATAATCATTATAGTAATAATCCAAATTTTTTAAAACCAAATGTTTCTAATTTTAGGAATAATGAACCCAATGTAAACAAACCGGCATACTATTTCAAGTATTTTTGCAAAAAACAGCATCCGCCGCGTAAATGTCCCACATATTGGAAGACATCTGCAATTTGTGGAATTTCGAATCACTTTGCGGTAAGATGTAATTTAAAACAGGAACGCAGAATTGCAATCGATAATGGAGAAGAGCACCATACGATTATAAAAGTTTGTTGTTTTAGATTATAATACTGTACTTATTTTGGGACTGGAAGCCTGTGAACTGTTTGAGATAATTCAGTTTGAGATAAGATTGCTTTCATTGCGAAATATCTAAACCTATTTGAAGGCCTTGGGTGTTTCGTAAGTGGTTATGAAATACAAGTTAGAGAAAATATAGTACCTACTGTAAAAGCTGCTCGTAGAATTCCAAAAAGCTTGATGGAACCTCTAAAGGAAGAGCTACCCAATCTTGACACCTGTGGGGTTATTGCAAAAGTAAATGAGGCAGCAGTTTGGATTTCTCCCTTAGTAATTGTAGAAAAAAAATTAGAACTTTGGGACTCTGTTTAGATCCGCGTGATTTAAATGAAGCAATAAAAATGGAAAACTATTAAATTCTAATTATTAATGATATTTTAGCGAAATTAGCAAACAAAAAATATTTTAGCGTTCTGAACTTAAAGGATGGATGTTGGCAAGTTAAGTTAACTGAAGGCTCATGTACATTTGGCACCCGGTATGGGTGTTACAGATTTTTAAGGCTTCTTTTTGGCAGAAAAAGTGCTCCAGAAGTTTTTCAAAAATTAAATGAAGAAAATTTTTCTGACATTGAAGGCGTAATTATATAAATGGATGACATCTTAATTGCCTCGAGTTCGCTAGAAGAACATGATACAAAATTATGCTATAGGTTATCAATAGATCATTAGAACGTAATATTAGGCTTAGTAAAGATAAATTACAGTATAGAGTCCACACAGTAAAATAGTTAGGCCATATCATTTGTGTAGAAACCGAAGTGCGGTTCGATGAAAGTAGGATGAAAGCTGGACTTACAAAAATTGTTGGGAGTTTTGAATTATACAAGAAATTTTGTACCAAATTTAGCTAAAATGTCACACCCAATAAGAGAATTAACGAAAAAGAATGTAGAAGTTTTGTGGTTAGGCATTCATGATAAATGCTTAGATGAAATAAAAAATAAGATTCAAAATGTGCCGTCACTTCGACCATTCGATCCCACTAAACAAGTAACAATATAATGTGATGCATCCAAATATGGGCTTGGATGTTGTTTGATGCAGAAAGGTCGACCAGTGTCATTCGCATCACGTAGTCTTTTTGTTACTGAGCAATAATATGCTCAGATAGAAAAAGAAATGTTAGCTATAATATTTGCATGCGATAAATTTCATAAATTGATTTATGGATGAGACATAACAATAACTGACCACAAGCCATTGCTTGGCTTCATGAAAAAAGAAGTTAATAAGATTGTTAATTGTAGATTAACAACGGATGAGAATTCGTTTGATTAAATATAAATTACAACTTAGTTACAAACCTGGTAAATTTTTGTTTATAGCAGATTGTCTATCAAGATATTGGGATAAAACAGAAATTTGTGGTGATAGCAATTTTTTAAATGATATAGTACACTCTATTAATGTAAGTAATGAGGAAAAGTGTGAAATTCAAAATGACACAGAATCAGATTCAACTTTGATAAAATTTAAAAACTATATCATCATTAATGGATGGCCAACAAATAAAAAACAAGTTTCAGAAAATGTTAGATTGGAAGTTTAAAAATGATATAGAATTAGAAAACGGGATATTATTCTTTAATGGAAAAATAATAATTCCACAGAGTTGTGCCAAAAATTTAGGAAAATGAATCAAAAAGATCCGCTGCTACCTCACGGCATTCCAAATATTTCATTTTTTAAGATAGCAATTTGAAAATACAATTGTTTGTCATTGTAGATTATTATTCAAAATTCATAGATGCGACCTCTATGGCAAAAATTACCGCACAGGCTATTATATCCAAACTTGAAAATCTATTTAAAATTCACGATATTCCGAGATCAATCGTAGCATACAATATGCCGTTTAATTCCTTTGAATTTAAACGATTTGTTCTAGTTATGATATAAGCCTTACAACAAACCGAAATCAAATGGTCTTGCGGAAAATGCAGTTCAGCAGATAAAAAGAATGTTAAATAAAAGTGAAGAATTATGGCTCTCACTATTAGAATATAATAACACCCCATTCAAAAATGTAGGTGTGTCGGCAATAGAACTGCTAATGAATAGGAAAACCCGAAGTATTATTCCGGGGAAGTTAGAAATATATAATCCTCAAAACATCCTGAATATGAAGGTGTATTTTGAACAAAGATATGCTTCTTGTAAGAAATACTATGACAGAACAGCAAAACAAGAGTCTGTTGACAAGAGTCAAACAAGAGTCAACCCAATCAAGAAGTATGGTATTATAATAAAAAGTTTTGGGAAAAAGCATTAATAGTAGATAAGCATAACACTTCGAGTTTTGGATGGTAAAATTTTAACACTAATAGTACCGTTTTTAGAGCAGTTGGTAGGCAAGGTCTTTTATTAAATATAACACAATCTCCATTTTCCAAAATATTTTAAATATACATTTTTCGTTTCTATATTTTTTTTTATATTCGTTCATGTCTCTTGCAATTTGGGATTGTAGTCCTTTTCTAAGTGGATATTATCGCCATTTTTTGTGGAGTTAAGTCAGGCACCTTGAACAAAAAAAATACAGGTTTACCAAATCATTTCAGCCAAAAATGCAAACCAACCCAAAGGCAATCCGGTCCAGAAATTTAGACTAATACACTTTCCAAGAAGGTGGCTCAACTCAAATACCCAAAAACGGGTAGACCGAACAACTTTTTTTTGGACTCTACTTCCTATTTAAATGGAGTTTTTGTCATAAAATTTGCTAGTCTGCTTGAATGAATTTCCAACATTTTTGAGCAAACAAGAACCCTAACCGGATGTCAGAAGGTAATCGCCAACTGAGTAAATTTTAAAACAGGTGACGGCATTGCGCACACTGCCACAGCAGTAATTTGTGAATTTTGCAAAGAAGAAACGCACAATCCAGGTGAATTTGTTAAATTCCTATGAGTCTATATTCATCATCGTATAGAGGATTGATCTAACAGAATTTTGAGCATGATGAATTGTAATCTATAAGTATGCTAACGGTTAATATCACCAAGTTGCTTGACATTTGCAATATTATGGCAGAGGGACTCTGGAGTTTAGTACAAAATCATCAGTTATCACGAAAGATTGCGTAAGGCGATACGGATCATATATAACGCCCGTTTAATATGTTGATTTTGTTACTTATAAAATTTCAATCGCATTTTTAATTTGTAATAGATTAACATTAAGAAGAGTGCAATCGATACAAATTTGAATGTTGCCATACCAATTTACCTTAATAAATTTAGCAAAATTAAGTCCAGCCTAGTTTGAAAAAAGCTTAAATTACACTCTTCTTATTTTGGCGATTAGGCAAATTAGTCATAAAATTGTTAAACAGTTATTTGAAGATCCAGCTTATGAATCATTAACTGACTATTAATGAAACCATGTGGTCATGATGGAGGTTAAACTAATGGTACTCATTATCTCATTGACATGCTGTTTCAGTTTCTTGACCAGCAGAAAACCTTCTTTGGTGACCTTCCATGGGCGTTAATATTTCACAATACGTGCGATTTCCTAAACTAGATATCGGAAGTTTTCAGGCGATTATAAGTAGTGGGCATCGTTTCACGATTTGTTTGTACAAGCACCGTGGATAGCAACGAAAAAATCAGTAACGTGCACAAACTACCAATGCTGAAATTCGTAATTGCGGGTGAAGCTGCCGCTCTTATCAGACAAATTGTACAATCGGTATAATAAAATGACTCCAATGGTTTCGTGATTGGAGCAAAGCATTATTGATCAATAGGAGTGCACAGATCGGTCGTGGGCTGCTAGTATTAGGACGTAAAGCAAAAACACGCGATTCGCTGATATATTTTCTACTAAGCAAGTTTGCAACATTCAAGAATTTGTTACGGGTTTTAAATAAAAGATGCGATGCATTGGAATTTTGCAATACAGCCATTAAAGAGGTTCTACAAAATATTCTTCTTCTAGCCATAAATTTCAACCCGATAGTTGAGTTCATGGCCTGTAGGCAACAACACCTACTTTTCAGATGTCCAGTGTTTAACAATAAAACTGTGGAGGTCAGAACAAAGTTTGTAAATAAGAAGGAAGCAATTCTAGCAATTGCCTAAGTAGAGGCCGACACAACCGAGAAATGATTTTCGAGAGCAACATATCGGAAAGGTTATGTTGAAACAAGACAGGGTTTTATTAAATCATCAACATACCTTTTGCTTTGATAGAAGCGCCAACAGTAATAAACAGCCAACCATCCCAGAGTATCACCAACAGCCAGACGACTAATACGGAAGTCTTGCATTCATTCTTTACATCATCAACCACGGTACTACCGCCTGCCAGTGTTTACGTAGAATCACGTACTGGAGAACTGCAGCCATATCGAGCGCTATTGGACTCTGGCTCACATTCTTCATCAGTGACCAAATCTTCCACCCAACGCCTAGAATTAAAGCGAGGTCATGCTCTCCAAAATAATGTCACTACGGTTCGGCAATTTGGCTATTCTGCACAAAGTTTCTTTTAAAAATTAGAATTTAAATTGTTTGAAGAAAAAATGAAATCACTACAGGAGAGGTACAAATGAAGGCGACAATCCATAAATTTAAAGTCAATAACATTGTTCCTATGTGATGGTGTTTTGGTGTGATGATGTTATCAGGGTCGTAAAATCAGTAAAGGAGAGGTATAAACGTCTTGTAAATGAACGATCATCGTTGCAAATTTAGTAGTAATAACAAAATTGTGGAAATTTTGAATGTTGCCATACAAATTTTCCTTACTAAATTTAACAAAATTAAGTTCTACTTTTTTTGAAAAATCTTAAATCATTCTCTTCTGACAACAAACATCAAATTATAAATTAATCGTAAAATTATAAATTCCGAACTTTGCATGAGTTGTTTTTCATTCATCAACTGCATGAGCTCGTTTAAATATTTTGAGTTGAGAGGATAGATTCTACTTGGCCAATTCAACTGGAATATTTAATACAGGAATCGCAATATTCACATACACTTTAAGCGAGTTCAGAAAAGTAGTGGTTGTAGTGCACCTCTCTTTGATTAGGGCGAGCTAGATTTATTAACTCCTGTCTTGTCAATTTACTATCTGAAGATAATCTGGTTGGTCTAAAAACTAATAAATTGTCTGGTTAGCGGCATATTTTGTTATTGATGCAGCACTTCTGGAAAAAGTGCCACTATAAATATTTATTAAATTGGCAACAACGCCAAAAACGGTTTCGTTCAGCCAATATTTGTAAGGATCTGGTAATGTGGTGTCATCTCCTATCCAAGATAATTGATGGGTCGCATCGACCAAGTTATTCTAGCACTAGTCAGCGTAAAACTAAAACTTAGCATTATGAACGGACATATTGGAAAGGTGGGCATTTTACTTACTGATATTTAGGTTTAGGATTCTTAGGTAAAAGAATTTTTTTTTTGGGGATTCCAAACGAAAAATTTGTTGGATTATATTTTGGCATAATCACATATTTTTACATATTTCCACTTATTTTACGTTTTACCACATATTTTATGGTTTATTCCAAATATTTTTAATTTTTCTTCAAGAATAACGTAATTCGACTTTCATAGATTAAAATTTGATAAAGCAAAATATTTTATAAGTCAAATTTTAAATTTAGGCCAACAAATACTTTTTTTAAAAGTCAAAAATGTTTTACTTTGGCCTAAATTCCGCTAATTAAAATACATACCTCAAATAAACGTCAAATTAAAATACATATCTCAATAGTTTACTGCACATTATTTGATGATCCGGAGTTCTTCTAGAAAAGCAGATCTTGTGATCTTGAAATAGTTCACGTTGTGACATTTATCTGATTAAGGCGCAAAATATGGAAATGTATCTAACAGAATTCATCGGAATTTAAATGAATCAAACAAGCGTTAAAATTCCTTAAACTATAAGAACTTAGCAAATGCAATTCTACCCCATTCATGCACTTGGGCAACAGTTTTAATGTTAATCATATTCAAAATGGACTCGAACGAAAACCAATTTTTAATCCGAAAAGTTTCAAGTTATTATATGTTTGAGGGAAATGTTGAATATAAATTTGATTCCAAATTAAACTAAATTAAAATTAAGTTTAATTTGATTAACAAAATTAGCTTCTATTCTAAATTGGACGTAATGATTGCGAATGAAATTTTAAGTAGAATAATTAGGCAACATTTTGAATTTTATTTAGAAATGAAATTAACTCAGAATTCAAACATGAATTTTAGTAAAATATTGAGTGCCATTTAAAGAGAATTTCGATCTGAATGAGAATTTGAATTCCCAAATGTAAATGAATAAATTCTTGAGTAGGAACTCAAATTGGAGATAAAAATTTAATAATTGAATTAGAATTACAAACCAGATTTGAACAACATCTTGTGTTTAATATAAATCAAAAGCTAATCGTAGTTTTCAGCAGAAATTTGCTATAAATAGATTTTGAATTCCAATCTTTGAATAAAAATTCCAACCAGGGCATGACTAAATATTGAGTGGATTCAAAAAAAAAAAAAATCCTCTTACAATTTTAATTGAGTTACTATTCGAACCACGACACCTTCCAATATTTTGAGTGAAATTTAAAATAGAAATTACGAAAATGTTTCTGTACAATACAAATCATTGTACAATGTTATTTGGCTTAAAAATTTATTTCGAAATTTAGATTAAAATTGATTTAGGACATTCTACTTGGTTTTGAGCAAAAAATTTGAGTGTAAATTTGGTGTTCTAAACTAGATTCAAACATACTTTTAATTGCAATTAGATAATAATTGAGTTGTAATACGAGATTTGGTCTCAAACAACCAACAAAATTTTCTTAGCATTTTAGTTTAGAAATTTGTATCGGAAATTTTGAGAGAAATTTGAATTAGGTATATACATTTTAAAACAATGGTTCTGGCATTCCAAACCAAATTAAATCTTTGGTAAAATTATATCTAGGAATTGAGTTACAACTCGAATTTTGATTTCACTAAATTTTGAGAGAAATATGTTGCAACAATTGATTTGCTGAGTGGATTTTCAATTAGAAAACAAAAAAAAAATAAAATTGCAATGAAAACTTGAGTGGAATTTATAGTTTTAACAAATATTTAGGTATTCTGCTAATTGATTATTGTAATTTTCGTTTTAAAACTAAGATTTTTGGTCAGAAATTTAGTTTCAAGCATTTCTTAAAGTTGAACATAATGATAAATGTAATTTATAACATGACATCTAGTCTAAATTGGTCAACTGCATTCGATATAGAGAAAATTGATTAAGAGAACGAAGAGAGACAATTAGTTTGAATTCTAAAGCAGATATAATGCAGATATGTCTTCTTTATTTTGCATTTGGGAAACACATAAGGCCCTGACTGAGCTTAAATTCTAGACATGATTTCAGCAAATTTTTTAGTTCAGCTAGAAAATCAGGAATCCAGCAAAAATCTGAAAGAATTTTGTTTTATAATAGAAGCAAATCAATTTTAGAAATGTTTTAGGAACTTACATTAGAAGTAGAGTTTAACTGACTGCTTTTAATAACTGTTTGAGTGAATTTTAAAAATTTAGTTAATTATTCGAGCAAAATTTTTATTTAGAACGGGGTAAAACAAGATTTGAACAAAGTTTGGACTAAAAATTGAATTTCAACCCAATCGAGAGTTTCTGCAAAAATTAGGATGCAATTTCATTAAAAAATATTTCTAAAAAGGAGCTTGATTTCCAAATTTAATAACCACACAAAATTATGGGTGGAATTTGGCTAGAATGTTTTACAAATTAAGTAGAAATTCCAACCTAGATTTGTCTAAATGTGTTTGATTAGAAATTTGGAATACAACTTCAGCTATATAGTTGCAAGTGCATTTCAGAAATTTATTGAGAATTTATTTGAGTGTTATTAGAAATGCTGAGTTCTAAATAAGCTAAACTCTAGTTTGAACCAAAAGATTCGTGTGTCGAAATATTTAAATTGTAAACCGTTACATGAATCATGGCTGATTACTTGAGCTGTCCCTTTCTGTATGTGCGATTTTAAATGCGTCATTTTTACCGTATCTGATAGCTGATCGTTTCTCAGTGAAGGTCGCGTTGAAAGAGCTCCATTGCTTATAATCCCCATGAAATGTTGGTAGTTCGACCTTGGGCAGCTGCACTGTTGTTGTTCTGATCGAGGTTGTTGGTTCGGTCTGTTTTTATTGCCATCGTACTATCATGGAGTTCACCCTATCCTTGAGTGCATCGTAGTAGTTTTCACGGAAATATTCCGATGTCTGCTCATCTTCTTCTATTTCAATTAGGATCGTTAGATGTAGTGAATCAATCTGTCCTCATTCTGATGATAAACAACCTTTTGTTATTATTGTCTGCCATTTTTGACGCTTCAGGTGATACATACATGATTGCTGATGAGGGTTTTGGTCACTTCTTGCTCCCTCTTCTGGTTGTTCTGTAGCGTTGATGCCTTTTCCGTTGCTGGTTGTGGTTTGGAGGGCGTTGAAAGTTTCAGGTTGCTCTCTGGTATGTTTATGGTCGGTGTTTTCGGTGGCCCGTTACTTAATCGGAGCCGCATATCATCTAACTGCTGCGTATATGTGTCAGCAACTTGTTTCCTTACTATAAGATATGGATGCTGCGGTTCTAAAGGCGGATTCATCTTTAGGATAGCCTCATCGATGGTTAAGTATTCGCTATATAGTGTTTTTAGTTTATCGATTTTGTTTCCGAGATAGCCTATTGTTTTTCTGCTATCTCCATCTTTGTGGTAATTTGTATTCATCTGAATCAGCTATTCCTTCTTCTCTTCTTGTTTTCGTAGTAGCTGATCCATTTTGAGCTCCTCGATGGTGGTTGTGGTTTAGTTATGCTAAACCACTTAAACCTTACAAACACCAGCCTTATTTCCGCCTATGTTAGAAATGTTCACATGAACCTTCTTCTTTTTGATGTTTAGTAAGTTGGCCGCCTTTGCAGAGATTAAGGGCAATTCAAGCCGGTTTAAAACATTCGTAGCAAATACAATCTCAACCATCAAGGAGATATTACCATCAACGAGATACCAACACGTGAAATCAAAAGACAACCACAGTTCCTAGAAACAACAACGTCAAAATGGGAGACAGCCCTGGCCCACAATTCGGAAGATAACCTACCAGAAGGACAGCAGCAGATGCAACCAGAGCTAGCAGAGAAAGTAGCGCTAGTGACCATTATAAAGGAAACACACTCTCTCTCAGAAGTATTTAACAAGGTCTTATCGACAACAGCAGGCTCAAAAATATCAATAAAGATTCGCTAACAGGGGCAGAACTTCAGCGAGCGGATGCATTAATTTTAAAATTAAGCCAACAGCAAGATACTTGTTCATCGACAGCAAACAACCCATAATTCTAAGCAAAAACAACATAATCACATAAAGGATCATCGAGGAGGCCCACAACAAGATATTGCATGGCGGCACACAATTGACGCTAGCACTTCTGAGAAATAAGTACTGGATCCTTGGCGGTAGGTACGCCGTAAGACAACTAATTGAAAAATGTGTAAATAGTTTTCGACACAAGCAAGCCAACATGTAACAATTTATGGGTAGATTACCACCATTAACAGTGAGGCCGAAAAGACCATTCACAAAAACGAAAATTAACTACGCTGGCCAATCCAACTAAGAACTACCCAGGGCCGAGGAGATAAGGCGTATAAGGGATAGATCGCACTATTTGTATGCTTGGTAAAGGCCATCCATATTGAATTAGTGAACAATTTAACAACAGAAGGATTCATTGCTGCATACAAGCGGTTCATATCCAGACGAGGATTATGCACAGATATATACTCCGATAATGGGACATACTTTATTGGAGCTAACGCCAAGATCAACAAATGTTACTATACAGCCATGACGTCACTACCAGGTGAAATAGCAGCCATGCTGGCCAGTGAGGGAAGAAACTAGCACTTTATACCACCTCATTTCGGAGGGCTATAGAAAGTCGGGATAAAATCGGTGAAATTTCACAAACAACTCTCACGTTTGAAGAACTATTCACCGTCGTCACTCAAATCAAAGCAGTGCTCAATTCTTAACCTTTAACTCCGCTCACCAACGACGCCTCGAACTTAACAGCATTGACATCAGGCCACTTTTTAATCGGGGACTCTCTTAAAGGCGCTACCAAGTGCCGATATCGATGAAATGACACTAAGTACAAAATGGCACGTGGTAGCAAAAATGGTACAAGATTTCAGGAAACGGTGGTCATCAGAATATCTACAAGAACAAGTGGACATCCATTTAGTGCGAGCAACCACAGTTAAATGTAAGGACGCAATATACAAGCGGCCAATAACGAGACTATGCAAACTACCAATTGAACATCGATCTGAGGAAACACTGCCAATACAACCAACTCAACTGGCGATAGATGTAACACTCAAGAATAATACGCCGGGCTCGAATCCGAACCATAGTGCCACACCTAGACAACAACCAAGCAGGCGAGCCAAAACCATAGGAAAACTGAATCCACTAGCAATAACAATGGTATCAGTCTGCTGTCTACTGGGACTCGCAAAAGCGAACATCCAAGTAAACCTGACCAATTGGACCTTCCTACGCTCAAATGACAATACTTAATGAATTAATTGTTCGCGTATTGTGGATGTTATAGAGTAAACTCAAATTTACATATTCTCTTCCTGCATGTAAAAAAAAACATGTATAACCTATTGTGTTTTTCTAAGCTTTAAAGGATATTTACGATTTTATTATTATAGCGTATCGTGTTGAACGGTATTCCAAATTGTTCTGTATATTTTCTGGACCGTGGTGCAAATTATAGAGTAAATTTAAATTTAAATATTCTCATAATGTATCTCACTCATAACTTGGATAAACAATTGTTGGTTTCTTACCTCAAATGACAATATTTTTCGATTTTATGTGTATCACAAATTGTGTTCGATGCCATTTATTGTTGCTAATTGTTTCAAATAATTTTTATTCGGTCACAATGGGAGTTATATACCAAATTTAAGTTTATGTATTCTTTTCCTGCATGTAACTTTTAACTTGGATGACCAATTGTACCTTCCTACGCTCAAATGACAATACTTAATGAATTTATTGTTCACGTATCGTGTATGTTATATAATAAATTCAAATTTACATATTCTCTTCCTGCATGTAATAAAAAATATGGATAACCTATTGTGCTTTTCTAAGCTTTAAAGGTAATATTTTACGATTTTATTATTATCGCGTATCGTGTAGATTCTTATTTATTATTCCAAATTGTTCTGTATATTTTCTGGACCGTGGTGCAAGTTATAGAGTAAATTTAAATTTAAATATTCTCATAATGTATCTCACTCATAACTTCGATAAACAATTGTTGGTTTCTACAAACCTTTCTAATCAGTCCACTGGCATATATTTCGAGAGACTCGGTAAACTAGAAATTGTGGGCATTGAGTGGACTCTAGTAATTTAGTACACCATGACCAGCTACTGCGACAAAATCGAGAACGTCAACTAGGCTACAAGAACTACAGGCACTTTGAGAAGAGCTGCTTAAACTGAATTGTAATGTTCTAAACCAACTAAGATGGCAATTAAAGAACCTAATTGCGGACAACGAACTTCTATTAGCAGGTAAAAAGGGAAAAAAGTGTTCGGAGACACGACTGGCATCTTACTAGGGGACATGTTTGGAATACTCAGACAACGAGAGGCCAGAATATGAAGATCGGTTCGAAAAAATTAACAACAATGAGCACCAAAAATCAACAACAATGAAAAACCAAATAACTTTGATCGAAAAATTGGTAAAACACAATACAAATTACACTCTAAAGTCAATAAACCACTTGATAAGGGAGCAAAATCACCTCCGACAGGAAATGTCGGAACTTTAGGAATACCGAATGGATAATCAAGGCTGGGCAGTAACGAATTACATGTATTTGAATTACGTAATTAAAATACAAATTACAATTTGTAATTTGTATTTTAATTACTCATTCTCCAAGTAACAGTATCTTGTATTTTAATTACTTTAATTCTAAGTAATTGTAATTTGTATTTTAATTACCCCAGTTTTTGAAATTTCTTATTTACATTTTTCAAGGCTTATTAAAATTTGGTTCTAGAGTCATCAGCATAAACCTAATCTTAATAATCTTTTTCTAATGATACGTTTTTTCACTAAATGAATTTTGTCAAATCATATTAATCAATTTACAAATGTAAAGTATTTGTAAATTGTATTTTAATTACTGAGTTTGCTGTAACTAGGAAAAGTATTTTAATTACTCAGTGTAATGTAATTTGCCCAGCATTGTAATTAGGTAATTGTCATCATTATTGGGAATGGGCGATATTGGCCCTTAACAGTTGAGTGCGATTTCAAAAATATAATTTTGTAGAACTTTTACTAAACGAACGATTCGTATGGATTAGGGTTTTTGACTAGGTAATAAAAGGGCCTATTCCAAGTGCTTTGACTTGTGGTAATTAAAGGGCCTATTCCAAGTGCTAGCCAAACCTTTGTCATCATTGCTGGCAATGGCCGGTATTAGCCCTTGAGAATTGAGTGCGATTTCAAAAATATAAGTTTGTAGAACTTTTACTAAACGAACGATTCGTATGGATTAGGGTTTTTGACTAGGTAATTAAAGGGCCTATTCCATGTGCTAGCCAAACCTTTGTCATTATTGTTGGCAATTGCGGATATTGGCTCTTGAGGGTTGAGTGGTATTTCAAAAATGTAATTTTGTTGAAATTTTACTAATCGAACGATTCGTATGGATTAGGGTTTTTTAATTAGGTAATTAAGGGTCCCATCCATGTGCTAGCCAAACCTTTGTCATTATTGTTGGCAATTGCGGATATTGACCCTTGAGGGTTGAGTGCGATTTCAAAAATATAATTTTGTAGTACTTTTACTAAACGAACGATTCATATGGATTAGGGTTTTTGACTAGGTAATTAAAAGGCGTATTCCAAGTGCTTTGACTTGTGGTAATTAAAGAGCCTATTCCAAGTGCTAGCCAAACCTTTGTCATCATTGCTGGCAATAGCCGGTATTAGCCCTTGAGAATTGAGTGCGATTTCAAAAATATAATTTTGTAGAACTTTTACTAAACGAACGATTCGTAGAAATTAGGGTTCTTTAATTAGGTAATTAAGGGTCCTATTCCATGTGCTAGCCAAACCTTTATCATCATTGTTGGCAATGGCCGATATTGGCCCTTAAGGGTTGAGTGCGATTTCAAAAATATAATTTTGTAGAACTTTTACTAAATGAACGATTCGTATAAATTAGGGTTTTTTAAGTAGGTAATTAAGGGTCCTATTCCAAGTGCTAGCCAAACCTTTGTCATCATTGTTGGCAATGGCCGATATAGGCCCTTAAGGGTTGAGTGCAATTTCAAAAATATAATTTTGTAGAACTTTTACTAAACGAACGATTCATATGGATTAGGGGTTTTGACTAGGTAATTAAAGGGCCTATTCCAAGTGCTTTGACTTGTGGTAATTAAAGGGCCTATTCCAAGTGCAAAACCTTTGTCATCATTGTTGGCAATGGCCGCTATTAGCCCTTGAGAATTGAGTGCGATTTCAAAAATATAATTTTGTAGAACTTTTACTAAACGAACGATTCATATGGATTAGGGGTTTTTACTAGGTAATTAAAGGGCCTATTCCAAGTGCTTTGACTTGTGGTAATTAAAGGGCCTATTCCAAGTGCTAGCCAAACCTTTGTCATCATTGCTGGCAATGGCCGGTATTAGCCCTTGAGAATTGAGTGCGATTTCAAAAATATAATTTTGTATAACTTTTACTAAACGAACGATTCGTATGGATTAGGATTTTTTGATTAGGTAATTAAGGGTCCTATTCCATGTGCTAGCCAAACCTTTGTCATCATTGTTGGCAATGGCCGATATTGGCCCTTAAGAGTTGAGTTCGATTTCATAAATATAATTTTGTAGAAATTTTACTAAACGAACGATTCGTATGGATTAGGATTTTTTGATTAGGTAATTAAGGATCCTATTCCATGTGCTAGCCAAACCTTTGTCATCATTGTTGGCAATGGCCGATATTGGCCCTTAAGGGTTGAGTGCGATTTCAAAAATAAAATTTTGTAGAAGTTTTATTAAACGAACGATTCGTATGGATTAGGGTTTTTGACTGGGTAATTGAAGGGCCCGTTCCATGTGCTAGCCAAACCTTTGTCATCATTGTTGGCAATGGCCGATATTGGCCCTTAAGGGTTGAGTGCGATTTCAAAAATATAATTTTATAGAACTTTTACTAAACGAACGATTCGTATGGATTAGGATTTTTTAATTAGGCAAGGCTGGGCAGTAACGAATTACATGTATTTGAATTACGTAATTAAAATAGAAATTACAATTTGTAATTTGTATTTTAATTACTCATTCTCCAAGTAACAGTATCTTGTATTTTAATTACTTAAATTCCCCAGTTTTTGAAATTTCTTATTTAATTTTTTACAAGGCTTATTAAAATTTGGTTCCAGGGTCATCAGCATAAAACTTATCATAATAATCTTTTTCTAATGATTGGTTTTTTCACTAAATGAATTTTGTCAAATCAAATTTATCAATTTACAAATGTTAAGTAATTGTAATTTGTATTTTAATTACTCCACTCGAAAGTAATTGTAATTTGTATTTTAATTACTGAGCTTGCTGTAACTCGGAAAAGTATTTTAATTACTCAATGTAGTGTAATTTGCCCAGCCTTGTGGATAATACTAAACATACTCGAATTGAGTCTAGTCATCAGAAACCTGAAGGATACCCAACATGGTCTACTTGACGCGGCTTATGATGCTCATCGTGGAATCATACACCCAGATAAACTTTCACCAGCTCTCTTCCACACTTCCCCTTTATTTCACGTGGGACTACACATTACTAGCGGTAATTCCGGTTCCAAATATCAATCACAATACTAAACAGTCGCACATCATCAGAACGGCCGAGTACCTGGCCATAGGCGACCGACGAGAACACTTCGCTACATTAAGAAGAAAAGATGTGAACCGCTGAAAAGTTTTCCAAAAGCAAAAATTCCATGGATCCGGGCTAGTGGAGGTAAGCCCAGGATGCATGCTAAGGGATGCTGAGTCACTAACCATATAGCCACTAGGGAGAGTTCACAGCAATATCTCTATGGCATTTCATAATTCACCCAGTCTGCTACACGGGGGAGACCATCTAAGGGTATTCAATGCGCAAATCCAGAACAAGACTATAGAATATCAGCAAATCAAGTTACTGACCGCGCCAACAACAAGTGATTTAGAAAACCAAATCGCAACGCTTGAGCAGAATGAATTTCTTGCGCCGAATCAGGGAATGCACCACGTTCATCATACTATACGATAGTATTTTGGAGCGGCGTACTGATCACAGTCACCTGCAGCATAAGACGCGTGTATAGAAGAAGAACATCCGGTAGTCACAAGGCATCTTCCCCACTACCAAACGTAGAAGCGAGCTTGGCGTAGCATGAGCTCGCCTAATCTTAATAATCATCAAATATAACAAGTTCTAAGCAGAGGCGAAAACTTTACAGCCATAATTTAAAAAAATGTTGAGTATAGAAATTGAATTTGAATAGTAACTTGGACTTGAGCAAAAACATGTAACAGTAATATTGTTTTCAGTTTAAAGTTGAGTTTGTATTTCGAATTGGACTAGCGAGAGAAAAACTAAAATTTAAGTTTGAATTATAAAATCGATTTAAGCAAAATTTTATGTTTAACGAGGGCAAAATTTTGAGTAAATGTTGTTTTTGAATTCCAAAATTTTTGGTTGCAATTAGATAGAAATTTTGTGATATTTTGAATACAAGTAGGATAAGTTCCAAACTCGATTTAAAAAAAAAAAAAAAACTTGAAGGAGGAATTGATTTATAATTTTGAGTGAAATTTAAAATACAACATTTACAATTTCAGCCTTTCATTTTAAAATGAATTCGAATATGATTCGTTAGTTAGTGAAAATTGCAATACGAAATATGATTGCAATAAAATAATAAAATTAAAAGAATATGAACTCTACTTGCTTTAATAGCGGGGTTCTTTTGGCCTCAACCGTCACAGTATTCTTTTCAAGTAGGTACCGCTTACCAGTCCAAATTTTTAAGTGTATGGATGTGGAACAATTTTTGGACTACTTTTCCAGCACTTTGTAGTCCAGGAGAGCTAGTTTATCCATCTTTGTAACCAAAAACTTGACAATTTTTTTTTGTTAATGAGTGAATTGAAATCCTCTTAAGGTAAAGTCTAGTTTGGGTTTTCTTTTCAAAATATTACCACATAAATATTTTGCAAATTTAGTTACATGTTTTAGGAACATATTTTTGATTTTTTAGAACCTAAAAATCCTAAGCTTATGATATTCCATTTCTGTATTCGAACGTTGTGTTTAAATGCAGAAACACATCTAATAAATTAGGATTATTTTTAGATATGAAAACTGTTTCAATTGCTTGAGGCAATTTTTAAATAAAAATTATTTTTAATAAAATTTATTTGGAAGCCAATAAAAACGAGAAATATAATTTTAATTTGTTAACTTGAATTATCCATAACGTTTTCATTGTAATTGAATAATAATGTAAAACGCCACACAATAATATATAATTTAAATTTGGATAATTCAAAAATGATTGTCATCATCCCGCCATCAAAAGTACCATCCTCCCTTACAGCATTACACCGACCACCAAAATATATAAAAAAAAAATTTAATCCGCACATAAATAAAATGAAAAGTATTAAAATTTATAATTTTTGTATGCTGGGGTGTATTTTTTGTTGCTGTATTTTAATGATGCCCCCGGAACAATGAAATTGTCATAATTATTCCTTTTCGTTTCCAGCATCGATCGATAAATTGCTCTTTAAGTGGGATCTCGTATATATTCGCGCTATTATATTATACAAATATTATGTGGGGGATGGTACGTTGTGTATGGATTTGCCTAGAAATATGTTTTATGTTCAAACGACGATTCAAAACCGGATACTTACAAGCAATTTAATTTATTTGTTTAATTCTAAATATCTTAATAATCTAATTTCTATTTTATATGTAGTACAAGAAAATCTTTGTGTATGCATGTGTACAGATTGAATTAGGGTATACGTAGCGAGTTATATTTTGTTTGTTCGCATCTAAATATTCGTGTAAATGTCGAATTTTAACAGACTGAGTGGCGTTTCACATCAAAAAAGAAAATCAATTTTTCCCTCATTTCTCACTAAACAATTTTTTTTTTACCTCCCACCGACATTATAAAGATGTATTTATATAAATTTTACCTATCTTCGACAAACAATTAATTTTAGACAGATTAATGAGAATTACATACTTACTTAATTGTCTTGTGTTACAGTTTCTCAATTTTTCATGTATAAAAAACTATTATCTGCTGCTACATATTTCGCTAGAAGATTGTTATTTTTAAACTATGTACAGAGAATTTATTTTCAAATCGAACAACCACCAATTATGATTGTTCTTGTTATTGTACAATATCTAACCTACATAACGAATCCATATATACACAAACGTTACTGTCTATGTTCTTCTAAAAGTTTGAACTATAATAAACTTTAATTATTAACAGTTTAAAATCTTTTGTTTGTGTTTTACTCCATGTAAACGTCAAATCGAAGTTTCGAAAACTTAATTTAGAAAATGTAATAATGGAAATTGAATTCTTACAATAAATTTTGTATTTGAAAATACATGTTTCCTAGTTTTTTATCCAACCAAATTCAGCGGTTGTTAAAGTTTTCAATTTAATTCAATTTGTAATTTAATTTTTAATTTTTAACAAACTTTGAGGAAGTTTGAGGTATGGGTTGAGAAAGAATGTCAAATAGACGGATGTTTTTTTTAAATGTGAAATAATTTCTTGGCTGTTCCAAAGTAAGAACCTAAGTAGACGATTTTATTCATTTAAAAATTTATTTGAGAATTGAGGCGAAGTAAGAACCCCACGGTATTGGTTTTTAGAGAAGATCTGGTTGAAATGGAAGAAGGCACCGATGTGAAGCTAGCACTTTTTTATTGCTAATAAAACCATTTAATGAAAACTTTCCTTTTAACAAGAGGTACCAACGGTCCATGCTGAACCCTGACGAGCTTCTTTAAATACCTGAACAATTTATATGTTTGGTATGCTTAGGAAGGGAGAACCAACGGTTTGTGCTAAAAGTATTTAACATTATATTGAAAAATTTATAAATTTCCTATTGTTGAGAAGGGAGTACTAGCGATCCGTGCTGAACCCCTCCAAATATTTGTCTGCCAAGAATTTAATTTTTTTACTAAAATCGAATCATTGACGAGCTTTTTGTATGGTTAAGAAAAGAGTACTAAAGCTTCGTGCTGGGTGCTTCCTAATATTTGTCTGAAATTTGTTTAATTTTAATATAAAGTAAAATCATTGATGATCTTATTTAGATATCTGAACAATTTATAAATTTTATATGATTAGGAAGGGAGTACTAATTGTCCATGCTGAACCCTTCCTGATTTTTGTCTGGCACGAATTTAAATTTATATTTGTATAATAGACTACATACTAGAACAGTTCTAGATTACATACTAATACTTGATCTACTTAAATTACGTTAGCTCTCTTCTTCGTTCTCGTTACTGCTTGCAGAACAAATAATTGGATGATAGTTAGTTGTTTAAAATCTACACTACATTGACACTCTTGCCATATTTTCTAGTTGAATCATTTCATCGTTTAACACGATCGCCCCTCAAAGACACATATATGTGTCACGCAAGTTTCCCAAACAACTCATGTTACATATATGTGTCACAAATAACTGAAACTTTACAATAGGTATAACTTTGGAATGGTTTGTGCTATGATTATTTTTTTTCGCCGTAGTCTTTACGAGTATATGACACACATTGGTGTCACATGGTTTCAAAGAGAATGTTTTATTTATTGAAATATTTTGATATTTCAGGAAACCCCCGATATTGGTTCAAAAAAAAGGGATAACGATTTATTTAACGTTTTTATGTTAGTTTGTCGACGTTTTTTGTCTAGTAAAGAGGTATTTTGTTTGCATTATAATATTTATACTTAGAATTTTTGGTATTATAGTGAAAAATTAACGATTTTTAATTCAAAACTAAATTTTTGAAGTGTAATAAAAATTATTCAAAGTTATTTGTGTAGCATATAAAGTTGTAAGGTATAGTAATTTTATTATTTACTCTCCGATTTTCTGATTTGGGTGAGTTTCAAGTTAGTTGCAGATTTTTTTGTTGTATCTCAATTGGAATCCAGCAACAGTGAAATAGACTTTTAAGATTCAGGCAGCAGCTTTCGCATCTATGACACTGACAGTTATCTGAATGCTCAGTAAAAATTGACTTGGAAGAGGTACCAGTTCAAGAATATGATGCTGAAAATAACAATGATGAGTGGACTGATGTTGGGCCTGAAACAAATAACATAGTTTTTATTGGAGCAGAATTGTTATCCATAGATCTACCATCAACCGCCGAACCAGTAAAATATTTCAGGAAAATATTTGACGATGTATTGCTCGAGAAAACAGTTAGTTGGACTAACGCACGTGCTAAATTCATTATTGAGCAGAAGCCATTATCAGCAAATTCAAACCTTCGCAGATGGAAAGATGTGACCAGTAGGGAATTGAAACAAATGCTTGGCTTATGTCTACTAATGCCTCTAAATAGAAAACCAAGCCTAAAACACTATTGGGCCAAAACTGGGCTTTATGTTCAAAATGTGTTCGGCCAGACAATGAGTCAAATAAGGTTTGAAAACATCCTTAGGTGTTTGTGTTTCTATGACAAGCAACACGACGTCAAAACTAATAAATCGTACGAAATACAAAATGTCACAAATCACGTTCTGGCTTTCATTAGATGAAGCTCTCCTGTTATGGCGAGGAAGACAGTCATTCCGGCAGTATATACTGAATAAGAGGCACAAGTACGGAATCAAATTCTATGAATTATGGTATGGATAATTACTACTGCAGTATTGACTTGGCAGAACACTTGGTGAATCATCAAACTAATATATGTTCTAACATTATGTTCGAACAGGAAACGCAACCCCTCTCAAGTTATGAGTAAACTAAAGCCAGGACAAATTTCATGGCGGCGAAACGGCAAGAACATTATGGTGTTAAAATGAAAAGACAAGCGAGACGTTTTGATGATTTCTAGCAAACATAATGCCGAGCTTATTAACTTAATAACAAAAACAAACAAAGGCATGATAAAGCCAAAAATAGTGGTAGACTACAACGCTAATATGCCGGGGATCGATAGGACTGATCAAATGATTTCATATTATGCTTGCCCAGGGCGTTCAGTGCGATGGTACATGAAAGTGTTTTTTCACATACTGGACATAGCAATATGGAATTCGTGTTGGAATATGGATAACAAACAAACCCAGCAGCGATAATTGTCACTTCTAGAATTTAGAGAAAAAATTATAACCTCGTACTTAGGGGAGATTTTAGCGGGGCAAAAGAGCCCAAGAACCACAGGAACTTCAACTTCAAATACAGCACAGTTCCCTAGCATGGCCAACAGCCGAATGAGGGAGGTACCGCATGTGTTACAAAACTGGTAAAAGGGCTGCTAGTAATTTGTGACACATGCAAAGATGGTAAAGGCGAGTTGATCGGTCTATGCCCATATCCATGCTTTCGGCTATGGCATACCCAATAAAAAATTTGATTTTTTTTGTTATAAACTGTCACTGATTTACGTAAATCATAATTAACTCTTTAGAAATATAAACCTTATATACTGAATTTTGCAATTTCTTGTACACCTTAAAATAATTTATGTTCCACCTAAACCTCATGTCACACATATGTGTCCTTTTTATTGTAAAAATGCAAGACTCATGTCTCACATATGTGTCGTAGAAGCAATCATAAACTCATGTCACATATAGGGTGAGCCATCTAACTTTTTTTTTTTTTTTTTTTGAACTAGCGGTTATTTTGAGTAACATAAGGGTTATGTCATTTTTGATTTGACAGAAAGTTAGTTTTATCCTTCCGCTAAACGAAAATGGTTGTGTATTCGCTTGAACAACGCTGGGAAATATTGAAACATTACTTCGAAAATCTTGACAAAAAAATAATTTTTCGGATGAGGCGCATTTCCATCTTGGCGGGTGGTTATATTGTTTAAGTTCTACAATAATCGAACCTTAATATCGCGTACGTCATATACGTCCAATATGAAAAACAAGTGTAATAAATGCGAGGTCATTTTTGTTGACAATAATTTTTTGTGCTGTTTTGGTGGCTGTGTTAAAAAATTTCATTTTGCTTGGTCGTCGATACCAATTGCGAATGCCAAGTTGGGTAATAATTCGTCAAATATTAAATTTATTTGTAACGATTCCGTTAACATTCATTGCAGTCATCAACAATTATTACAATCTCTGATGATCCAACTAAGTGAGATTGGCAACTCGTTGACAAAAATGTTTGCTGACTTTCAGCTAGTATCTAGTAAGTTGTTAGCTGGTACATCGGCGAATTGTGTTAACACCACCGCTATAGGAAATATTCATTCGGGGATATTGGATGGTCTGCAAACTGTGATTGCTGGTACCGATGTCCAACAGTCCGAGTTGGAGAAGATGAAGCCTAAAAAGTACTTGCACCTCTCTAACTTCAAACCAACTACTACGTGCGATGGTATAAAAAACCACATTTATTCCAAATTACAAATTCCTACTGGATATGTTGAATGCCACGAACTTGTTCCACACCAAGGGGTGTGGATAAAAGCCGTCTGAACTTTATCTCTTTTAAAATTGGCCTGGATTCTGATAGTTTTGATAAAGTTTTTGATGGAAGAATTTGGCCTTTAGAATTTGCAATTAAACCATTCATCAACTTTCGCCGCTCAGGAAAGGGTCTTATTATGGCATCATTAACAGCATAATAATAATAATTATAATAATCGTAATAACTACCTACATAATAACCACCAGTATTACTCCGTCGAATATCCAACAAGAATTCAATTGTGACAACCGCAACAGTATTATAACTATTGGTGAGACCTGGCTTACAGCCAGTTTTAATTCCGAGGAATATTTTCCATCAAACTATGTCGTCCATAGGAAAGACCGTTATAACTTCCTAACCAGCATTAAAGGTGGAGGAATGCTGATTGCTGTGAAGTGTTCGATCAACAAGATATTATGGCAGTCCGTGTAAAGGTCGCCCATTCCTCCGTGATCGTGGTCGCTGTATATATTCCTAGTGGCTCAAACTTGGATTATTATGTGGAGACTACTAATTTTGTTGATTCAATTGTGTTACTTTTGGTAGGTGCTGGCGAACACCTTATGTTTGTTGGCGACTTTAATCTTCGTGGTGCTTTTTGGTTCGATGTTGATAGAGTTTTTACTTCGTCTTCTACAGACGAAAGGGTGTTACATACGATAGAATATTTTGCGAGCATTACAACCGAACAGAGTGTCCAACAGCTGCAGCAAGTTTTTGGACCTGGTTTTCGTTACTGATGTTTTACTTTCGGAGATTTCATCTTCTGAGGATTTCACTGGCTGTGCGAGCAATTACCATACTCCTATCTTGATAAATATATTTCATGAAAAGTGTGTTACTAGTTTTACTTACAATAATGGTTCTCATTTTAATTTTAGATGGGCAAATTATGTCTCTTTAAACGAATTTCTAGCCAATTCGGACTGGAGCTTTCTTTAACGAGGAGTGGACTTGAACAAGATTGTCCGTCTGCTGGACGAGCGGATCATAACTGGCATCGAAATGTTTGCTACTCTCAAGCGTCGTAATAAACTTCATTCATTATATAGGGTACATGGGGATAAGTTTTACTCTGCGTTCAATGCAGCCCGTATGGAGTTTCGAATTTTAAACCGGTTTCTTTATAATAATTATATTTTGCCGATTGAAGAAGATCTTACTACTAATCCTAAAAATTTCTGGAATTTCATCAACAGCAAAAGAAATGTTGTTGGATTTCCGTCACCTATGATTTATCGGAACTCATCTGCAAGTCGGCCCTCGGATATCTGTAATTCATTTACCAACAATTTTAAGTCTGTCTATGAGCAATCTCATACTACTATTACTAATTTTAGTGACTGTTCGGAATTTAGTCTGTTGAGGTTTTCTGTAGATGAGATCTACGATAGTTTGGCGTGACTTGACGTGAATAAGGGCTCAGGATATTACGGCATTCCACCCATCCTTATGAAAAACTGTGCGGATGGTTTAGCTGTTCCCCTCGCGTTTATTTTTAACGACAGCCTCCGTACAGGGGTATTTCTGGAGACTTGGAAGATTTCCTTCATTTGCCCGATTTTCTATTCGGGCAAAAGTTGTGAAATTACCGTGGGATTGCTATACTCTCTGCTATACCGAAACTATTCGAAGCATTGGTACAAAAATTTCAATTTTTTCATTTGATAACGTTAATTTGTCCTGCTCAACATGGCTTTTATCCTGGAAGATCCACAGTGACCAACCTGATTTCTTTTTGTGGTTACTTACATAGCAGTATTGCAATCAGGCAAGAACTAGATGTTGTGTACACGGACTTCTCAAAGGATTTTGATAAGATTGATCATTCGAAACTTATCAATAAGCTTGGGAAATTGAACTGTTAATTCATTCCAACTAAGTGGCTTAAATCTTATCTTTCGGATCGATGGCAGTATGTTAAGATCTATGACTCGTCCTCAGTTTTATTTCGAGTTACCTCAGGTGTCACACAGTGAAGTCACATTGGACCTCTTCTTTTTTCACTATTTATTAATGATGTTGTTCAGTGTTTTGAGTTCGCGCATTGCCTGCTGTATGCAGACGATTTGAAAATATTTGCACCAATTTGTAGTGAGTCTGATTGTCTTAGGTTGCAAAGGGATTTAGACACATTTTGTGTCTGGTCGGCTAACAACAAATTGTCCCTGAATATAGCTAAATGTAAAACTATTTCTTTCTATCGAATTCGCTTTCCGGTATTTCATGGGTATTCGCTGTTTAATGGAGTCATGGAAAGGGTAGAACATATGTCCGATCTTCGGGTAGTATTTTCTTCCGATTTGACGTTTGTGAGACACATTGATTCTGTTATAGCAAATGCTTATATGATGTTGTTTTTCATAAAGCGTAACTGCAGGGACTATTGTGACCCGCTTACATTAAACTCGTTGTATGTTGCCTTTGTCCGTTTTCCGCTAGAGTACGCCTCGCAGGTTTGGTCTCCTTTTTATAAGTGCCATTCTGATAGAATTGAAAGCGTTCAGAAGCAATTTGTTTTATACGCACTTCGCAGTACACCATCAATGAATAATTATGCTATTCCACATTATCATGAGCGCTGCAACCTTTTGGGATTACAGCGTTTAGAACAGCGTCGGGTGGCGGCTTGCGTTTGATTTGTTCACGACATTTTTTTGTATCGTATTCATTGTGCTTAGTTACACTCACGTCTCAATATTTATGCTCCTGAACGTTGTCTGCGTCG
Source organism: Tipula vernalis (assembly GCA_958295665.1). NCBI lineage: Eukaryota > Metazoa > Arthropoda > Insecta > Diptera > Tipulidae > Tipula > Tipula vernalis. Next base: position 365,337,930 of record OY282559.1, read on the forward strand.
TCGTGATGGTTTTTTACTAATCGATTTTGGCTCAACAAACTATCAACTTTCGGAGCCCGCCTTGACCTCGACTTTTTAATTCTTCATACGATGTTTTTGATTTTAATTTGACTAGAGATTCGTTTAGACGTGAGATTTTTAAGATATTATAGGCATTTTAATGTTTTTATTTTGTTATGTTCATACTTTTCATTTTTTGATTTAAATTATTGTTGCCAATTGTATACCACTGTAGGTAATATATTAAATATTAAATAAATAAATAGTAGTAAAAGTTTTAGACGTTTAAAGGAAGGAAGAAACTTTAATTATAAGCTTACATGAATTATTTAGATTTAAAGACTGAATCAGTGCTAGATTAACATTTCTAAATTAACAACAGAAACTGATTGATTTCTTAAGTTAAATGGTTAAAAATATAAATATTTATAGCGCACTGATTCTTTACAAAGCAATATTAAAATATCTTTCTGTCTGTCTTATTTAGCATTTCAAACATGGAGTGATTTCGCTCATGTCTGACTTTCTTAGCGCCAACCTCCAACAAAACATCTCCAATATTTGTGTAAGTCATGAATGGGTCACGGTCTACATTTTATTCCTAGCTTCATTTGTAAATACGATGCGAATTTGAATGTATAAGATTCGTATTTGGATTAAAAACGAAACGGACGGATCTGCTTCAAGTCTATAATTGAATTAAAATAAAGAAATTTGAAATCTTCCATGGATATGGGATTCTAAAGTGATTTTTGGATAAAGTTCTGGAACATCAATGGTATGATGGATTGTATGTTGGTATGATGGTATGATGGTAATGGTATGATGGTATGTTGTTATGATGGTATGAGTTGAGCATAGGATTGAGATTCGGTTCGAGCTAAGTTGAGTTGAAGTTGAGTTACAATTTAGTTAGTCTGCATTTGGGTAAAGTGAGTTGTTCGATTAGGGAATTATTTAGGATTAATGCTTTATTTGAAAGCTGAGTTGGGGTGATTTGGTGATTGATTTGAGGGTTTGGTTGGCGGTTAATTTGGTAATTGCGTTTAGAATTATGTTACGATTGAGATGGAGGTTGATTTGTATATTGAGTTGGAGGTTGAGCTGAAGATTGACATAAGAGATTCATTTCGGGATTGTTTTGGGAGTTGAATTAATCAAGAGCGAAGTTCTGACCACCTCATGACGTTTCAGCCCTTTATATTTTTAACAAAAGTTTTAAAATTATACGGCATTTGTGTTGTGACATAAGGTTTAATATTACATATTAGCAAAACCCCGAAATGTACGTCCCTTAAATTGCCTAAAAATCAATAAAACAATATTTTAGAGCCGTTTGAAGACTGCTCGTTACAAGATGGACACGGCTTTTTTATGCAATTTTTCCAGTAAAAATCGTCATTTCTGTAAAAGAGCGGAAAATTTTATTTTTTGATTTTTGCAATTTTTTTAGAATAATGAACGAGGTTACTGAGAATGTCGGATTTATTATAGCGTAGGTAGGTTAAGCGACAGGTTTGACTCGTCATATATTCGAAACAAAAAATATGTTCAACTTAAAACTTTGTTTAATAATTGGTGATCATTTTTTTAATTTTTTGTATGAAATCTAAATGTTAATGACAAAATCGATTTCTTTACTTAAATAAATTTAAATCTTCATGAAAAAACTCTTGCATGAGAAGGTTAGTTATTGGCATTAACAGAAAACCGCTAAATTGTTTAGACCGTTTTGAGCAGTGGAGCAAAAATTCATCAAGTCAGTGTCATCCTAGCATGAAGCGCGGTCTTATGTTTGGCGGCTTTGGGTAGGTTTGTATTTTGGTATGTCAGTTCTAAATAAAATCACAGTTTTTGTAAAATTTAGCATTTTATACTTTTCACGTTTTATCGTTGAAATTCTACTTTAATGTGTAAAAGAAATTTCGCTTAGATGTCAGGTTTTACCCATGGTATCTAGAGAACGGCTTGTTTGAGATGGATTTTTTTTCGTTTATCTGTTTCTATGGTCAAGGCGGAGAATTTAACAACTTTTGGAAGCTGTATTTCATGAGGATCGGACCTGTTATAAAAATTGTCCGAAAATCACGTGTTGTATTTCCACTTTGAACAATTTTTTTTATATGGTGGCTTGTTGAAGGATTGGGTTCCATTTGCGGGTTGAGTTGGAGTTGAATTGGGACTGGGTTATGGTTTAGTGAGAAGTTCAGATTGGAAATTATTTGTGCGGTGAATTGATGGTTGAATTAGAGCTAGCTTGAGTTGAGTTCATGTAAGCATGTAGTTTTTTAGACCGTGTTGATTTGGGAGTTGTGTTGGGCGTGAGTTTGGGGGTGATTTAAGGACAGGATTGAAGGTCGAGATAAGGTTAAGGCTAAACTGTACTTACTGAATACATCGGGAAAAATCGGGAAAATGAAGTAAGAAGAATGTTTGAACTGTTTTGGAATGTTGGACCATGCGTCTATAGTTTTTAGGAGATGCAAGCCAAGTTTTCCTAGAAAATTGTCCCTTTTCCTAAAAAATGTTGTTATAATTTTATTCAAAATACTTACAAATGTGCAGATTTTTTATTAAATGTTAATGTTAGGATGGTAATTGTAAAGTCTTTCGATAGTACAAGCTACTTTTACGGGAAAATTTGGAATTTTTTTTTTTTTTAATTTTTGGTGGAAAAGCACATGGTTGAGGGGTAGCCTTCATCCTCTAAGGTATACAACAAATTATATTATATATGAACAAATTAATCCCTTATTCACAAAATGTAAAATTTCTTACCTGTAACTTTACAGAAATTGCTTTCAGAAATCATTCTGGCTTGAAAGTCAAATGAAAGAGAATGTATGATATTATTTGCAGGCGCTTACCTGATAGATATATGTAATTTAAACTATTTTTCACGGGCTTCGCTACCCAGAACCATAACATACTGTTACATACTGTTCTTATACTAATTCACTGCGGTTGCTCGGTATTTTATAGAAAATGTTTGTACTTTTGTGCTACTGAACTTAAATTATTACAACGGAATTGTTTACAGAAATCATTGTATTAGTATCTTTAGTAAATGATCAGATTTAAAGCGAAACTCCTACTGCTCCATATAATTTAGTCTAGATGATGGCTCGATGAGCTTATGTTGGTCATAATTGTTTCGTGGTTTACACCTGAATATCTATTTACAATACCTTTGATTATCGAGGGACTTATGGTTGTTATGTTTTCAATAAAATATACTAATCGAATAAACGATTACCATGTAGGATAATAAAATCAATTGCAAAAAAGGAATATGGCCTTGAAAAGGATTTTGCTCAAATTAAATTAAGGCAAAATGCCAAAAAACACTTTAGTATATGTTTGCCTTAAATTGAAAACTGTTTTACATTTTATATATCTGTGTACGTATACAGTCGTTTACGATATTATATTGGAATCACAGATAATTTTCGTTCATCTTGTACACCTGATTTCCATTTCTATTTTGTAAATCGTTTTCCCTGTTAACAATAATGAAAATTATACATCCATTTCTGGGATTATAGACACAATATGTTTGTATTTATTCATTTATTCAATCGTTAAATAAAGAGACGTGTCATTAATTTTGGATTATATCGCTTGCGTATTTTAATATCTCGATAAATACGAGCGTAATATGTAAAACATTATGATGGGGTATCTCACTAAATGTTGGGTATTCCTCCATCTACATAAAATATTATTATAACGTCAGACGCGTTAAACGAACAGAATTTTATTCTGAAGTTAATTTTGATGATTATATACGAGATTTTCTATTTGTTTGATTAAAAAGATAGAAGGTCGTATTTTTATTAACAATATATACGGTAATAATCGTATTAATAAATTTAAGTCTCTGGAATTTTCTTTATTTCATCATATACATTAAACTAGTTTTCTATAGTACAAACATAATTATGTATAAAAGTCAATATTTTGCCAGCTTCTCAACATAAAACGGAAATTTTTTGTTATTGTTATCTTCATTCTGTTTTCCGTGTTAATTTATTCTTAGATACCTACTCCTACATAATTTAAAACTTATATAATTAAAAAATGCCAAATAATAGGAAATTCTCTTTAACCGTTAATTTTTAATTGATGTGAGATACAGTTTTTATAAATACCCCTTTTACTTGTCGAAATAATTAAAAATTTTCTTTAATCTGCTTTTTTAAAAATGGAAACTTATTCTCTACTGTTATCGCCCTTTGTATTCTAAATTGTGCTGACATTAAAATTCGCTACTTCCGCACATCTTTCGATAAATTACATAGAGATAAGATCCTTTGTGGTGTGGTAAGAGGTATACGTAAATTGACAATAAAAAAGGAAAATTATTTTTCTCGGCATTAACAATAGATGAAATGTCATCTATTGGGGTCAAAAATGACTAAATCTGAACAAAAGTTGGTAGCTTATTGAGTTTATTAAATGAAAACTTGGCTTTAAAATTTTTTAAGTATACTGAAAAGACTATTTTATTACTATTTGAAGACATTAGTACTAGTGAAATATTTGACAGTGATCCCAAATTCTACATTTTGTAGCAAATTTGATTAAAGAAAAAATGAAAACTTAAGATAATTAGGGGGGAGTGGGGCTACTTTAAGCATGGGGTAAAAGTAAACAGGCTACTTATCTCTCAAACTAACGGGATTTATTGAAGTGAGGAAACAAGTAACAATGAAAGAGAATATTAACTTCATACTGAAAAAAAATATATTTCAATATTCAGTCTCAGTTTGGATTTATAGGTGGAAAGGTGGTTTTTAATCGTTTTAATAAATTTATGTAGTGTTTGGAAAAATTTCCATATTGGGTTTAAAACTGAAATAGGGGTGCTATTCTTGAAACATTACGAAAATTTTCGTATTGTGAATTAGTGTAAAAGTATTACGAAAATAATAGTTTTCGTAATACTTTTACACTAACTCGTAATACGAAAATTTTCGTCATGGTTCAAGAATAGCACCCCAGTGGCCCTATTCTGGTAATTCCCGGGGAACGGGGAATAATTTTTTTTACAGCAGTTATTCCCAGATACATATTTCCAACTTTTTATTCCCCATTTTCTTAAAGTGAATTCTGTCAATTGGGGAATAAATATACAGGGAAAATAAATTTAGTTGTATCAAAATTATTATAATAACTCTTATTTATTATAATACTATCTTTAAAATTATTAACAGTATTAATATTAGTAATTATTAATAACAACTACATATAAACCAGCATTATCATTAAAAATCTATTCCCCATCAATTCTTTCATAAAATCGGTGTGGAAAAACAAACGTCAAAACTGCTGTAATGGGAAATAATTTTTTCCCAATAAAAATCTTTCCCGAACACCAGAATACACTTTGGGGAAAAGGGAATAATACTGCAACAAAATTTAAAATTTCTATTCCCTGGGAATTACCAGAATAGGGCCACAGGTGTCATAATCGAAATTAATATTATAATGGTGGAAATATTGGCTAAGCCAAAAATATATTCGTATATTGTGTGGAATTGGTGCCGATAGATAGATGTCGCCAATGTTCAGTGTAATGAAATTAAAATAAATATGTATAATGAAAATGAAAAGTAGGAGATTAATCTGTCAGACATGGAAAAGAAAGGTTGTGTGTTGATGTGGGGTAATGTAATTAGAAATAAATAAAAAAGAATATAACGGGTTGAATTACCAAAAGTTTATTTTATTGATATCGGTCGGAAAAGTAGTGACAATTATCAGAAGTGAGATATTAAGCCAAAAATATATACAATTGATGGGATAAAACGAGATAATTATTTTGTTGAATAATATTGTGCTGAGAAAATTTTGGAGAATTTTATAGCAGCGTGGTCTTAACCTAAAAATAAAAAAAAAAAAAAATATTTGTGTGTGTTAACTATTAAAAATGCCCGATAACAAAGAGGAAGGTCGAAATGCGGCAGCTGCGGAAATCAATAATGCTGTGACAAATTTAAGCGACAATAAAGCCACCGTTTTAAAAGAAATTAATCTAGATGAATCGAACGGGTCGGATCATGGAAGTGATGTTAGTTTCCGCGATCAGGCACAAAATGTGCCATGCAAAAGTTATGCGCAGGTTATAGATGTGTTACCATCGTTTGATGGAATTTATCCAATGCAAAGTGTGGATGAATGGATCGAAAAAATCGAGGAATTTGGTTAAATGTACGAATGGGATGACGTTACCATTCGACATTATTGTCTACTAAAGATGACTGATATTCCGAAAGAGTGGCGCTACAGTATAAAAAATGTAAATCGAACATGGGAACAATGGAAGGAGGTGCTGATAGAAAATTTTCCATCGAGTGAAATCATTGTTCAGAAATGACGTGCAGCTGAGAGTTTCAAACGAAACAATATGGATATTCAGCGATATTATTTTAAGAAGCTGGCGTTATGCAACAAAGCGAAAATGGAGAACAAGGAAACAATTGAATTGATGGTCGACGGATTGAGTGAACTGCGAATTAATAATTTCTCGGGTCCTCTACGGAAATATAAAACGCCAGCGCAACTGTTATTGGATTTACGAGAAGCCGATCGCGTGGGTGCGTCATATAAGGCGATGTCCAACAAAAATCAGTACCATGGACAAAATAGTGCAAACAAAGGCAAGATAGAATGGCGGAATAATATTTCTAGCAAAGTGGGTGAAATCAAAAGAAGCACCAAAATCGAATCAAATCAGATTATGCCAAAAGTGCCGAACGGGTTGACATGTTTTTCTTGTAACGAATGTGGACATTCTTCAGAGTCTCAGAGTTTTCCGTTATTGGTTGGTCATCAGTTTACTGAACAATCACACATTAAGATTGTTAGCGACAAACAAGGATTGCATATCAGCAATGATGATAGCCAAGTTTATGAAGGAGTACACGACGAAATATATAGAAGCAATATTCGAGCTTTACAAGATATAACGATTCCCATAGATACGGTTATTCACATTAGAGTGCAAGCGGACGAAGCCAACATGGAATTTTTAATTGAAGGCGGAATTAGAGACAATGGTGAGGTGATACCGAGATGCGTCGTGAAGAGTGACGAAGGAGGACAGACGGTAATACCGTATGTAAATTTAACAGAAGTTGATATAGTCACCAAGAAAAATCAGCGAATTACCAGAGCGGAGAGGTGCAATGAAGCCGTGTAAGTTGAGCGGAAAGACAACGATAACGAAGGGATGAAGGTTAATCGAGTGAGTGAAGCCATGATCAAAGGGGTGTCAACAGAATTAGTCGGTAAGAAGTTTGATAAATTGCATGAACTATTGTTAAAGTACAGAGACCGAATCACGACAGGTTTGATAAATGTCGGCTTAACGAATAAGGCTGAGATGAAGCTTAGAATGACGGACGATGTACCAGTATATTTTAGACCGTATAGATTAGCATTCAACGAACGGGAATGGGTTAGAAGTCATATAGAGAACTTAAAGTTAGCTAATATTGTAGAAAACTCAACATCGGATTATGCTAGCCCAATTTTATTAGTTAAAAAAAAATCAGGCGACTTACGAATGTGCGTAGACTACATGGCGGTTAATAAAAAAACAGTGCGACAACAATTTGCTTTACCCTTAATTGATGATCAATTAGATCGTTTGGGGGGTAATAAGTATTTTACCAGTTTGGACCTGGCTAGTGGATACTATCAGGTGCCGGTCGAACAGAATTCTCGAACGAAATTGGCATTCATAATGCCAGACGGACATTTTCAATTTAGGCGAATGCCATTTGGACCAACGAATAGCCCAGCTATCTTTCAATCGTTGTTAAATCAAGTTTTAGGAATTCACAGATATACCATTGCTATGGCATATCTGGATGATATCGTGATACCTAGTGCGACCATAGGTGAAGGTTTAACAAGGTTGGAAATAATTTTGCAAATCCTAAGAAATGCAAATTTAACGGTTAATTTAACGAAGTGTAGATTCTTGTGTAATAGTGTGGATTACTTAGGTTTTAGGATATCAAATGAAGGTATTGAACCGGGTCGAATAAAAACAGACGCTATACAGAAATTCCCGACACCTAAATGTATTAGGGATGTGCAATTGTTCATGGGATTATCAAGTTATTTTCGGCGGTTTATTAAAATATACGCAACAGTTGCTAGACCAATATCGGATTTGATAAAAAAGAATGAAGTTTTTATATGGGGTGACAAGCAAGAAATGGCATTTAACAAAATCAAACGATTGATTACGAATAAACCAGTTTCAGGAATGTATGTCATGGGTAGGCGTCTAGAAGTGCATACGGATGCAAGTGCGTTGGGATTAGGTGGTGATTTATACCAAGAACAGGATTCGAAATGGTTCAAGCCAATTAGCTTTTACAGTCGTAAGACTACTCCGGAGGAGTCAAAGTATGCAGCCGTAGAACTAGAGGTTTTGGCTCTAGTATCGTGTTTGGAGAAGTGGCGAGTGTATTTGCTGGGGGTAGAGTTTACTATTAAGACTGATTGTAACAGTATAAAATTATTAGCGAAGAAAAGAGATACCAACTGAAGAATTGGAAGACGGTTTATTATGTTATCCGAATTCACCTTTACGGTAGAGCATGTGAAAGGTACTAATAATTTGGTCGCGGATGCGTTGAGTCGATATCCTCTGTTAGATAGTGAGATTAGGGACACAAGTTACGGAATTGATTTAAATTTGGATTGGATAGCGGCTTTACAGCGGACTGATGAAAAGATTTTGAAAATTAGGGATCTTCTTGAGTTGGGTGATGAAAAGACGTTCGAAAAGTTTATAATGTACAAGTGTCGAGTATACCGAACGACCAAAAACAAGTGGCGTTTATATGTTCCTCAAGATTTGTTATATGATGTAGTTCGCGATGTACATGATGCAGTCGAACATCAGGGAATAGACAAGACCCTAAAAGATTTAAAGACATCGTTCTATTTTGCTAGGTATATAAATAGATGTATAAAATGTCTTTATTACAAAAGAACCGGTGGTAAACAACCCGGATATCTTCATCCATATGAAAAGGGAAGTCAACCTTTTGTGACGATCCACTATGATCACGTAGGCCCGTATGTAAAAAGCAAAAATCACAATAAATATGTCGGTGTAATTGTCGACGGATTCAGTAAGTTCGTGATGCTTGGGGCTATGTCGTATGTAAGTGCAGATAAATCGTAGATCGAGTTTTAAAGATTAGTTTTGAGTAATTACGGAAAACCAGATGTATTGGTAACTGATCGGGGTACGGCGTTCACCGTGGCGAAATTTCAATCAGTTTGTAAGTCAATGAATATTAGGCATGTGCGGCCTGCGAGCAAACGGCGAGCGGTAGTTCACGTTCAAATGGACAGGTAGTGATCGTAAATAAACAGGTGACAAAATGTTAACAAAATAGTCTATTCGAGGAACTGTATCTAACTATAAGATTAACCACAACACACTTTTCAAGCGTGTTAAATTGGCCAAATTAAATCCAGTAGTGTGTGAAGATGATTCTGGAAATGACAGCGATGATGAAAATATAACGCCTGCATCCAAGCATCACAAACAAGTGTTTGGTATGAAAGAAGAGAATGATTTTCGGGAATATTTATTAAGACCTTCCCAAATAAATTATGGCCTAACGTACGTTCAAACTCAAAGACTTGGGTATCAATCATATCCTGATAGTTGAGACTTAAATCAAGCAGCCGAAAGAGACTGGATGTATGGGTTTATGAAAAGGCATTCCGATTTTAGCTTAAGGACGCCTGAAAACACGAGTTTGGCACGGGCTACAGCTTTTAATGTTACAAATGTGGGAGAATTTTTTAATAACTATGTGCAAGTTATGGAGCGTAATAAATTCTCTGTTTCTAAAATATTTAATTTTGATGAAACTGGCATAACTACAGTCATGCAATCTCCGAAGGTAATATTAAACCTATTCAGTTATATTATGGGATTTAATTTTTTACTTTTGTCCCGGTTATTGCGGAAAAGTCGAAAAAACAAGTGGGTCAAATTGTCTCGGCAGAACGTGTTCAGTTGGTAACGTTTCTTGCAATTGTGAATGCCGCAGCGAATTTGCTTCCACCAGTGTTCATCTTTCCCCGTGTTCGACAAAAAGACCATTATTTACAAGAAGCTCCATCTGGAAGTTTGGGTCTTGCATCAAAAACTGGGTGGATGACTACTGAGCTCTTCCCTGAAGTGTTGAAACATATCTAAATCCATACTCAGTGCACCAAAGACAATCTTATTCTTTTGCGGATGGACAACCATGGTACATGGTTCCATGGTCACTGCTCATTAGCTGCAATAGATATTGCAAGAACGTGGGGAACCGTTCTCCTCTCATTTCCACCACAAGCTACAGTCACTAGACGTTGGAATTTTCGGTTAATTCAAAAGCGCTTTGAAGATAGCTTTCAATGCTTGTATGCTTACTCGACCTGGTAGAATTATTACGATCTACGATATACCTTAGCTTGCAAAGCGTGCTTATGAAAGGGCTTTTACCGCAAAAAATATTATGTCATCATTTCAAAAACCAGGAATTTCGCCGCTAAACCGGCTTATATTTGACGAAAATGATTTTGCTGGTGCCTATGTAACAGAACTACCATATAATCAACCTGTTTTAAGCGATGTTTCTCTTCTAGAAAGTAATCAACAAAATTTGCAACATCAAAACCAACAACTATCACAGCGCGGCAGGCTGCTTCATATTTGGTCACACCAGAGCAGATAAGACCTTATCCAAAAGCTTCACCTCGCAAGGAGACATGTAAGGGTCGTGAAAGGGGTAAATCCAGAATATTTACAGGCACCCCAGAAAAAAACCGAGTCACAATGATGCATCCAAAAAAAAAAAAAAAAACACAAGCCAGTCCAACCTGAAGAGCCCTGTGAAACATCGGAATCAGAAACTCTGCATGATTTTCCCGATTCTGACGATTGCCTAATATTTTCTGAGGAAAACGAAAACCTTCCGAAGCTTTTAGTTAGAAGACGACATTATTAAACCAGAAGATTTTGTGCTAGTAAAGTTTACCCAAATCAAAGGCAGGCAAGTGTTTTACATCGGTAGAATTCCCAATTATCGATAACATATCGCCGGTCAGTAGAAGTGACATTGTTGCGAAATTGCCTGTTCCAAGCCAAATCCCAGGAACTATAAGGACTAACTAAAGGTTACTATAGGTTTACCGTCGGATTAAGCGGCTACAACATGCGATAAATATTCTAAAGTCTGTTTAATTAGTTTTAGTTGATGACTGTGCGTTACAGGAAAATTTCACTTGCTTACACTAACCCCAATGCAGGGGTAAACGTAAGCGGAAAACATACTTTTTTGTAAGCTGTTTTTTAAATAAATTAAAAGGATTCTTTTTGCTTTCGACAGACCCATTGTACTCCATAAAATAATCTACTTATCAAAAACTTCCGAATATTTCAGTTTTTAAGCTTTTAGTAAGAAAATTGTGGAAAGTGCTTACTTTAGCCCCACTTCCCCCTACTAATTACTAGCGACTGCATATTATCCGACTATAAGCATCAGCGCCCTGACCCATTATAATTTAAGACCCGTGACACAAAAGTCCACAAATTACTGAGTCTAAAATTTACGAACCGATTTCATTACCGCCAATCTGCCAAATTTGGTGGTCAAGTTGTTTGAAATGTCGTCGAATGAGTTTGAAAAGTTAAATTTAAATCGAAAAGTTAAATCGATGTTCCACAAAATTTCTTAGAATTTCCAAATAAATTATGATTTCTGAACTACTCCACTTCATTTTTGTAGCTGTCAACAATTTTAACTTTACTATTTTGATAAAGTACATTCCACACTACTAAATTTTATAATGTGGCTCATTTCAGACTACTTAACTTGAATAGAAAAGTTGAAAGGTCCTCTACTAGACTTGAAACTTCAAGTCAAGTAAAATAACACGTTTATATTGGTCAAGTAGGTTCAAGTTACTGCTTGACTAATGAAAACGAGGCTTTATCTCGTTTAGAGAAATCCCCGACTACCCAGAAAAATTGGGCAAGATGGACAAATTTTTTAATTCCAATTTCGTGTGAACTTGCGATCGAACACACCTGTCATAAGTTACTTATAGTCTAGATTTTTGTAAGAAGTACTCCGGTACTACCCAAAGAAACTTGTGTACATTTGGAAACGATTTTTGGTCCAGAATAGCGAATTTTTAAATTTCAGATTCGTTTGATTTTACTTATAATTACGTAACAAAGCGCTGTCCTGATTCACTGACCGTACAGATTTTTGAAAGATTTTATGTTTTTAGGTAAGAGAGGGGATCCTCGACTTTATATAAATATACCATATGTGTTCACTTGGGTGCGATATTTGGTCTAGATTGACAAATTTTTCAACTAAAAAATTTCGTAGGAACTTACATATTGGAATACACTTAAGAGTGTGCCCTAGGTAGGTTTCTAAAAGTCAACATATTTTTTGGTTAAAGAGGATCTCGACTACTCAGACATATATGTATCCACTTGAATGTGATATTTGGTCCAGATTGACAAACTGATGAATGATTTTATAGGGATAGAAAACACTTGTCCTAAGCCACTTATCGCCTAGATTTTTGGAAGTAAATTGCCAAATATTAAAAATTCAAAATTCAAATGAATTTCCTGTATGGATGGAACACAGATATCGTAAGCCACTTACTGAGAGAATCCCTGCTACCCCCAGAAAGTATGTGCCCCCTAGGGTACGGCATTTGGAGCAGATTTCCAAATTTGTTAAAATTCCTATAAACTTACCTATATAACAAAACTAACCTGTCCTAGGTCACTTATCGTCTAGTGATAGTTGTATATTTTTTTGGTTAAAGGGAATCTACGAGTACCAACAAAATAATGTATCCATTTGGGTACGATATTTGGGCCAGATTGTCAAATTTTAAAAATTTCAATTTCTAAAAAAATTGCAAATTTTCGTGTGAACCCACTTAAATTTCATAATAACGAAAGATTTATGATTTTAACCAATATGATATCATGGAGAAATATTTTAGGGGCAAGTAGTACAACTCTAGGATAACAGCCACATAGACTTCACAGCCGTTTCGAAGTAAGATCTGCTGAAATATGGTTCCACCCTGCCAACCATACTTCAGGTTGAATGTTCAGTGGTGTAACTATAGGTACCCACAGCACCCGCTGTCGCCAGGGGGCCCACGGTTAAAAGAGCCCATGAGAATAATCAGGGATTCGAATATGATTCCAAAGTCAAGATCAGATATATGGATTAAGCTTAAAGTAGCTCACCCTTTCAAATTTGCAAAATTTGACATTTCGAGGAAATTTTGAACAAAACCCGGTGGTCTAATTTTTAGAGAAAGTAAAGATCATTCCTGTTGCCATTAAATATTTTCTTAAGCCCAATAATTTCTTCTCGGTTGCTGAAGGTTAATGTCAGAGTAATTACATGTAAGCCGACTCCATAGAAATGAAAATGGCTTCAGGTTCTGACATATCTAGATTTAGAAGAAAATTTCGCAAACTTTTTTGAAATCAAAGCTTTTGACATCAAACGATAACGATTTTATTGTTGCTGGGTTGATTTATTTGTAATATACGTTTTGCACTCCAAATTTAACACTTTTGCACTTCAAATTCAAACTTTTAAAAATTAAGTTTTGATTAAAAGTTTAATTTGATTTGCCAAAGATTGAATGTGATTTATATAGTCTCTCGTTTACCGAATCTTTATTATTACCGGTAAACCGTAAATTAAAACTTAATTTTCCTGTTTCCTATACCAATTTTTAAAACTTCTCGAGATTATTATGGAGTATATATACCATGGAAATGGGATGCGTGATTGGTGCGAGACTTAATTGGTGATTTAGTATTTCGAAACTATCAGGTTATTCGAGATTTTCAAGATTATTCGAGTATGTTTAAAATTGTCGGGTTTATTTGATAGTTCGATGCTACTCGAGAATCTTAGAGCCTATTGGAAAAATATGATTGTTCCATATTTACGAAATTATCCGATCTACTTGATGGTTCCATTATTATTCAGAAAGTTGGTTTTTTTAACTTAGGCTTAAGTTGCTTAGCATAGTATTTTGCTTAGTAGTATTAGTAACATTAAATTGTATCTGACAAATAATTCGATATTTAAACGAATTTTTGGAATTTTTCGAAATCTTCGTGGATTTTCTAGATTTTTTCAGGCTTTCTAAAATTATCCATTAATATCTAGATTTTTCGGTTTTATTGATATTGTTCGAGATCAATCGAGGTAATATTGAGATTAATCGAATTTTTCTGGGATAATCGAGATTGTTCCGCGGTATATTCTAGATTTCATAAGTTTTTCGACATTTATTCGAATTTTGTAAGGTAATGTTCAGCGCTTAGCTTTGAGTTGTGAGAACTATACATATATAAATCTGAATCGCGATATTTATTAGATTTTTTGAGATTTCGATATTTGTCCAATTTCCTAGGTTATTCGAAGATATTCAAGAATATAAAGACTATTTACATTTTATTAGCGCGAATAGGATTTCCTTTGGTTTTACATTCTTACAAATAATTCGATAGTTGAGAACTTTGGAAGACTACTCTCTCTTTGCAAGACTACTAACCTTGAAAATTCGATCTTTTTGAGATTATTACGAGATTCTTGATAGTTTTTGAATTATAATCAAAATTTGAAATGCTTTATCAATATATTTAGAAATCGCCATAGAATTGAGTCGATTGCAAGAAATTTCGTTTTGTTTGGGGCCATTGAACTAAATCAAAGCCTTCCATTTAATGCGAGGCTGGACAATAGGAAAAAAATATGTTTTTAACTAAAACTTTGCTTGTTCTTAGGTACAAGAAGCATTTTTCGGGGCTCATGAAAAACGTTGCTAGGGGGGGGGGGGTCGAAATGTGTAGTTACGCCACTGTGAATGGTATGAATTGCCGAACTCTGTTTGATATGGAATTGGTCTAATTTGCCGTGTGAGCGGCATATCATTCACGTATTAGTCATTCAACAAAATTTTGCACTTAGTGGAGGAGTTTTTCTGAGCAAGATAATGTGTCTGCTGCCATACCTTTAATTAAGGTTTCCAGCAGCGGCATCTGATGAGAATCGGATGAGTAAGATCGCCGTAGTGTTTACTTGCAAAAGATATACAGCATTGGACCATGATCCGACCTTAGGGATTAAACACCCTCATAAATTGTTGCTATTGCTGCAAGTAGTTAGAATTACACTGAATGTCATCTCTCAAGGATGCCGAACTCTTACAGCAACCACCGGGAAACAGCTCAGCTTCTGCTTAGGATATTGATGCACTATTGTCGTTAAAACAAAGAATCATTTTTCATTAATAATCTGTTATCCGATAGCTTGATAGCTATCTCCTTGTCGTTATCTTTTCCTACTTTTATTTGCCCACGAAACAATTGTATCAAAAACTCTCCATTGTATCAAACATTGAAACACAAATATTTCTTGGGCCCACCAAATAATTAAGGTATTGGTGCCGGTATCTGGAATATAATTGGCATATTGGTAATCTGAAGCGCATCTAAGAGCAAACGAGTTTCACTCGTCTGAGTTCAGAACCGAGTATGCCAAACGATTTCGTATTTAAATAACCTCATTAATTTTCTTTCTCACAGACGGAATGTAGGAGCTTTTTTACTGGGAGAAATTTGTTCTACAAATATTTTCATTTTGTCTTCCATCCCTTTGCCGATCAAGTAAATTATCTAAAATCTGACACTTCTCAATATGTGGCAACAGATTGAGTGTTCATAAAATGTTTGGGTATAAAACCCTTCTGCGTTCTAACCTTCACCTTTATTAAATTTACCGCTTGCGCTAAATAACAGACGGTAAAGTTTGGGGCTATCTTTAAAATATCTGGGTCAAAAATGGTCACCAGAAGACGTTAACTTGTTGCTGGAGCTTTTGTTATTCACGTCTCTGTCTATTTTTTTTAAAGATAAAGTAGAAGCTTGTTGAACGTTGTTAATGAGAAGTGTTTTTCCATCAACAGTGGTCAACAAAGCCAATACATCTTTCTGTATTTTAAAATTTAGTTTTTTAATTTGCTTCTTGACGTGTGCTTTCCATCTAGTTTATGGCATTATTTCTCGACTTATTTGCCATCGTTTTGTATATTTATATGTTTGATTAACAAACCTAATGCACTGCCCTGAGTTTAGAAAAGGTACCATCTGCAATTACATTGGTACGAGATGGCTTACTTTATGGTTAAAACCATCATGCCAAACTTTAACAAAAGCCTAAATTTAATGATTGGTGGGCTAGCCTTCATGGCCGTCTTTTTTATATTTCTTTGGTAATCAAATCATAGCTGCATTTTCTCTCCCTTGACTTCATGTGCTGTATTCGGTAGGATTTCTTTACTTTACTTCAGTTACTGAATAGCTTCTTCAGTTAATATTTAGGCTTTCAATGTTCGTCGTCATGTTGTTGGAATATTTTTTCCACATGTTCAGTAAATTTTCGAGCATCTTCTTTATTTTTAACCTATTTCTAACCCCCTACTTTTATTGGAGAAATTTGGTTTTGTTCTTCTGGTTGCTTTTCGCAGTGAATTAACAACATTGCTGTCATAAGTTAATTTTCTTACATAGTTACTGATTGATTCATCTTCCATTTCTATTTGTAGTTTTATTTTGGGGCCTTTTTTTTTCAGCTAGTAGTTCTCTAATTTCCTTAGGGGTTTCCCGTAATTTTCTTTTTAATTTCAAGGGTATTTTCCTAAGCTGATTTTTGTATATCATTCACAATTTTTTGAATTTCTTTTTCTAATAGTTCCTCTTCCTTAATGGAACCATTAAATTATTATTTTTTTTCTTAGGCAATCTTGTTTATTTTGACCTTTACATCATTGTGACGTAACCGACATTATTTTGTTATCTTGTTTTTCCTTTCTGTCTAGAAGTTGTTTTTGATATTGATTGGCGTATTTGTTATGATGACGTTGGTTAAAGTTTTTTTAATTTCAATGATCCAATAGTTCTAACATGATTCATAAAACTGCTTTTACTCAATCAATACGCATAAATTTGATAATAAATTGGAGTTATATAGGTCACAATAATAATTATTGGTTTTATATAAGATTATATAGATTTAATCTGTTATCAAAACGAAAATACTCATATAACATATAACAACTCATGTTACATATAATTTGAATGCAACATCACGTTTCTTTGTGATGTTATGTATATTTAAAAAATTTTTTATGATTTTCGATAATTAACTCAAGAAAGTTCAGGTTGGAAAGAAGAATACTTATTAGTAACTTAGTTACGGTATAAACTGTAATATTGGAATTTCAGTTATCTCACATTACATTATTAACTTTTTGTCATATTCTCTGTAATATTTATTTCGTAAAGTTATTCCACAGTTAATTAATAAATCTAACGTTAGACGTTAAATTATAATTATTACTATCGCGTCACGATTTCCAGCTGGAATCTTTTGCAATTTCATCGACATGCTCGGTTTAAATATGACTAATTAAATTTCTGGTTCGCCTGAATTCAATTTTAATTCATCGGCACTACTGCACTATAAAAATGGGAATTTGTCCTTATTCGTCTCTTTGTCGTATGAGTCAAAGATTTGCCTAAGAAAGTATTTCGTAGATGTTTGAAGTGTATAGAATAAAATCCGCAAATGATAAACCAAATAATGAGAGAGTTATACCAGAGGGCCGAGTAAAGTGCAAAGCATCATTAGGAACGCTTGGGCAGAGGGTCTACTACAATAAAAGATTTTTCTTCCAGGAACCATCCAGGTGGATTATGGAAAAGTGCAGTAAAATTCACAAAAATATAAATTATTGGGACGAGGGCATTCTCAAATCGACTCTTTATTGTTCCAGCCATAATTATTTTTTTTATTGTTTTTTTTTTAAGCGTGACAATAATAGATTTGATGCAGAGAACAGGTTGAAACCACTATATACTAATACTGCTAAAAAATAGTCCAAATTTAGTGAGATAGAAATGTGCCACCGGTAAATGGATTATCCGGTTATAACTGGGTACTTCATTTAAATAGTCCTTTGTCAGAGCACTGTTTTAGAATTATCTATTGTTTAATTTCACTTCGCACTATACTAGACTAGCACTATACTAACTTCTCGTAGCAACACCAGTGTATATTAGGTCCAAATGCGAAACGCGTCCTGCCGAGCAACTACTCCAATTGACCTTAAATATTTAGAGTCTAAATATTACTATTTCAACTTAATTTTTTCTTTAAAATACTATCTTTTAAAGTAGGGGTAGGGGGCGGGTGAAAAAGTTTTCAGATAAAAGTTTTCTTTGCACAAAACAACAATTCGTAAAAAATATATATTGGGATTTAAAAAAAAAAAGGTTGACCTTGAGAGGTCATTTCAAAGTCTTCCAAAATTAATTGAGTTTTATATTCCCCTCAAGTCCAAGTCGAGTTATTTGATTTTGTTGTGATACAACGTGATTGCAACAGGTGCACCGCGTTGATATCTGGGGCAACTTTATATATGTAAATCGATTATTTCTGTCAAAATTCAACCGGTAGCAGATTACGCGATATTGCCCCTGGACTCCCCTCCCAGAAAACCGTGGTTTTCCATACTTATAGATAGATAATCGGATAAAATTCAATTTATTGGTTAAAAAATGGTTTCAAAATAATTTAAAATAAGCAATAGTTCTGTAGAAATTGAAGACGGTCCCGATTGAAGTAACTTATTACAAAATGTTTAATATAAGTTTTTTAAACTATTCAAAATTCTGTCTCTCCTGTTTACATGTATAAAAATGGTTTGAAAATTATATTTTAATTGCGGTTAAAATGTTTTACATGGGGCTTAAAAAACTTAGGATTGGGTCAACGAAATGTGTTTTTAGTGAAGAAGTATACAGAAAATCTACTAAAGGTTTGGTAAAATCTTCTATGATGAAAAAAAGTCCTAAAGAGATGTTTAATTGGTGTGTGTAGCGGTTCACTCGAGTAACCACTAAAACATAGCCAAACATAACAGCGCACACTCCACCTCAGACGCTTATTGGGTTAATTTCCTCTATCCAATATGCTGGGCCGCTGACTGGCCGCTGATGGTTCTGAAAACTTCGCCTGTCAGTCCTGCCAGGCAGACTCGAATTATGGTGAATAACAAACGCAATTAATCAAATATTGTATCATAAATTCTCATTAATTATTCAATGATTCTATCGTGAACGGAAAATCCGTCTTGGTTTTATCTAGTAAGCAGCCATGTGCCTGCTGGTTTAAGTCGGCGTGAGAGTGAGTTAAATAAAGTATTACAATGGATATAACCTAGCACTGGCAATAATTCATATTTAGAGCCCCTCCTCTTCCCCTACATAGTTTATATAGGCAAGAAAAAAACTAAAACCAATATTTTGGGAGGGGCAACTTAATTACTGCGAGTATTTTCCAAATGGTATAAATAAATGTTTATATCTTACCATACTCGTAGATGTCACCCGACTCACATTGAAGTCAACTACTTGCTTTAAAAAAAATTAAAATACAGTACAACCCTCTTTTGTTAATCTCAATTGTTTATTAGAATTAGAAAGAAAATACCTTTCCTTTTAAATGATATTCAGAAATCGATAGTTCTTTCCCAATTTTTTCCCCAAAACCGTACAACTTGTAATTACAGCAAAGATATCAGGTGAACCAAAAATTTGTTTCAATATTGCCCAAAATAAAGTGCAAAATGGTTTTACAGTTGTCCGGAAATACTAAACCAGTCTTGCTAGAAGAACCGCCAGCAAATAGGGTTTCTCAAACGGGATCCCAGTCTCAAAAGTATGATCGGGAAATCGCGGGATTTCCCGAGATTTTCCAGTTTTTGATTTATTTAGTTTATGTACTCGTTTAGCTCAAAACCGCTTAGGAAATTTAAGAATTCTCAAAGAGAATTTTACGATGCCGTTTTCTGTATTAAAAATGTGACGGGTATTTCTAGGTTTTCGATTTATTTATTTTAAAGAAAAAAATCGGTTTAAGAGGCTTTAGAAAATTTGAATACCTCGGTTCAGCAATTTATCCGTTTATAGCATTTTCAATTGAAATTCAGATCAATTAGGAAGAAACTTTGATATTTCTGCACGATGGAAATGGTGACCTAAAATGATTTTTAGATGCAGTTCTGGAATGAACTTGGCTGTTTCTTAACCGATTATGATAAAATTCGATTTATACGATGGAAATGGGATTTTAAATGATATTCAGAATGTGTCCAAAACCCGTGATAAATATTTGACTTTTATTTCAAAAAACCGCTTACACCCAAATTATCACAGTCTTCTACTACGATAATTTTGAATACAAGCACAATAAATGGATTGTTTTGTCGACATTCAACATGGTCGCCTCAAAAGCTTCTACAGACGATACAATTTGATTGGTCCAACCAAATTGGTATTGGTTAAGCATCATCCAACTTTGATTTTCCATTCCCATTTTAAGGTGTAACACACTAAATGTAAGAAAAATTCAGTCCATACATTCCTATTGTGGTGTAAAGCTGACCCACAATAATGTGTTATTTCGTAAAAATCAAGTACTTCTGCATGCTGTAATTTGAAGTATTGACGAAGGTGGTTGGTATTGTACTATCTTCATCCGATTGTGAGTTTGGATTAGGTGATGGTTCTGAAAAAGGAGATGGTGAGTTATGGAAGCAAGGTGTTGGAGTTGAAGTTCTCGGTGTTTTAATATACGGTTGTTTGGAGTGTTCATTTTTCTAAAATCCCATAAAATATTATTTATGAAATGATTTTCTATGCAATGCACCTTTGTATATAAGTAATTTGTTTAAGTTATTGACCTACAATTCGACCATATGCCTCAGCTGGATGGTTGTTTTACTATATTAGTTGAACGATGTTCTGTTGGCAATGCTCTAACTATTGGACTTCGCCTTTGGGCACCACTTAAAGTTAACTCATTTGAATTTTTTATTTTGGTTACCTGCAATAGAAAATGAATGGGTTAGTACATTAGCTGGATTTGAAAAACTGTGGCAATTTAAAAACTGTGTTGGTGCTATGGATGGTAAGTAAATTTTAACAAATGGGCCACCAGAAAGCGGGTTACTATACTACAATTATAAAGAAACTTTCAGTGTGGTATTATTTGTTGTTTGTGGTCAACGCCAACTGTGAATTTATACAGGGTGTAACTTCTGTCTGAAATATTTTTCTGTGGTTATTGTGTTCCTGGGTAATGCTAAAAGTAAACCAATTGTATTGTATAAATTTCTATTTTTAGGATTAGTCGTTCGAATTATCACTTTTTCCAACATCAATTACAGCGCCATCTGCAGAATCTGTAATAAAAAATGGGGGTTTCCATTTAAGATATCAAAGTTTCCCCCACCCCCACCCACAGGGGGTGAGGTAGATGGTCGAGTTTAGTGTAGTTGAATAGTTGTTTTTCGATGCGGTGTGTACAATTTAAAATATTCAACCATCCCGGTACATTTTTTACACCCTGGATATGTGCGTACGGGGGTAAATCGATGTGTTTCGGATGGTGGAATTTTAAAACCTACTCAATTTTATGAAAAATTATGTTTTGGCGAACGTTTTTGGTATCTTATCGGCGCGGTTTCGAATATTTAAAAAACTCATGTCGAAAATGTTGTTTGTGTAGTTTTAGCTTGCTGTGAACTTCACATACCTTAGAAAACATTGTGTAATGTTAATTCATTTTAGAATAAGGACCGTTAGGAAGGAACTTGGATTTTTATTAATCGATTATGATAAAATCCGGTTTGTACAAAGAAAATGGGATTCTAATATGATATTTAGAAAAATTTCTGGAATAAGACCAATTAGAAAGAAATTCAATTTTTATAAACCGATTGTGATGAAATTTGATAAATACGACATGAAATCGGTTTAAAAAGATTGATTTCCTTCCTAATTGCCCATATTCCAGAACTTCATCTAAATATCTTCTTAGAATCCCATTTCAATCGTACATGTAGAATTTCATCGTAATCCGTTAAGGAATAGTTCCTTCCTAACAGAATTTGACTTGAAAATGCTATTTATGGATAAAGTTCTATAAGAGATGTTCAAATTTTTTACATTCGGATCTAAGGAACAATCGGAAATAAGAGACAGGCCAATCCCCAATTAGTCTCTTAAACCAAGAAATTACTGTAATATAGTAAATAAGAAAAACAAAATCAAACACCGGCAAATCCCAGGATTTCCTGGTCACGCTTTTGAAATAAAAACGCGAACCCGTCTTTAGAAACTCTACAAGCCAACTTTCAAACAAAAATATCGTAAATGAGCACTACTGGTATATTACTCGTTTGAGCTAAAGTAGAAATAACGCTGCCGGGTTTCAATTAATGAAAGACAAATCGCCACGGAGTGAAAACATTTCTTCACCCATTACAGTACCCTTTCGTTGACTTTCGTAGTTTATTTCAAGGTAATCAAAACTTTAATTTAATCATGTCTCTCTCTCTCTCTCATTATGAAACCCTTTTGTTGTCGAACGTTTTTGGTTAAAATACTTAATTTTCGAGTTCATTATGTGGATCAATCAAAAATGTATCTAAGAATTTTATTGGTACCCTATTTTTTGGAAGTTTTTTTTATATCCTATACATGCTATCCTTATAAATATTTACTTATAAAAGGCTTATCGATGTAACTATTCTAACGATTTTATGTTTGTTTTAATGTGAAACCATTAAAACGAATGAAAACGGCTAGAATCAATATTGGTGGATAAATTGGCAAAACCCAGTTTTTTTTGCTATTTAAAGTTATAAATTAGCAAACTAATTGTTTTGGACATACATATGTATGTATGCAAAATATTTCGGTAAATAGTCTAGAGTCGGGAAATTTTACATATTTTCTTACTTAATTTAAATCTTTTTGTGAAGCTGTAATCATTTAAGACTTTATAAAATTTATTCTGTATAGACAACCGTAATTGTTTACGAAAAACATAAGTGTTTTATTATTTATGTTACGCTCTTGTATATAACCACCACATTGAGATAAATACTTGTATATACCATACATTATTTATAATACAAAAGTGGAAACAATATTTTTACAAATTTGAAGAAAATTGTTAAGACACATTTTACAAAACAACCTACACCAAATACAAAAAAAAAAAAAACGAGAAGCAAACCAACAACATTTGTGTTGTATTTCATTACGTCTTTTCCCATTTAGATTTATTTATTTATTGTTTGTTTTTCCATTTTACATAAATCAGGGCTTCATGTATACAATAAACCCCAGAATGTTTTCATTTGTTTGGTAACTTTGGTAAAGTTAAGTTTTCTTCGTTTCACATAAACACAGTACACAAAAATGTTTCTCCAATCTATACGTAATTCAGCATAATTTATTTGTGGTTGTTGTTTTTATGTTACAACGTAGTATATAGTACACACATTGTCTAAACGAAAAAAATAAAAATCTTCGACAAACTTTAGTCATCATCGTATAATAAATACAACAACACAGTTTTTCCCAATGAATTTGTGTAGGTATCCCAATTTTTGTCGCTTTGTCGCTTCCATGGAAACTTTTAATGTTTAGTACTTTTTAAAGGATCAAATATCAAACGTGAACATTAGATGAATATAAAATGTGTTAATAGTAACGATTATTGAAATTGTATAGTAGGGGTGGGATGCGACACCATAAAAATGGTCCTATTTTTGGTTGAAACAGTTTTTATACTTTCGGGTTGATAGTATTAATTCTGTTTCACTAATTTAAACACAGCCAGTAAATTATGCATCAATTAAGTCAGGTTTCCAAAAAAGCACACTAAAGCCATGCAGATGCCGCGTATAATACATACCATGCGGGTAATACATATTCTAGTGGAGAAGCTTGACATGGAATCAAAGCACGCATGGGCAAAATAAAAATTCTTAACGTTTTTTAATTCAGAATGTAACACATTGGAAGCATGCCAAACGACAACAAAAAAGATTGATAAAAAAAAATAGTCAACGTAGCCACGTTTGAATCACGACCCAGTTCCTGTGCGCAGTGCGAAAACGATGACCTGTTGATGAAATGTGAGCAGCTCCACGGATTGTCAGTTCCCGAACGAAGGTTATTTGTGACAAATAAGGGTTTGTGTTTTAATTGCTTGGGCACATCACACAAAGCAGACAAGTGCAAATCGACTAGATATTGCAACATTTGCCGACGACGCCATCACACTATGCTACACCAAGCTATTCAAAGGGAAACATCTAACAAGATTAACTTGCTCCAGACTAACGTCGACAGCAATGAAGAATGCACAAGAACTTCGGATGATAACACCATTACAAATTTACATATTGGGAGCAATTTCCAGTCAATTTTGCCAACTGCCGTCGTATATATCAAAGATAATTTTGGCGCGAAGCATGCTGCTCGGATATTGCTAGACTCTGGATCACAAGCATCATTTATTACCGAGTCATGTTGGAAAAAAATACAAACACCGAGGAAAAATGCAAGATATTTACTATCTGGATTAGCTACATCTAATGTAGTCACTAAAGGCAAAACCAAAGTGCTTCTTCACTTAACAAACAACGAAATTAGTCAAATCGAAATTGAAGCATTAATTTTGGATAAGCTGCCCTCAACATTTCCATCTAGTGACTTCTCTACAACTAGTTGGGAGCATCCTCAACATGTCAAATTAGCAGATCCGTTATTCAATAAACCAAACAAGGTCGATATTCTAATCGGTGCTGATACATTTTTTGAAGTAGTTCTTGGAGAAAGGTGTAAAATTGGAACAGCAATCAAGACAATATTTGGATGGGTTGTAGCAAGTAGAATAAAATCTGAATTTAGTTGAGACCATCATGGAATAAGCAACAATAATACGTTGAATATGCACCTGTCCGTTAACATTGAACAGGGTCTTCGAGCTTTCTGGGAAATCGAGGATATTCCGGATAAGAAACTTAACACTCCAGAAGAAGTAAAATGCGAGGTACACTTTCAGAAAACTGTTTGTAGACTGTTATGTAGACTAATGTCAATAGAGAATAAGCTATATATAATAGTTCATCGATAACGAGCACTGATGTATCGCTGAACGAAATAATGTTAGTCGGACCCACAATTCAGCCAACGCTATACAACATTTTACTCAGATTCCGTACACATCGCGTAGCGATTTCTGGCGATATAGAAAAGATGTATCGTCAGATATGGGTTTCAGAAAAGGATATAAATTACCAAAGAATCGTATGGCGCGAAAATCCTAGTCTACTCATTCAGGATTATCAACTTCTTACAGTGACGTACGGGACTGCAACTGCACCATTCCTTGCTACAAGGGCACTAATATAAGTTAGCGATAGAATATGAAGATACTCAACCCAAACTAAGCAACACCATCAAATGAGATTTTAATGTTGATGACCTCTTAACACGAGCTGAAACTAACAATAAAAACTATTCTAAAATCAGCCGGCTTTAATTTACGAAAACGGAGATCAAATCTGAGCGAGCTGAATTCGATGGACATCGAAGAAAACTTAAACTTTAACATAGGTGATTTTATTAAAGTTTTACAAACGACGTTTAACAAACGAATTATACTATCTGAATCTTCCAAAATCTTCGATCCGTTGGGATGTTTAGCTCCTTGTACGATAATGCTAAAAATGTTATTCCAAAGTCTATGGCTACAAAATTTAGGCTGGGATGACTCTGTACCAGATGAAATAGCAAAAACCTGGCGTAAAGTAAGAAGTGAATTTTCATACTTTGATAAATTAAAGATATCCAGAAGAGTAACACAGGGTCATCAAGTGGAGTTGCATGATTTTTCCGATGTTAGTGAACTAGCTTACACAGTAGCTGTGTATTGTAAATGTACAGATAATAATGGGATTTCATCTGTGCAATTAGTGACCGCGAAAACAAAGGTCGCACATAAGGTTAATATATTGGATTATCAAAGGTCGTGCCATGATACGCAAGGAAGTGAGAAATTGTGTCACTTGTGCAAAGGTTAAACCGTCCGTATCGCAACAAATGATGGGTAATTTACCAGAGGAACGCGTCTCTGCTAGCAGGCGATTTTCGCGAGTAGGTGTAGACTACGCTGGTCCAGTGTCGCTGTTGTCAAGAAGAGCAAGAGGTGCGCAGACAATCAAAGCCTACATTGCAGTTTTTGTTTGCCTAGTTACCAAAGCAGTTCATATTGAAGTAGTCAGTGAATTATAAACGACGGTCTTTCTAAACACCTTTAAAAGATTCACTGCAAGACGAGGATTACCCAGCATAGTATTCAGCGATAATGGCAGTAACTTCATAGGCGCACATAGACAGCTGAGAAAAAACCAGAGACAACTTAATTCATCTCTAAATCATAATAATGTCAGCCAACTAACCCAATCAAAGGAGTACAACGAGATTATTGGATCGTTTTATGTACCGAACATTATCGATTGGCAATTCATCCCTCCCTCTGCTCCTTATTTTGGTGGAATTCGGGAAGCTGCAGTTAAAAGTGTAAAAATTCACCTAATCAAGGCCACAATAAACATTAATTTAACCTTCGAAGAAATGACAATATGGTCTAAACATCAATACATAAACACGTTCTTCCGGTCCTCCCCCTTGCTTTCACCCTAATCTACTGAGGTCTCCATATCGAAACTGAGAACTAAGTCCCTAAAAACCGTGCGGAGCTTCCCAGCCAATGGGCCAGTAACCGAGAATTTTGCAGAAGCGGAAAGAGGGCCCCTTGGAATCTACCACGGAATTTACAATGGTGTGTGACGCTTCAAGAGCATCACCATTCTTATTTTGATTTGTCTAGAAACATGTATTTTATTCCCTCGAGTTGCTTGGAGAGGAAAATTGCCTGTAGGACAAGCAGCTTTACTACAGGAAGGCTTAATAAAAATAGAGGGCACCTAGTATCTAGAGTCCGCATACTTAGGACTGATTAACTTATCAGCCATTCATCCATCGGTGTATGCTGTTCCCGATTAGATTAGGGTTTTTTGTCAAGGATTTCTCCTTTAGCACCATACTTTAGCCGTGCCGAGTGGCAACAGTTACCAGTGGTTACCACGAGGAGGCAGCATATACACTTGCGCATTGTGACCAGGTTAGCCCATACACAATCGACCCTCTGGATAGAATTAGCAATAAAACTGAGGAGACTACTTCTTCGTGGAACCTTTTGTGTTGGCTCAGAAAATTTTGACCAATGACACCAAGCGCGTTTATCGGAAAATTATTCTCTACTCTTTGCAAAATTATTTCGATAGTCCTTCCATCTGGAAATTGAACCATTCCAAGGGTTTCTATCACTTCGAAGCAATAAGCAGTCTTTGGCCAAATTTTCTTAGGAGTATAATTTATTCATATGTATGTTGTGTACGTACGTGTACATTAATTATGGATACTTAAATACGCCTGCACAATTTTATCCTTTCATTTATTTTCGAATCCCATTTTACTTATTTTATATTTCAATTAAATAATGAAAACAATTACATTAATAACAAAAAAAAAAATCATTAAATAAAACGAGATTGGAAATTTAACAAAAAAAAAAAAATGGAAAATTTAAATCAATTTGAAAACAAATGATTTTATTTAACAAAACCATTTTTATTTTATTTTAGTTTTGCATCATTCGTTTTTCAATAACATATTTTATTACGAAACATTTTTTTTTTGCTATTTTGTAAGGAATTGAGAATAATAGAGGTTTCTTTATTTAACCCTTTTTATTCGTCGAATATTTTATTATACGTAATATTACTATTAAAAATGTATATGGGTATTGATTAGTTAAATTTAAGATTAAATCCCCAAATGGATGCAAATAACTCTACATAAAATAGGCAAGTCAATGTGAGTTAGATGACAAACAAAAATTGATTAAAACTATTTATTGGGATTTTATTTAGTTTTGTACCTTCTGGTCAATTTGATATTGTCGATTGTGAAAGTAGGATAAGCGGTTCTCGAATAAAACATTTAAAATGATTTTATACATCCAGTTCTTCTAATCTGTGGTGGTTCCTTTTCGTATTCTGTATAGTAAAGGCGTTTCTTGACGTTTGATGTGATCCCGAGGACACGAGTTAAGGTCAAAAGTTTATATAAGCATTATCGAATGCATTTATACAAGCATTGGCGAATGAGAACATAATATTGAAACAGATGTATGTTAGGAATTTAAATTAAATATGATACCAAAAAGCTCACACATCACAATTTCCCTATTAAAATGATCTGGCATCCTCGTTTCACGCGACGACTTCTTAATGTTTCAATCTTCGCCGGTTCGATTTCCACCCTGGTATCCACATTCGGTGTTACATCAGGAACAATTGACTTATTGGGCTCCGATGTCGAACAGGATGGTAATGGCTCGTCGGTGCTTGATTGTACGATTGGATCACCAAAATTTTCCAGTAACTTGACTGTGGGCTTATAGGCGACATCAACCTCAGACTCTCTGGGTCGTATTTGACTTTGATGAAGAATTCGAACGACCACACCAGGCGCCTAGGTTGTATTCAGACGAACGTACACCTTGTCATTTCGTACGAATGGCTTAGCCAAATTAATATTGTAACGGTGACACCTAGTTTATAATAGAATAAGTTAAATTAATAGCTCAATGTTAAACTGTACTAAAATGGAATTTTCCATGATACAATTGTTCTACACTATTCTAAGAGCTTTCTAGAAGTTTGGTTTGTGTTTATAAAAAGGCGAACGAGATCGAATTGGATTAGTAATATTTGGTAAGCGATGGTATAAAGATTAAAAGGAATTAAAAAGTGAATTAAAAAGTGTTTTAGTGTAAAATAAAAAGTAAAATTGATGAGTAAAATTTGAGAATAATTTATATAAAGTGATTTTGTGAATTTTTATTGATAAACTGTGTTGTAATAAATTTTGTGAAATAAATAAATTCGTTGGAGATAAATTAAATTGATTTTGTATTATTCACAATCCAGTGATACGAATCTTGATTGACAAGGCAAAAGCGTAACAATATTATCAGTATTCGGTATATCTTTTAATCTTTTAATGGCGCTAAATCAAATCTTCGTCTCAACTGCGACAAACGCGTTTTTGGATCGAAGTTTAGTATAGAGTTAGCAGCCGTCTTAGAATTTACAACATTTGGTGTCTTACGAAAGCTATACAGCACATTTGATAAAACTTTATGTAATTCGCTTTCGAACATCTTCTCTCTCCTCCGATCGATTTTACTAGATTTCGTTACACTGACTGGACAGCTCAACCAACAGCTTGTTGGAAGTGGTGGTCCAGATGAACTTCACATCCAGCCGAGTCAACTTATAGAGTGGTGCTAACTCGGAAGCCATAATTGGCATAAACTGAATTGGGGCATTTTGAATAGCAATTATTTTGGCAGGGCTGGGTGTAATTCCATTACCACCAGCGACGTGTCCAAGGTATTCAACCCTTCGTCTAAAAACTAAACATTTATTTTGGTTAATATGTGCGTTATAACTGGTAAGTGGCTCAAAAACAGTTGTCACGTTGGTTCGACACTCTTCAATATCCACCCCGCCTAGCAGGATATCGTTCAGGTAACACATCGTCTTCGGCAATCCCCTGAGTGTTTCATCCATAAACTGTGTACAAATTGTCGGACTCAATCTAGTGAATCTAGCCAAGTTGAGTATTTTTTGTGAATAGATCCATCTAGTGCCAAGCCCAACACGGTAAAACAGCTACATCCAGAAAGTCTCGCCAAAACCGCTGTCCTTTTTAGTGACTACTATAACTGGACTCGCCCAATTACTATGTTGTACCGGCATCAACACACCCCCTCAGCTATCTTCTTCATTTCTGCCTCCACCAATGGTTTAATTACATATAGAACTGAATAAGCCTTGCAAATTACAGGCTTCCTACCTCACTTTAAGACAATCATTGCTTTAAACCCCTTCATAGCTGTAGGCACCTCAGAGAAAACCGATGGAAATTTCTTTTTGAATTCCACCAAAGGATTAACAGCTGAATCCTCACTGAGAACTTGCACACAATCACCACACATCATTTCATGAAAACGATGGCACCAGGCAGGCATGAGTTGATTCAACCATGGTCTTGAGACTCGTGTTTTATGAAATACTGCCGAACTGATAACGGTCACGCAGCAAGTGTACGATTTCCGATTCATAATTTATAACACTTGTCCCGATTTTAGCAATAGTTACACCTCTCTTGATTATAGCTTTTGATGCTAAAAACACAAGCTCCATGCTGACGGCATTAGCATACACATCATCGTATTTTAAGTCGCTGCTTTCCATCAACAACCTACTTTGTATAGCCTCGTTTTTTAACCCACAAATTAACCGATCACGTAACACGTCATCTAAAAATGTACCAAAATTATAAGAGCGTGCTAACCATTTTAATTCCACTGCATAAGACGTTATTGTTTCTCCGGGTTGTTGTTCACGTTTATGAAACCTGAATCTTTCAGAAACCACTATTTTCTTTGGATTATAATAGTTGTTCAACAAATCAGCCACTTGTGTAAACGTTTTAACCGCTGGTGAACAGGGAGTACACAAATTTTTTTTGAAGTACCATACGCTTCTGCACCGATGAGCGTAACAAAAAGGGGCACTTTTTCCCACATCATCTACCGAATTCACAGTTACTAATTGTTCAAATCGTTAAGTATAAGTTTCAATATCTGATTTATTATTATCGAAACACTCTAACGCTGAGTTATGGTCAAAAGTAACAATATTTTTATTATTATATATGTGTTAGAATTAGAACATGATGTTGTGTGTCATAGGTTGGTTTAGTTATGCGTCCATGTATTTAAAAAAAAATGTAATTTTCAGATGAAATTATAATTTTAAGATTTACTTACCTTTAATTTATAATTTCTATCTGTAAATTTTAAGTTTAATAAATTTTTATGAAAATGCCTCACGCTGGCTTATTATCACTCTATCAATTTTCCACTTCTGTCTCAGTTTCTCTTCCAACCGGGTTATTCGTTGGTTTATTTAGCTCTTGCTTGATTGATCATAGCGCCAAAGCTACGAGGGTGGTCAAGCCAGTAGTTGTTATTTGGTTTAAGTACTGCTTTCAACAATTGATTTTAGAGTCTTTTCCAATCGTAATTTTTTTTTATTACATAACAATGATATAGAGGCAGATGTATGTTAGGAATTTAAATTAAAGCCAAATATGATATTAAAAAGCTGATACGTCATCAAAATTCGTGCACCAAATGTCAATTCTCTGTTTAATTTCCTTTTGAATCTGCATGTTCATACGCACATTGTATTCATCATATTCTTTCTCGCTGCTTTCCTCTACCAATGAGAAAAGGAGAACAGGCAGAGTGAGCACGGTATTTAATTTTATTGTACAGTTCACCACTACCAACCTTGTTCTTATCTTGTTCTTATGGGTTGATCCATTACTGATTGAAAAATTGTATTTTATGTTATTGTTACATAATAGTTAAAATAAATTTTATTTATTTCCAAATTATAAATTTATTTAAAATTTATTAGTATAAAACAGCATGACCATATTAAGCTTAAATTCAAATAAATTTAATTAATACTTAATTGCTAAAACTCTTAATTAATTACATTTAAGTAGTATTTATAGTATAACAAATATTGTATACATGTACAATGTATTATAAATTACTTTAAACATATTGATTTAATTACTATTACAATAAATTAATTTTTTGCATATTTTAAACCTATATAAATTTTTTTTTCACAAAAGACTTTCCATTATTTATTTGATTTAAATGTAAAGGCTCGTAAAATAAGAAATATTTTTAATTTTTAATTTAATATGTTCCGAAGATTGTAAGAGAATTCAATCCAGTTTCGAACTGATGAGCTTATGATTATGAAAAAATCAATCCTCTCATCAGGCCGCGGCGACTGGACTGACTATACCACAATTTACATTCTATATATACAGAATGTCCTGTGCTTTATGTACTAGCGAATCGTACTAATACAGATAAATTCAATTAACATTTTTTCTTCTTCACGACAATCACATAAGCTGTGAACGCTAATTTTACTTTTTTTAATTTTTGTTGAATGTTAATTAATTCTTGTAATTTCTAAATATGCTACCGGTCTTACGACACTTTTAAATGTGTTTTTTATTAACACGTAGAAACATTTTAGTATTTACGAACGGTAATTCAACGAAAACTGGCTAATAGACAGAATTCTATTTATTTTAATTTTTAATTTAATATGTTCCGAAGATTGTAAGAGAATTCAATCCAGTTTCGAACTGATGAGCTTATGATTATGTGATTGTCGTGAAGTAGAAAAAATTGTAATGGAATTTATCTGTATTAGTACGATTCGCTAGTACATAAAGCACAGGACATTCTGTATATATAGAATGTAAATTGTGGTATAGTTTAATCAGTCCAGTCGCCGCGGCCTGATGAGAGGATTGATTTTTTCATAATCATAAGCTCATCAGTTCGAAACTGGATTGAATTCTCTTACAATCTTCGGAACATATTAAATTAAAAATTAAAATAAATAGAATTCTGTCTATTAGCCGGTTTTCGTTGAATTACCGTTCGTAAATACTAAAATGTTTCTACGTGTTAATAAAAAACACATCTAAAAGTGTCGTAAGACTGGTAGCATATTTAGAAATTACAAGAATTAATTAACATTCAACAAAAATTAAAAAACAGTAAAATATTTTTAACATAAATAGTATCAAATTTTCTTCCAGTTTCATATGATTGAAAATGATAATCAAATTTAATTATTTCAATTGGATAACACAGAACAAAAATATTATTTTATTCGTAGACAATACATTCAATTTTATATAATTCAAAATAACAATTTAAATATCTCGCCAAATAATAATTACTCTTATATACAGTTCCTTTATAGTTCACATTATTTGAAATGCTTGCACATGCTTTTCAATTAATTTTTGCAAACTATCTAATTATTCTGGAGTATAATTTGGTTTTAGTAAAACATCAATAAGTTCTATTAAAATAGTCAACAACTTCCAATGGTCATTTTCCGGATTTATCAGATCTCCTATCATCAATGGCAAAAATCTAGTAAACGTTAATGTTTCACTAGCAGTCATTTTTAAATTGAAGGATTTAAGTTTATTCAAATTTAATGGAGGTGAAATATTTCCAACCTCAGTTTCACCATATTGAAACAATTTTTTTCTAGTATTTAAGATATCTAATGTCACTATGTTGTCGTTTATAAGGGCTAAGATAATTTGGGAAATATTATAGATACAAACACCTTCTAACATACTATATCATACATGATATCAAAATAGAAACTTTCAGTAATGTGAAAATTATCAAGTTCATTGAATATGCGTTTGGTCTTTATTCCCATTTCCTGAAATTTATTTTCTTTTATCTGATTTTCATAATTTTCCCTATTTCGTAAGTTGGTAGACATTTCTAAGCCGTCTTCTTTCATTTCGCTACGAGTCCTAGTGCAAATGCCGCAATATCTTTTGGAAGTAAAAGATTGAACAAAACCTAGAATACTATTTACACCTAAATTATCCCCGATTATAAGGCCCAATACAAACCGAACCTTAAATAATATATGTATTTTGTACGGTAATATTAATACCATTGTTCTAGGTGTTTCAATTCTTGTACTATGTGATGTAATGAAATTTCATTGCCACAGTTCTTTAAATCGTTAGTTGAAATGAATGCGCCATGGAAAATAAATTCTAATTTCGATAATAAACGCTGGGGCTATTACAAAATTGTAAAATACAATTTAAGTCTGTATGCACTTTTCTTTTATCATTGTTAGTTATTATACATTTTATAGCAACTGAGATATCTGAAAGTAGAAGTTGATCAGTTCATTTTTAGGCATCCCATTTTTAGCGTATAGATTTAGAGACAAACCCACTGCCCTTTTCTTCAACTTTTCCACTAGAAGTGAGGTATTAATTGTTGAAGAGGTGACATCGGCTTTCATATTTCTTTCAGTTTCTTGCTCATTGGCACTAAGAGTGGACTCAATATCTTTTGAACTACAATTCTGAGTTGTAATATTATTTTGGACTGATGAAACAGAAACTAATTTATCAAATCTTGTTAAATGACAACAAAAAGTGGAATAATTATTAAATAGTTGATTACAGTCATTTTGTTTGCATTGGACTGTAATTGTTTTTCCTTTAATTTGATGGGTATCTTTTAAATGTTGCCTCAGAGAGTTTTGGGTTTGGAAATTGTCCGTGCACTTAAAACATAAAAACATTATAATTTATTTGGGAGTTTTATTTTCTAAATAACGTAATAGCGACGTAATTAATGGAGATTTTAAATCGATTTTTGTATTGATGTTAAAAAAAAAATTTTGAATGAAAACCCAAGGCGCACGACAAGCCTGGGGATACTCTAAAGGCAGCACTTGAAACAATTGGAAGCAAATATTTAAGCATTCCAGGAATAAACTAAATTTATATAAAGTTTCATCAAAAAAGATGTAACAACATTTAATATCTGATTCTGCAGTTCCTTCAACAATTATGAAGGGTTGGATAGTCGTTCCAATACAATAATATTTATTAATTAATTGTGTAATCCTATTATGATAGCCACTAATCAGCCACAATTAAAAAGAATTTATAATAATCATGCTTCAAAAATTACCTTTGTTTGTTGATGATTTTGCCAAGGCCAGTAGATTTCTGCAATGACCATTATGAATATTTAATTCATAGTACAGTTTAATTTTCTCTTTAAAAATATCCCAATTGCCGTACAAACACATGGATTTTTCCGGATACATTATATTAAAATCGATCTGGATCTGCAATTGAATTTTGGGTTAATAGAAAAATTTTAATAAGAGTTTCTTATATTAACAAGCATGTATGAAACAAAAATGTATCCGTAAATTTCGGGCATGCTTTTAGAAATTCAGTATTTGACAATGTTTTATGCTGCGTTTACGACATATGAAAAAAATGCAATACTGTTTCTTCAGTACTCTCTACCAATCAAATTTATTTATTTCCTTAAGCACTGCCTATTTTGTTCAATACTCGAGTTGAAAAAAATTCAATATTAAGCAAAAATTTTACAAGTTGTACCAACGAAAAGAAAAGAAAATCAAAATTATAATCTACTTTTTGCTCATTTTACAACAACAACTGGTGCTTATTTATGACAGCTTCATTAATATCTTCCATTTTGGTTTATGTTGTATGTGTTGATTTAAATTTCCGTAATTTTTTTCTAATTAATAATTTCGCGTTAATTAATATTTCAAATTTGATAATTTTTATTTTATGTATGTAAATTTTTTTCTTTATTTTTTGTATATAATTTTCTGTGTATATTCTGTAAATTTTTAAAATTAAATTAGTAAATTTTTTTGTATAAAATATTCCGTATTTCGTATACGGAATTTTGTGACGTTGTAAAATTAAAATGTATACGAACCGTGGTAAGTGTTTGTCAATAATTAAATTATTATGGTTCTGAGTAATTTCCACGGAAATACATAATATACTACTTGGCAGGAGATTGGAAAGGGAATTGAGGTAAGTACAGTAGATGCCCAGAAGCGGTGGAGAGCCTTGCGCACTTAGCAAAGCAGGCTAAAAGCGGAAGTGTTGCCGAATTAAAATCCAAAGATGAATGGATCATCAGGGCACTCGATTTTTTAAAGGTTCACTTAATCAACGAGTAAGTTACTTATATTTATCAATATTTGTTTTATATTAATGTACTCATCCTTCTATCCAAGACCGTGATACTGGACATTGCACTGATGCCTCAAGTCAAATCTCGCTCGATTTATCACTCTCGATTTACAGTAGGACGTAGTATCGATAAAAATGGAGCCAAATTTAATTATTATTAAATTTAATTATATATTACTAAATTAAATAATTTAAATTTTTTTTTGTAGACCTACGGTAAGTAGGACAATTATTAAGAACTATTTGATAATACAGCGGAAAAAATCGATAGTATTGAAAATACTGTGGAGATGGACCGTTTACCTATTATGATAATCGAAGAAACCGAAAACGCGCTGGAACAAACCGAAAACGCTGTGGAAATCACTGCATTGGCAGAGGCATCTGCCAGTCCGGTAGCTGGGCCATCTAGTTACAAACGTAGGCGCGCGAACCTGCGAAGCGACAAATCACATGCAGTCCCACCTTAACATAAAATATATTTGTGATACGATCAAGGATCATCAGGAAGTATTGAGGAAATTGGAGCCCAATGACGTTCCTAAGGAGGCCCCATGCAAATGCCTGATGCAAGTATTTGCGAACACATGGTCCGAAGATGTGGCTAAATGGCCAATATCAGAACAGGCGGATAATTTCGCATTAATAACAAGGCTGACAGAAAAAAAAATAACCAACTAAACATTCCAGTAGAAGAACCTTTTGAATTTAATATTAACAATACAATGTAATATTTTTTAAAGTACATATATTTTTAGTTTTAAGTTCATACATATTATTCCTTTAATTATATTTCTAGTTTTAAGTACATATTATGAAAATGAATTATATAAATATATAATTTTATCTTAATTATTATTTTAAATTTGATTATTATAAATAAATGTGATATTTTTTTAAACTACCTCATTTTGTTTGTTTGCATCTTATTTAAAAATTATTATAGTGCCAGGGTAATAAATCAACTTGATTAAAATAATTTTTAAATTGATTTCTTATTTCTTTCGCATTCACACTGGAATTATTTGATCCTATTCGTTGCACCTGCCGCATCCCATTTGATTCTTGGTTATTCTTGGTATGTTTCTCCAACATAATTGTCCACAAGAGCAACAGTCAGATATTCCGCAATCTTTTTTTCACGAAGCCAATTGCGCAATACCACAGTCGCCTTTATTATGGCAAATACTGTGGTCATGTTTGCCAAAATTGGTCGTCTGTAGATTCGCCATCTATTTGCAAGAATGCCAAAAGCATTCTCCACCACCCTTCTGGCTCTAGACAATCTAGAATTAAAGACTGTTTGATCCTGCGGGAGAAGAGAAGCGTTCCGGCCAGGATACGGTCGCATTATATTCGGCAATAATGGAAAAGCCTCATTACCGACCAAAACATATGGATATTCTTTAGAATCTTGCAGAGTTTCGGATGGTGGCAAACCTAAATCTCTTCAACCGCATATGATAGCTCTCCCAAAATTGCTCCTCCTGAAAATGTTGCTATCTCCAGCGTGACCAGGAGCACCGATATCAACTAGAACAAACTTATAATGGGCATCACATGTTCCTAAAAACACAACACTATGACTGTGCTTATAATTTTTGTAAACAGAACCAACATTGCCAAAAGCCTAATACGAAAAATTAATGTAAGGTATAAAATAAAATAAAATAATTATTTAAATAAAAAATAATTTTAATAAATAAAAAATAATTACTTGAATAATAACGTGTTTTCCGTCTATGGCTCCTAAGCAATGTGGGAAATTCCATAGTTCTTCGTAATCTCTGCTGACGTTCTTCCACATGTCCGTTTTTGGTGTCGGAAATACTAATCCCTTTAAGGATTTCCACAATGCCTCGCATGTTTCTCTAATTATATTTGAGGCAGTGGCTTTGTCAACTCGATATCCGTAAACTTCAATTGACATCATGCTGTCACCACTGGCGAGATATCTAAAATAATATTTTACGTATTAGTAAGTAATTATTACTAAGAAACCAAATATTTTATAATTATATTATTCTTACCGAAGTGTTAATGATAAACGTTGCCCTGCAGTTATGGATCTTTCTCCCACATGTACCCTTTGAATAAGAAGGGCCAACCATTGCCAGTAATTCATCGAACGCTTGGGGATTCATCCGATAGAAATTGGCGAATGCCTCGGTATCGGTTAACCGCATTTCACTAACCAGGTTATTGTAAAACCCTTGTCAGTTTCGGTTAACATTTACTGGGTTGACACTAAACCGCCTCACTGAACGAGTTCTCCCAACACGGTTTTTGTTTTTTAAATAAACAATTAATAAATTTTGTAATAATGTAATATCTTGTTTTACCAAATTTATTATTGCTTGTCTTGATAAAGACATTTTGGAAAAATGATATACACTCAAAAAATTAAAATGACGTGCCGAAAATAATGGGAAAAAACTACTTTAATTTTAACTAAAACAAATTAAATTGAAGAACAATATGAATTAAAAATTACAAATTAAAATGAATTTAAGATTTAAAGGCGACTTCATGACATCGAATATTATGCTAGCATATTAAATTCATGCTCTCGACTAATCACATCAACTAAATTTAAAAAAACCACGCCCCTACGAGTTAAAATATTTTTAACTTTAAGCAAAATATTCGCAGATGACCAACTTAATAATACAAAAAACCTATAATGGGCAATAATCTTGCTCAATTTTTTTGCTTTTGCTATGTTTTGACATTCATTTTGTTTTATTGTTTTTGTGATCTTGTATACAAAAATTTATAAAAAAACTGGTTGTGAATCTTATTAATATTAAAAAATAATATATAACCGTTTTTATTATTCGAATTGATATAATTTGATAAGTTCAAATAAAATAGTAAGTATCAATATTTAATTAAATTTGAAATAACATAATGAAAACATGTTTAGTGTAAATGTGAGGTTATTTGTTTTAACAAAATGAAACATATATAATATATATTTTATATATTTCCTTTTCTTAGAAATGAGTGTTGAATTTGACCAAGCCTTCGATTGCTTGCTAATCGGGGAAGTAAAAAAAGAGGAAAGGCAATTTATTTACAACATGAGCCATTGCCAATATAAAAATACCTGCCTCAAACGTATAGTCTGGGGAGAAATTGCTGAGATAGTTGGTAAAACGGCAGAGGAATGTATGAAGAGGTGGAAATTTCTTCGTGCAAAATATTCGAAATTAATAAGGCCAGCTAAAAGTGGAAGTGCGGGCCCATCAAAAACCAAATTTGACTGGTTGGTTAGGGAAATGGATTTTTTAAGAGGTCATATAATAAATGAGTAAGCTAATTATACTTATTTCTTTATTATATTTTGAAATTAATCAAATATTTATGAAATTGTGTTTTATGTATTATTTTAGACCAACTGAAAGTAGCTTCACCTTGCCCGAAAAAAACTCTGACAAATCTTTAGAATACTTAAGCATTGAAGTATTAGACGAAGAATTAGATGATTTTAATGCATTTAATTCACAAAATAATGCAACTACTGCAACTAATATACCAACACTAGCGTTGATGCCAGCCAGTTCCACTACAGCAATGGAACCACAACAAAAAAAAAGGTGTCGAATGCTTCAACAATTCCAAACCCATTAGAGCCAGTCATTCAAGAAGCTGTCAAAAACATGCAGGAGCATCGAAAATTGATTCAGCTGATGGCTTCTAGTCGAGGTAAAGAGCAAATAGAAAACCCTTGCTCTATTTTTACTGCTTTCATGGAAAATATAAAAGATGAGGTAGCAAAATGGCCCGTAAACTAACCAAACTACGTTGATTGACAAATTTAGTCATTTGCTTGCAGAAATGCAAACTAATTTAAAAAACCAGGGCATAATTTAATATTTTGAGTTGGTTTATATGTATATATATATATATATATATATATATATATATATATTTATATATATATATATATATATATATATATATATATATATATATATATATATATAAAATCCATTTCCCTAACCAACCAGTCAAATTTGGTTTTTGATCTCTCCCGTTTTACCAACTATCTCGGCAATATTAAAAAATATTCCTTTCCTTTCCTTTTATTCCTATTCGTTTGAGGCAAGTGAAAATAAATTGCCTTTCCTCTTTTTGGACTATATATTATATACATATGTAATATTTATTGTGATAGTAAAAAAACCTTGAATTTTTGAATATTTAATTGTGATACATATACTATTTGAATTGTGATGTAAAAATATATTTATTTTTTAATTTTATTTTTTAAGTTTTATTTAAAACTACATAATTTTTTTTATTACATTTTTTAAAACTATGAGTTTCATTGGTTCTTGTATACTGCCAAGGCAGTATATCATGTTCGTTTAAATAAGTTTTAAACTGATTTCTTATTTCAGTTGCACTCGTACTATGATTATTTGATCCTATCCGTCTTATTTCTTGCAAGCCGGTAGTGTGTTCGTCACGCCAGGTTCCTGGCCGACGTGTTCCACCCATGTATCGATCTATTAATTCAGCGCTATAATACTCCTCGATCTTTTTAGCTCTTAACCAATTATGCAACACTACCGTTGCTTTTATTATTGATAAAACTGTAATTTTACTGGCCAAAATTGGTCTTCGGTATATGCGCCACCTACTTGCAAGAATACCAAAGGCATTCTCGACCACTCTTCGGGCTCGAGACAATCTATAATTGAAAGCACTTACGTCTGCTGGAAGTACTGACGCATTTCGGCCTGGATATGGTCGCATTAGATTGCAAAGCAAAGGGAATGCTTCATCCCCTATAAAAACATAGGGATATTTATTGCTATCTTTTAAGTTTTCCTGTGGTGGCAGATTTAAATCGTCACCCCCGCGTAAAATAGCTCAACCAAAGCAACTATTTCTAAAAATTGTACTGTCCCCTATATGTCCCGGAGCACCAATTTCCACCATTATAAATTTATAATTTGCATTCGATATAGCAAATAGGACAACGCTGTGGCTATGTTTGTAGTTAAAATGTGTTGAGCCGAAATTACTAAATGACTAGAGAAATAGTTTCGTTATAGAAATTAAAAATTAGTTAAAAATAAACATCTTACTTGTATAATAACATGTTTCCCATCCATTGCTCCTAAGCAATGTGGGAAATTCCATTGATCTTCAAAATCCTTCGCAATGTCCTTCCATATGGTGCAGCTTGGTTTAGGAAAAACAGTATCTTTCAATACTAACCATAATTTAAGACATGCCTCTCTTATAATTCCGGAAGTTGTACTTTGTCCAATACGATAGCCATATTTTCCAAGGGAGACCATACTATCTCCACTGGCGAGGTAACTAAAAACGTATGATATATTTTTGAATAATTAAATAATGAATAAATATTTATATCAATATATTATACCGGATGGTTAGTGACAACCTTTCTCCTGCAGTAATTGATCTTTCGCCAACATTTTACCGCTGAATTGACGGTCCGACAATGGAGAGTAACTCATCGAATGCTTCACGAGTCATTCTATGGAAGTTCGCAAATATTTTGTTATCGTTTAATCGCATTTCAGCGACAAGATTGTGGTAGTAACCTAGTCGTTGTCTGTTGCGATTGATCGGATTCACACTATGTCGACGAACACTACTACGACGCCGATACTCAAAGTCCATATACGCAGCAATTAACCCATTCATTATATGCAGATCATCATTTAAAATGTCTATGGCGATTTGAGTAAAAGACATTTTACCGAGAAAAACATAGATTTATAACGATAAACAGCACAAATTTATAACAAGAAAAAAAACCGACTCTATATAATTAATTGAAAATTTTTAAGAACACACAAAATAATAATTTGGTAACCACAGAAGCAGAAGAACAAAT
This sequence comes from Tipula vernalis, assembly GCA_958295665.1. NCBI lineage: Eukaryota > Metazoa > Arthropoda > Insecta > Diptera > Tipulidae > Tipula > Tipula vernalis. The sequence goes on from OY282559.1 coordinate 365,379,668, forward strand.
TCTAATTAAAAACAAAATTGACAACTAAATTGTCAGTTATAATAGACGAAATTTTGAGCAAATTACAAAACTGTGCAGCAAAGCACAAATCGAAAATATAATGAAGAATATTTGACAAATAAATGACATCATGTAATATTCATTTATATTTTGCGCAAAACCTAAGTGGCTAACTTCAACTTTCTGTATTGAAATATTTCATTACTAGTATTGAATTTTTTCATATGTCGTAAACGCAGCATTAAGGTCATTTTTCATTAAATTATATGTTTCTTGCCATTTGTCGCTGATCTCTTCCCATTCCAAACTGTCTCTGGCTAGAAATAACTTCAATGCGTTCGCTGTTGTTTCATCAATCTCTATTTGTGGCTCGTCAACGATCTCCGTATCTTCTGTGCTTGTAGAACATGACAATTTTGTTGCACATATTTAGAATATAATTTCCCCCTTGTGTTTGATTTATCATCTCGGGGAATAAAGTAGTAATCCTAAATAAAAAGTAATTATTGATTCGCTTAATATTAAATGTGTTAAAATAATTTTAACCTTGCTTGGTTCTCAGTGGAAAATATCTTACAAATTTGATCAACTATTGATGGAAAATCACACGGCCGTATAAATCTATCGCTACATAATATTTTCTCAATATAATTGATATAAGATCGTCCCGGTTCAAATATCTTCCTTTAGATGTTTCATTTAGAAGAAGCTCGACATTCTAATTGTAAAGAAAAATTTAATAAAAGAATATTTTATAAAATTAATAATTGATTGTGTTTATCACATTATTTCAGCATAATTTGGTTAGTTATATATTTTGTTTTTTAAAAAAGTTTGTTCGAAATGTGGTATAACGCACCGCAAAACAATGAAGTTTAATGCTTGTATTGCATGGACTAAGTTACTGATTTACTGAAAAAATGATAGGAATAAAATTACATTAGAGTGACAAAGTAACGAATTCATTTTTTAATTCTGTGTATAAAAATAAATTCGTTGTCTTTGTCATTGTAATGTGATTTTGTTTTATCATTTCTTAAGTAAATCTTTAACTCAGCTCATGGAATACAGGCATAAGTGTTAAATTTCACACAGCTTTTTATAGACAGTGGTAAATTTATTAATTGATACTACTACTCGGAAGTAGTATCAATTAATAAATTAACCACTGTCTATAAAAAGCTGTGTTTTTAATCAAAAAATAACTAAAAACAGACAGTTCTAGAACCATACTAAAATGAAATTTCACAGCAATGAAATTGTGCTGAAATATTGTAATATGTATGTAAAAAAAGTTATTTAATATTTACCAGTTTAGAATATGGTTGAGTAATCCGAGGAGTTTTGTTGCCTGATCGTAATATTGAGGGCGTATTTATTTCTACTTCCGATTTTTTAATGAGCCAATCGTCAACCCTTGAACTATTTGAGATTGTAGTATCGTCAGTATCGAGCTATAAAACAAAATGGAATAGGTTATGTGGAAAAATGTATCTTGATTATAAATGACCATGTTTTTCTTCCATATAGATAATTTCTCCCTGAATTCAGGTCTCAACCCATAAGATTTTATTCCGTGTTCCGTATAATTCATCTTTTGATATGTATGGCAAGCTACGATATGTGATGTCAACGGCTGAAAATCATAAAATATTAAGTTAATGGCTCGAGCGTCATAATAACAAAATATAACTTTAAATATATATAGACTAAAATTTAAGAAATTACCTTTAAGATCTGGCAAAATTTATTCCAAGTTAAACTCCTTCAATAAGGTTTTTAGTTTGAATTCATAATCAGAACATATTTCGTTTAAAGTTCGCCTGGATTCCACCGCTTCATTTGATGATTCGCACTCTATAGCTGTAACATTTCCCAAAATCATCGTATAAAATTCCATTAACTAATTGTTACGTTTGACATTGTTTTATTATCTGACTTGGTATCACTACGTGATTTTAATTCGGTCAAAGCAACCATTTTGGATTCAGAATTTCTATTTCTGCAATCTAAAAAAGGTTTGAGATTCCAACACATTTATAAAACAGGACAGTCAGTTAATTATTTATGTAAATTTTATGAATGATGTGATTAGATAACAAAAGTAATTTTATGTAGTCTCAAATTTAGTTAAAAATGTGTTAACAAATTTTTTTGAGATTTGAAAAATACCAAACAAGTGGTTTTCGATGGCTCCGCTAAAATTTTGTGCGGAAAATCATTGAATTGCTTTCATTCAGAATAATTTGTTTTTGATTTTAAACCGATTTTGATAAACAAGGAAAAACTCAGAATTTTCTTATAAAAAAAAGCTTTTTTTGAAAGCGATACTTATTGACTTATTTGACATCATCTTAATTAAGTATGAAAAATCGTTCGAATTGACCATTTTAAAAATCACATTTTGTGACTCTGGCGACCCCAAAACGTATAAACGTAGGAACATGTTTCTTGCCGTCTCTTCAAACAAATTTATAGTAATTTTATAATAAATTATATCATTCGAAACATTTTTATGCTAATAAATTATTTAATAATCTCATGTTTAGTTTTCATTTATTTTAATGGTGCTTTTATATTTACAGTATGAGGAGAATTATTTCGTTTTTCCTGTCTAATATTTCCACAACCATTTCGCTTAAAACTTTTTAACGAAATCCGTACAATATAAAGAATTTTTCCAATTTTCAGCTTTTATAGTTGGTAAATTTCATTATATGGTATTCTTATTATTATTATTTTTTAATAGTATTGATCTCATATTCCATAAACCACACACATATACAAACACAACACCACACCCTAAAAACCTAAAATATGTACATTAAAAGAAAAACGAAATCAAATAAATTGGAATGAAATATTTTGATTGATTTTTTATAGACTTTCCCTTTTCTCATTTTCCATGATTTGATTAAGAAAATAACAAGAAAAAAGAAACAAAAAAATGTTTTTCTTACTTACGTAGGTATATTTACTGTGTACACATTTACATATATAATTTCTTCTGATAACGCTGTGGAATGTGTGAGTAATTTAATTTTCATATTTCTATCGTGTAAACATTTAGAAATTAGGTAAGTAATTGTTTTGAACATCAACAACCGAAATTTGTAAACATGCAAAACTGATGGCAAGTAAGGGAAGTTGAAGCAGTTGAATCTCAATAGATTTATTCTATTGTACAATAACAATTGAATTTATCTCTTCAAAGCAAAATTAACAAATAAGCATAGCGAATAGAGCTTGTTTGACTACCAATGTGGGTTTTGTCAAAGGAGGTCAAAAACCGATTCTAATGGGAAGGGCTTCACTTTAACGGTAATTTAAGCACATTATTTCTGGCTCTGTATTGTATAAAATTTATGTAGATAGGAGACTCAATTGCTTAAATACTGAGCTAAAAAACTAATAGCAATTACAACATCTGAACATGGAACCACATACAACACAAATGCAAGTAAATAAAATATTGGTTAACACATTCAGCCATGTGTCGGTCTAACCATAGCTATCTGCCAAGTGGGCGGATACCGTATATTCCGTCCTACTTGGCCACATTCCAGAACTTCATGCATTCCACAACTTGATCAAAAATCATTTAATAATCTCGATTTTCATCGCACACGTCAAATTCCACTAAAATCCGTTGAAAAACACATAAGTTCCATCCTACTTGGCCATATTCCAGAATTTTATCCAAAAATAGTTTTTAGAATCCCATTTCCATTAAAAATCCCGAACTCGTAAAAGGTACAATTTGAAGTGTAAAGGTTCAACTTGAAGTGACCCCCGGAAAAATCCGTCCACTTCCGGGATACTTTGAGCATAGAACGACGTGGCATTTACCATATAATGTGAAGAATTCATACCCCAAACTTCACATGATTTCAAAGTTTCGATTACAATTGTCGTTTACAATTGAGGCGTCTAGAATCAAAATTCTCGTTATCCAAATTTCTCGAAATTGAGTTAGCAATACCACATTATTTGGTTTATTCCGTTAAATCCGAATAATCCGCCAAAAATAGAATTTAAAGTTGGAGCTTAGTTTTGTTACGAACATGATTTAGAGTCATACATTAAGCAAAACACTGAGAGAAAAAACGTACCGATTATTATTTCCTTGGCTCCGTTCTCCTCTTCGTTAGCTTCCATAACCCACAACCTGGGTGACCTAGAACCTCCCTCCATCTTGCCCATACGATCGTCTCCAAGTTCGGTGGCAGCTTCTCCCGATGATCAATAATAATTCACCTGGTAGTTGCTCCTGCACTGCTAGATTGAAGTGGCAACTCGATGTTATCGTAAATTAAAACTCCTCGTCCAACATCCACCACGAAGCCATTTGCCCTCATGAAGTCCATCCCAAAAATGACTTCATCCATAATATCTGCAATCAGCACTTCGTGTTGGAAAAGAGTTCTTCCGATCTCTATTTTCACAATTTTTTTGCCTTTTATTATTGAACTATCTCCATTTGCTGTTTGTAACTTCAATCCATTAGCTGGTTGTATACCTCCATCGATCAGATCTTTACGGACAATCGCGCGATTTGCTTTCGTATCGAGGGTGATGATGAAATCTGTGCCATCAATGTCGCCTTTGATTGTTAAGCTGTCACCGCCTCTTGCTACTTTCGAAACGCGGATGGAGGTTATGGGGCAATTGGTTGTGGGAGTCAGCTTCTGCCACTTTAAGCTGGCTCTTCGTAGCTTAAAGGCTCCGTCGTCATTTGGCCTTCTTGCCTGGCCACTGCCTGCTTCCTGCTTGGTCGTCGCTGCATAGGAGATGGTGATCTTCCCCTTTTTCTTCTTATTTACCATGTAACCGATTTTATCACATGCCCAACATCTGATTTTGCCGCTTCCGTCTCGGTATCTTCGTATTGAACGTTCTGTATTTATGCTGGTCTCGATTTTCACTCGGCGTATTTTTATTGACGGTTTGGTGATGGCTTGTGCAGTTTCATTTGTTAACGCACAAGCTATGGTTTCCGCGAAGGCCGCTTTAGGTAAGAACATCACCGCCTTGCCTGTCTCTGGATCTCGAATGCCATCAATAAATGCATCAATTTTTAGCCTTTCCAAATAATCAGCCGACATACTGGTATGTGCTAGATGTACTAATCGCTCGATTGCCGATGAAAATTCTTCAAATAATTCTCCTCCCTTTTGGTAGCGGCTTTTCAGTTTCATGCGATAAATTTCCCGCTTGTGGTCACTGCCGTACTTCCGATCTAACGCCTTCATATTTTCAAGATGGCTGTTGCGATTCTTTTCAGGAATGGTTTGTAAAGCCTCTACTGCTATCTGTAGTTTGGTCTTTAATTTCTTTGTTTGACTGATTTTGTTGTTTCATCTGGTGTTTTATTTCTTGGTTTGATTTGTTTAACGTCTCCAACTGTCGCACATTTTGTTGTTCCATTTTTAGGTTTGACTGCTCAATTTTCTCCGTTTGTTGTTTCATTTCATTTTTAATTTCTTGGTTTGACTGCACTGCTTGTTGCGCCATCATCTGCTTTATAGCAACTATGGTGGTTGTGTTGTTTCGGCTGACGGTTGTTTATCTCCTTCTGTCTGCTCTACGGTTGCAGCATCCGTTACTTTCTCTCCAAAATCATGTTGATCCGCGCCTAACCCTTCTTTCTCCATAGCACCACGTAGTCGTGCTTGTACAGCTGCTTTACTACCATCAGTGTCCAAACCCTGTTTCTCAAGTTCCCTCTTTAATTCTGGAACTTTTAGTTCGTTGAGAATCATTTTCTTAATTTTAATATTTACAATCCAGCCGCTGTCACCAGTTGTTACGTTTTCGCCTTGTCAATCAAGGGTCGTATCACTGGATTGTGAATAAAAATAATTTATTTATGTCATACAAAAATTATAACAACACTATTTAGTAACGATAATTCACAAAATCACTTTAAATAATTTTCACACAATTTTACTGTACTCTTATAAATTTTATTTCGCACTACAACACTTTTCAAATCACTTATTAATTCCTTTCTAATCTTTACACTATTACTTACTAAATATTAATAATCCATTCGACTTCGTTCGCCTTTTTACATACACAAACCAAACTTCTAGAAAGCTCATGACTTTTCCAGTTAGAATAGCGTAGAAACATTTAGAACAATTTTATCATGGAAAATTCCATTTTAGTACAGTTAAACATTGAGCTATTAATTTAACTTGTTCTATTAGACACTAGGTGTCACCGTCACATTATGGTTAAAAATTCTTAGCATTCGACATGCAATTTCTCGCAGCAAGGAAACTCACAGTCTTAGAACTTTAGAATTTACTTTCTGGCTCTTAAAGTTTCGCCATGAAACCATTGAGCTTTAATTCGTTGCTTAAAAACCAAAACCTAAAAAACCACGTCAAAGTCGGTCGAAAATCAAGGTAATGCTCATCGTTTTCTACGATTACCGTGGTGTGGTTCATCATAAATTCGTTCCAGAGGGTCAAACGGTCAATAAAGCAAACTACTTGGTCGTTTTGATGCATCTACGTGAAGCAATTCGTCGTAAACGGCCGAATTTGTGGGCAAAAAATTCATGGATTTTTCACCACGATAATGCGCCGTCATATTCCAGCGTGATTGTGACTGAATTTTTGGGCAAACACGAAACAGAAGTCATCGGTCAGCCACCGTACTCCGTACTAAATTTATTACAAAGGAAGAAATATATGTATGACAACTCCGAATCTCCCAAATATTCAGAAGATACTTTCTGCCACCGAGCCTGCCACTCAAAAACCCCAACTTTTCAAAGTTTTTAAGAAATGAACTATAAATTAAAATCTTTATTCTTTGTTAAAATTTTAAAGATTTGTACAAAATTTTCCGAAAACCATTGTTATGATTTTGCCTGAAAAATGACGAAATTAACTAGTGACTTTGGTAATTTTCTCAATAATTGAATTTTCTATGAAATTGTTCCAAATAATCGAGCGATTATCACCTGTTGGATCAACTATTATAGGTACCAAAACCTATTATTAGAGGTACAAGTAATAGAAATCGGAGCTCAATTGAAGATTTTAGATTTGAACGTCCGCCAGATTTGGCTTCCTGTGGCTTTTTCCAGTTTCGTTAAAGCTCGTTGTTCAATTTTTTTACCATAGCAAGAATCGATCGCGGTCACAAACTTTTCGCGTCATAAACAAATGGCTGCTAAACTCAAACTAATGGAAGTATTCTGCTCAAACGTTACACGAATGACAAAGAAGGTTGTACCAACTTAGAAAAAAAAAAAAATTACCGATTCGGTTTCCGCGCGAATTACGTTTTGCAGGTTGTGGTCGATTAAAAAAAATCACTTTATTTAATTATTAACTTTTATTATTAAATTGATTTTTTTTTTAATGTTTCACTGTAACGTAATTTGGGATCCTTTCTTATATATTATCTCATAATCAAATTATTCTAATTTGAGTCTCCATCTGACCAATTTAGAGTTTGGTTCCTTGAGTGAGAATAACCATGTGAGTGGTTTGTGGTCAGTAATTATTTTGAATTTTCTTCCAAACAAGTAAGGTCTGTAATATTTGGTTGACCATATAATTGCTAGAAGTTCTTTTTCAATGGTTGAGTAATTTGGCTCAGTTTGAGTTAATGTTCTTGAAGCATAACATATAGATTTATCCATTCCTATAAGTCCTTGAGATAATACTGCACCTAATGCTACATTGCTTGCATCGGTAGTTAAGATAAATGGTTGGGTAAAATCTGGGTATTGAAGGATTGGATCATTACATAGAAGTTGTTTACATGTTTCAAAACAATTAATGTAATTTTGATCTAATATGATTTTTCTATCTTTTCTAAGACATTCTGTGAAAGGTTTAGTCACCTGTGAGAAATCTTTAATGAATTTTCGATAATAACCAAGAAAACCTAAAAATGATTTAATTTGTTTTTCCGTCTTGGGTATGGGGAAATCTATTATTGCTTTAATCTTATCGGGGTTAGTTTAACTCCTTGTGGGGTTACTATGTGACCTAAAAATGTGATTTGTTTATGTAAAAATTCCGATTTATCTAATTGTATTTTTAGATTAGCTTGTTTTAATTTATTAAATACGAGATTGAGATTTTCTATATGTTCCTGTAATGAGGTAGAGAATATTATAATGTCGTCCATATAACATAGACAAATCCTTGCTTGAAGATCTTTGAGGACATTGTCCATTTCCCGTTGAAATGTTGAAGGGGCGTTTTTTAAACCGAATGGCATACGAATATATTCATAGTGGCCATAATCTACTGAAAATGATGTTTTGGGAATATCGTTTTTTCTAATTTCAATTTGGTGAAAGCCAGAGGATAAATCGAGGGTAGTAAAATACATGCATTTTCTAATTTATCGGTTTTATCGGAGTATTTCGGTTATATTAGGGACTGGATACCTGTCGTCGATAGTTTTCTCGTTTAACTTTCGACAATCTACTACTAGTCTCCATTTTATTTTTCCACTTGCATCGGCTTTCTTAGGAACTATCCAGATTGGGAATGACCAGGGTGAATAACTGCGCCTATAGTTATCTATTTGACTTTTAACTTCTTCCTTGTGGACGTAAGGATACATGTAACTTTTGGTAAAAGTTGGTATTTCATCCTTCAAATTGCTTTCATGTCTGATTTCATTTGTGAATGTAAGTTTTTGAGATTCTTTGAAGAATATTTCCTCATATTTTTTACACAAGTTTTGAATAGCTTTTTATTCTTCCAAATTTAAATGTTGAGTTCGAATTAAATTAACTATGTCTTGTTTGGGTTTTTCACATTTGGATTCTACAGAATGGTAATTGAGATTTGAATAGTAATTATTTTGAAAGGGCTGTACTTTTAAAGGTTGTTTAACTATGAATTTTTGAATTTGATTAAAAAAATTAATTACTTCAATTTTTACATACCAATCTTTGCTATGATACACACCTTCAGGTATGGTTAAATGTTCCGAAATTTTTATAGGAGTTAAATATATATCTCCATTTTCTATGTCTACTGGCAAAGAAGTTACTAGTTTACTACGAGGTTGTAACTCGTAATTTTTTGACATAAAATTGGGTTTGAATATTAAACGGATATTAACTTTATTACTTTGTAAAATAGATTTTTGTAGGTCGATTTTAATACCTAATTGTTGCATCATTTCGAGGCCTATCAATCCATCGAAATAATTATGAAATTTTAATATTAGAAATTCTAGGGGTTTTCGGGTTTTAAACACCATTAATCCATTGATTTTAACATGTTTATCGATTTCATGACGATTGAATATAGTTTTGATTTTTACTGGTTTGATAGTAGTCATCCCTGTAGGATGTACATGTTTGGGATCTAGAAAAGATTTGTTTGATCCTGTATCAATTAGCATTTTGATTTGTGTAGTAGGTTTAATTTTTATGTTTATATATGGTAAAAGAAAAGATTGATGCGAATTTAGATTTATATATCCAATTGGGGTTCCAAAGCTTCTAGCTGAAAATCCTCATCATTTATTTCGTGGATTTCTTGATTATCTAGACTTGGGTAGTAATTATCATCTTCCTGATAAAAATTAGGATAATTTATTTCATCTTCGTTAGAATATTCTTCAGGGATTTCGGCATGGAATAATTCTTGAGAATGAATTTTAGGTTGTCCAAAAGTTTGGAAATGATATTGAGATCTTTGGGGATTTTGTTGGGAAAACCGTGTAGGTTGTCTATATTTATCTAAATTTGATGTTATATCCATTGGTTCTGTTTTTGTAACATGTTTTGGGGTTTAAAATTATTATTATTAAATTTATAGCGTTGATCTTGATTAAAATTACTGTTAAAATTTCTTGAAGGAAAATTTTGATTAACAAATGGTCTTGGATTATTATAACTTTGTGCAAAGTTTTGATTAATGAATGGTTTATTAAAATGTGGTATTTGATGTAACTGAGGTTGAAACCTATTATTGTTAGTATTTTGAAGATTAGTATTTAAGTTAAAATTTGGTTTAAAAGAAAATGGTTTTCCTACATTTATTAATTGATTATTGTTATAATTGGTACCCAGACACTTACTCGGAAAAAATATTCTATAAAAACATTTACTCACAAATTATGTGCTCGAAAAACATTTACTCGAAAAACACTTTCACTAAAATGTATAAAACCACATTTGCTCGAAAAACATTTTCTCGAAAAACAACTTGAAATAAGTAGTCTATGTTTTCAACCAAAATATTTATTAGTTCAACGTTAATGTTTACTAGTTCAACATTAAAAAATTAAACAATTTTGGTAAGGATAAATATACAAACTTTAAAATAAAACAAACATAATTATGTTTGTATTATTAATAAAATCAAATCAAGTTTCTAACCTTGTAGATGACCAGTATGGATAATTTAAAAACAACAAAAAATAATCCTTGCTTCCTAGTAGATGGTTATGTATTTATTAAAAATAAACACCATAATGATGTTACGTACTGGGTATGCACGAATAATCGGCAATGCGATGTAGAGCACGAATTAATACCAAAGGTGATGTTATTATAAAGAAAGTTGGAGAGCATAATCATGCTGCCGATTCGGCAAATGTTGGTGTTAGAAAAACCCTTTCTGAAATTAAAAAGAGAGCACTATCTACAAATATTAATACACAACATATTATTGCTGAATCTACTGTTGCCTGAAATAATCCAGTAAGAGTCCATATGCTGTCTATTCCGTCCATGCAGAGCACAACTCACAGACAAAGACAAGGAAATGCTGTTATTCCGAAATCGTTAATTGATTTAATTATACAAAAAAAATTTAATGTTTCAGGGCCTACCGAAACTCGAATTTTGATATTCTCAACCCAACAAAATCTTCACTTTTTGGCGCAATCTGACATGTGGTTCGTTGAAGGTACTTTTAAAACAATACCGTTAATTTTTAATCAACTTTTTACCATATTTGGGATAAAAGAAAAGCAATCTTTACCATTAGTGTATGTCTTATTACCGAACAAATTAACTGAATCATATAAAAGGTCATGCGAACAGTTAAAATTGTTAAATGTTTATTTAAAACCATTGCATTTAATGTCAGATTTTGAACAAGCTATTATAAACGCAGTTTCTGTATTTTTTCCAGATGCTCAACAAAAATGTTGCTTCTTTCATTTAGGCCAGAGTTTATATCGCAAAATATGTCAGGTGGGCTTAAAAGCTCAATATGACCAGGATGCAGTGTTCAAAATTAATAATCGAAAAATTATTCAAAAAAATCGCGCGATTTTTTTGAATAATTTTTCGATTATTAATTTTACCAGAAATGACGTTCGAGTAATTGTTGTTCGAGCAAATGTGTTCGAGCAAATGTTTTTCGAGAAAATGTTTTTCGAGCAAATGTTTTTCGAGCAAATGTCATGGAATCGTTATAATTATAATTTTTATATTTTAAATATGACATATATTTTGTTCTTTTACGCAATTCGTGAATGCTTCACTTAAATTTTCAGGTTGCATGCCCGAATCATTGATCCTAATGGTTATTTTAAACCTGAAAGGAATATGTTAAGACACATTTCTTCATAAAGATCTTTTTTCGCTCTTATAACTATATTATTCGTTTCATTTAATTTTATATGGTTAATTATAGTATTTTGTATATCTATAATTTTGGAAAAGTATTTTTCTACATTATCATTACCTTGATTAATGTTGTGTAAATCTTTTATTAAGCTTATGAGTTGTTAAATTATCTCGAATAGCTTCCCATTCGAGTGGTGTCCCGTACATATTTAACACCTCATTGGCTTCGCCAACTATTTTGTTTTTAATTGCTCTTAAAAATATTTTTGAACATGGTTCACCGTCGATTTCCGTACACAACCCTAAAATTTCCTGGATGTTTTCTATAAAATCATACAGTGTATGTCTAATGCCGTCAAATCTAGGCAAATCTTTAATAGCATCAGGGATTCTTAGACAATTATATATATTTGTGTTACCACACGAATTTAAATTTTCTGTCGACATTATGACTTTATAATTTTCAATTACTTTTTTAACTTGCATTTTTTCACTATTTAATTCTTTTTTTATTTCTAAATTTTAAATTTGTTTTCTTATACTCTCTATTTCTAAATCTATTCTAGTTTTAATACCATATACCGTGGTATTGTAAGAACTATTTACACTATTAATTTGGTTTTGGGATTTTTTATATATGAACATCTATTATCAATTAAATGTACTCACCATCCAATGATCAATATCACCAACTTCATTACGTAGGTAGTGGTTCAGCAATTTCCAATTCGTGATGAAATATTGTTGTCTCGATAAACCGTCGTTTCACTTACACTCTTCTCACTTATTGTTAATAATTTTCTTTTAATTATTTTGCGGCACTTTCACTATTCACTGATTTACTGTCAGTATGGATTCTTTTCCCGAATAATGCACTTAATTTAAAAAAAAAAATATTTTTACTGATTTTCACTTTTGGATATTACAAAATATCCTCTGCCAACTGCGCCAATTACGTTTTGCAGGTTGTGGTCGATTAAAAAAAATCACTTTGTATATAATTATTAACTTTTATTATTTGATTTTTTTTTTTTTAATGTTTCACTATAACGTAATAAATTTATTTGTTACGTTTGAAGTTATGTTGTTTAAGGTTGAAGTATAAAATATTTCTGATTTTACTTTATGAATTTTGATTTTATAGAATGCAAAGCGGGGATAAGAAATACAAAAATGATATACAAAAGATATGCACTCAAAATGCACAATTGTTCAATAAGATAAACAATTAACAGAATAATATTATTTTGATTTTTGAGACTACACAAAATATTAAGATAATAAAATATTGCTGTGAGAAAATATGCTTAATTAATAAATTTGATTATATTTATGTAGCGGCTGTGTTTACTTTATGATGTTGCAGCTGCATTGGTTTCCGTTGATATGGAAGTGATAGGTGGAGGCGTAGGATTTAACTCGCGCGGCTTAAATGAACCAGTCCGGCTTAAATTTGATCAGATGGAACATATACCATATTTTAACACTACATACAAGATATTACAGCAGCAACCATTGCTACAACTTTTGCTGGTAATTTCTCAACCAAATTTCTAGATTTGGTATTTCGGTTCACAGACAAGTTAAAACAACCCTGAAAGCCACGGTACCTTGTAGCTATTTTGTGAAAGGAGATCCTAAAGGATTACCATAGTTGAATTAGTTTATGGTTAACGAGATGGCACATTTCTTCCAAAACCATCACATTCTAGACAATTAGGTTTTTCGTGAAAGTATCAAGTGCAAAATTAACTTCACAAAGTCGTAAGACGTAAATTATTGTAAAACCAGCTTATGAATTTTTGAATGTTGACTTAAAATAGAACTATTTAAATTATACTTCGGCCATCAATTCATTACTTCTTGAGATGGCGAGATAAACCACAAATTGTCGTTAGTCAAAAATATGCTAGATGAATTTTCATGAACCTTTTATTTCGATAAATTAAACGTTTGATGTGTGAAGATAACAGGGAAAAGCCAAATGAGCGGTGCGATGACAGAATTCATATTTTTTTATTATTTTCCGCTTGTTTTTACAGAAGAAGCTAAAAACTTTCACGTAATACAATAAATATTCCATAATGACCTTCCTTTCAACAAATTTAAAAATTTTCCGAAATCTTATAGCGTATCACCCCAAAGTTTCCGTTTTAAGCATAACCAAAAAAAGAATATCAACATTAAATACATAAAACATTTGATTAATTGACTTAACCGCACAATGTTAAAATTAACATAGCAAGTTATTTAAAACAAAATGCTTCTTATACCCATTATAGAGCTATTTATACAAAGTATACAGACACTTAACTAAAAAAAGAAAAACAAATTTGTTTTAATCATAATTTATTATAGGTAATTAGTTTAAACCACAATTAGTAAATTAGGAAACATTTTTTTCATCCATGGCACATTTTTGTTGTTTATCTCTTTTACGAGTATGTTTGCTGTACAGTTTAATGATATCATTATTAGGAGTACATCTAACGCTTTTTCATTTGTAGACCTTTTACGTTATGTACTTTAACAAAAATGTATAAAAGAATAGAAATACGAAAGACCGTTATTTGATGGCAGACTAATTAACTTGTTAATTCTTTAAAAGAAAAACATACAGTCGAAAATACACAAAAAAAAATTTTAGTCGCGGGGAGCTGGGTGGTAAAAGATATGTTCCTTCAAAAAAAAAAAAATCGATTTCTCAATTTTGCAAGAAAGCACACATACATACTTGATTTAAACTTGAAATTTAAATTTAAAACGAGATTCCAAAATACAGATCCTTACAACATGAATATGTATTAAATTTCTTAACATGTCATCCTCACTCACAAAAGATTAACATACCATATACACAAATCTAATAATATGAGAGTGAAAGATTAAGTCTATCTAGTGTTGATTTTATGATATAGATTTTAGATGTCTTTTTGGTTTTTCGTTGTGATTATCAGATGAGATGAATTTTAATAAAGTTTTCTATTTAAATATATGCTTAGCACGTAATTAACACGTCTGTTTTTCACTAAATGTACACAATTTGTAGAATATAAATAGTGTAGCAGATTTTTAGAACGAGTTAAAAATGTATAAAGGGATAAAAATCCGATTATAAAATACGAATGAGGCATATTAACAATTCATAAATTTTACTGTCTAGGGCTGGGAACACACCAAATCACCTTCTTTAGTAAAGCAGTCGGTTTACATTGAATCAGACAAAACAGTTTTACAAATATGGTATGTAATACACTAGGGTACCTTGCTTTATATAGCAAGTCAGGCAAAAAAACGTTTTGATTAAATTGGTGTGCTTGCAGCCTTAGTCAAAAATATTATTCATAAATTCGTAACCTGAACGTGTCCAATTGAGAATAACTGGAAACTCATTTTAAGATTTTAATTCGGACGCCCTAAAAAACTTTTTCTACCAAAAACTTATAAGGCTAAATACATCGAAGCCGTAATCAAATAAATAGGAAATATTGATCCTAAAACGATAACAACTTTTTTCAAACCAGTAATCTGCTTCTCTAAGCTCATGTTTTCTTGTTTACACATTCTTATTTTTTAGTGAATCGAGGTGCGAGATGCATTAAATTCTTTAATCTTGCTAGGCAGTTCAAATTTTCCAAAACCCTTTATCCAAAATCACAAACTGAAAGGAAAAATCAAATACATAATATTAAAAATGTAATATACATTACCCAAATATCTCCTAAGACAAGGCAGCTACAAAACAAATTGTTTTGGGAAAAACTTTCAAGGGCAATGGCATCTATTTGTATCAATCCCCTTGAAGTTCAGGTTAATTTTTTAAATGAAAGCCCATATTTTTGACACCGGATTCGAAAAGAGTGGGAAGTTTTACGTCCGAATATGTATTTTCCATGTCCTCCTAAGGTCACCTGAGGGAATATATTTTATTTATAATGTTTAGCAAATCATGAGCATTATTTATTTAGGTGACCTTGGGAGGGCAGGGAAAAAACATATTCGGACGTAAAACTTTCCACTCTTTTCGAATCCGGTGTCAAAAATAGGGGCTTTCATTTAAAAAATTGACCTTGAGCTTGAAAATTGACCTGAGCTTCAAGGGCATTGATACAGATAGAAGACCCCCATTTTCCTTGACCATTTTTGCTTAAAAATTTTTTTTGTAGCTTGCGTATTTTAGGAGATATTTGGATCCTTCGATTAAAATGGCTCACCCTGTACAATATACTTAACTTATGCAATTTTGGTGTATCCTGTGAGGCACACCTGGAAAATATTGAGTCTGTCTTTTATTCGTGTGTGATTAAAATCAAATATTGTCAAATTTTTGGATTAGCTAAGTTAGGTAAAGTACCTCCCATATTAGCAATATATTGAACAAAAAAAATGCTTACATGGAAAATTGCGCACAGGGAAAAATGCCCATAGAAGAGATTTATGGAAATATATTATGCCAACATAAGGATTAAATTCTAAAAGTTATCAAAAAGACAAGGCAACCCAGAATCCCACAATTTTCAACTTTCTGTTTTAATATTTCTAAGATATTTGTATACCTCAGACAATGAAGCCTGCCAATCACAACTCCCCCCCCCCCCCCCCCCTACAAAGGTTTTAAGAAATGAACTATAAATCAAAAATGAAAAATCTTCATTCTTTGTTAAAATTTTAAAGATTTTTTTAAATCATTTGTATGATTTGGCCTGAAAAATGACAAAATTGACTAGTGATCAGAACCTTGGTAATTTTCTCAACAATTGAATTTTCTATGAACTTGGCCGAAATAATCGAGCAATCCTATCGCCTGTATGATCAACTATTACAGGCTCTAAAACCTATTATTAGAACGTCCGGTTTATTGTCAAACCCTTT
This sequence comes from Tipula vernalis, assembly GCA_958295665.1. Lineage (NCBI taxonomy): Eukaryota > Metazoa > Arthropoda > Insecta > Diptera > Tipulidae > Tipula > Tipula vernalis. The sequence continues at coordinate 365,396,115 of OY282559.1, forward strand.
GTAATTTTCTCAACAACTGAATTTTTTAGGAAATTGATCGAAATTCAGGTTCTAAGACCTATTATTAGAGGTAATAGACAAAGAAATCGAAGCACAAATGCCGATTTTAGATTTGAACCGCCGGATTTTTGTTAAAACTTGGTAATTTTCTCAACAATTGAATTTTCTGTTGGAGCAAATTTTACAGGCTCTAAAACCTATTATTAGAGGTACTAATCTTTCAACTCGGAGCACAAATGAAGATTTTAATTTTGAACGTCCGGTTTTGTGGTCAAAACTTTCGCAATTTTCTCAACAATTAAATTTTATGTTGGACAAACTATTACAGGTTCCAAAACCTATTATTAGAGGTATGAGTTGTTCAAATCGGAACACTAATGTAAATATTAAATTTGAACGTCCGGTTTTGTGATCAAAACCTTTGTAATTTCCTCAATAATTGAATTTTCAATAAAATTTATCGATCTAAACGAGCGATCCTAACGCCTGTTCGATCAACTATTATAGAGGCCATATTCTCAAATTCCACATCCATTTCCCACAAGCGGACATCTGTCAAAATTCATCAAAAAGTTCGGAAATTTTAATTTGTATATAAAACACATCGGGCATGGACATTTTTCTATATGGGAAATTTCTTCCACCTGCTTATACCCATTCGGAAATATTCCCACTAGTATCAAAAAAAATTCAATTTTTATGAATTTTGACAGATATCCACATGTGAAAATGTGGAATTCGAGAATAGGGCCCTAGGTATTAAATCCTATTATTAGAGGTATGAGTAATAGAAATGGGAGCTCAATTGCAGATTTTTTATTTGAACGTCCGGTTTTGTGAGCAAAACCTTGATAATTTTCTCAACAATTGAATTTTCTATGAAATTGGTTGAACTAATCGAGCGATCCTAACGGCTATTGGGTCAACTATTACAGGTTTCAAAACCTATTATGAGCGGTTCTCAACAAATAAATTTTCTATAAAATTGATCGATCTAACCGAGCGATGCTAACTCGTATTGGATCAACTATTACAGGTTCCAAAATCTATTATTAGAGGTACGAACCGTTGAATGGATAATCCGTTTTGTGATCAAAACGTTGGTAATTTTCTCACCAACTGAATTTTCTGTTGGACAAACCATTACAAGTTCCAAAACCTACTATTAGAGGTATGAGTCATTCAAATCGAAACACAAATGCAAATATTAAATTTGAACGTCCGATTTTGTGATCAAAACCTTAGTAATTTTCTCAATAATTGGATTTTCTATGAACTTGATCGAACTAAACGAACTGTTGGATCAACACTATTACAAGTTTCAAAATCTATTATTAGAGGTACGAATCATTAAAATCAAAGCACAAATGCAGATTTTACAGTTGGAAATTGGTTTTGTGATCAAAACCTTGGTAATTTTCTCAACAACGGAATTTTCTATGAAATTTGGTCGAAATAATCGATCGATCCTAACGCCTGTTGGATCAACTATTACAGGTTCGAAAACCTGTTATTAGAGGTACGAACCGTTGATATCGGTGCACAAATGCAGATCTAAATCCTGTCATAAATAACGAAAAATTTGGTTGGTCCAAAACCATTTTTCCCGATGTTTTGAAAGCCCATGACTTAGAAAAAGCAAAAAAAATGTCCGTCCGTCTTTCTGGATGTCTGGTTGTCTGAATGTCTGGATGTCTGGATATATGTATATGGTATCTCGAGAACGGCTTCTACGATTTGGACTTTTTTTTCACCTATCTGTTTCTATGATCAAGGTGGAGATTTGAAAAGCTTTTGAAAACTGTACGTCAAGAGGATGAGGTACCTGCCATACGAATTGAACCAAAACACCTGGTTATATAAAAATATTTTCGAATTTTTTGTATATGCCGATTTTATTATTGAATTGGACATTGAATTTGGGGTTGATTTGAAGGTTAAGTTAGGGGTTAATTTGCGAGTTGAGTTGAAGTTGAGTAAGAGTTGAGTTGGGGTTAAGTTGGGTTCCATTTCCGAGATGAATTAAGGTTGAGTTGCGGTTTAATTGTGGTTGGATTAGGGTTTAGTCAGCAGTTGAGCAATTTATATACAGGGAAACCTCACTAAAACGGAAACTGTCGGTACCAAAAAAGTTGTCCGTTGTAGTGAGGTGTCCGTTAAATTGAGGATTTGTAATTTTTTTTTTATAAAAATTTTATTTGGATTCTAAATATATTCGATTTTGATGAAAAACAGCATTTCCAACGAAAATGGGATTCTAAAATGATTTGTAGATGAAGTTCTGGAAAATAGCCAAATAGAATGGAACTTCCCTTTTTCTCAACCGATCATGATGATATTTGTCATGTGCGTTGGAAATGCGATTCTAAAATCATGGGATTCTTAAATGAGTTTTAGATCAAGTTCTGGAATATGGCCAAGTATGATGGAACTTGCCTATTTCTCAACCGATTATGATGAAATTTGACATGTGCGTCCGAGTTCTGAAAAATAGCCAATTAGAACGAAACTTCCGTAATTCTCAACTGATTACGATGATATTTGTCATGTGCGTTGGAAATGGCATTCTAAAGTCATGTTTGGATAAAGTTCTAGAATATGGCCAATGATGACGAAACTTTGACTATTTGTTAACCGATTGATGAAATTTGATGTAGGTGATATGGCCAGGTAAAATGGAGTTTGGCTATTCCTTATCCGAATATGATGAGATTTAACATGTGCGTTGTAAATGGGATTTTAAAATGATTTTTAGATGAAGTTCTGGAAGAACGCCAATTAGGACGAACTTCTGTATTTCTTAATGGATTTGAGTGAAATTTGACTTCTACCATGGAAATGGGATTCTAAAATTTTTTTTGGGATAAAGTTTTAGAAAATTGTCAAGTTAGATGGAACTTGGCTATTTCTTAACCGATTATGATGATATTTGACGTGTGCGATCTTCGATGGAAATGGGGTTCTTAAATGAGTTTTAGATGAAGTTGTGTCATATTCCGTAACTTCATTAAAAATTATTTTACAATTCCATTTCAATCATAGATGTAAAATTTCACTAAAACCGACTAAGAAATAACCATGTTCTATCCTAATTGTCCATACATATAATTTGCTAAAGGTTCAATTTGAAATGTTAAAGGTTTAATTTGAAGTGTTCTTGTAAAACCTGTATCATCGCAGAAATATCTCAACTGTTGAATTTTCTGTTGGATCAACTATTACAGCTTTCAAAACCTTTTATTATAGGTACAAATCATTGAAATCGGAGCAGAAATGCAGATTTTAGATTTGAACGTATGGTTTGTTTATTTTCTCAATAATTGAATTTGCTACGAAATTGGTTGCACTAATCGAGCGATCCTAACGTCTATTGGATTAAATATTACAGGTTCCAAAATAAAATTTGCATCATCATAAACAACTTAGACAGCAACTTACTTGCACCCAAAGTTGCCATGTTTTCTTGACCAACTCAGCGGTTTAGCGTTTATAAAAATTATTTGCCACAATTTGCACAGAGTACAGAAATTCAAAATTTGAAATGTGGTTTCAAATATTAAATGGAAAGTTTTTTGTTATATTTATGAATATAGTTTTTTTAATTAAAAGTCCCGAAAGTGGTGCAGTATATTTTGATCCACGGTCAGTATCAACATATGCTCCCCAGGCTGAAACAGCCCAATGAGCAGCTGGGTCAGTCCAATGTTAAGCACAGTGTCCTCAAGCTCTTTCCGAGGCTGATGACAATCAACCTGCCTATTGGGCGGCTACCAAGCACCTGGATCATGAAAAGCGGTTGATGCTGCGCCCCATCCAAGTGGCCTCATTGAAACTTGAGCGGCTACGGCAGAATCCAGAACATGTGCTACGGTAATAAACTATCAAAAATCGATTCTTTATTAAATTGATAGACAAATATTTAAAAAGTAAAAAAAACTGACTAGCATTACCACTACAAACATGTATTTTGTAATCGTTTTGAATAAATTTTGTAACGTACGTGTTGCATTTTGGTTCAGTGGAATGGCAAAATAAATCCCGCTGAAGTGAAATTAAATGTCAAATTTTGATGTCACGGCATTTGAAGCAGGACTAAAATTATTACGTTTTGGAAATTGCGTTACCAATGTTCACAATAAACGGTAAACCATGTAGTTTTTGGAGTTGATAAAAAAAATCGACAGTTCATCAATTTTTTTTTTTTGGCATCTAAATAATTCGCGAAATATCCCACATCTTATTTAAAATAATTAAATAAATTTTGTTCAGTTTATCTATTAATCTCTAATTATGTAATTGACTTTCGATTTAGTAAAATGGAAAATTTAATTCAATATTAGACTGTCTCCATTTTTGACATTTTATTGGATTTAGAACTAGTACTAAATAAATAATGTCGCAAAGAGAACGAGAATACGAATTTGTGGAATGAAATTATTGAATGAGAAACAGAATTTCGAGATAATAAAAATATTCCTTCTCGATAAACCGGTATCTACCTACAGATGCGGAATTAGAGTGTTTTACATCGAGCTTGGGTTACATCCATGTTAATTCAGCCATTTTGATTAATTATTTTCTCAATATGTAGATTCCTAAATCGTTGTTAAAAAATTTACTTATAACGCTTGCTTATAAAAGAAAAATAGTTTTGTACCTGCTTTAATCAGTATTTGAGAAAAAGTAGACTGATCCGAGTATCAAATATATCGTCAGAGAATATTAATTCTTCAGCTAACATCACTTTCATCTCTACGGAAATTACTCAAATCTTAATAAGCTTGACTGTTAGGCTTAGTCAGCAATAAGAAGTTGCCAACGTCCACCAATAAAAAGAATTTAGTTTCATCGTGGTTCTTAGATACTTCGCGGAACCGTAATAAGAATTCAGAAAATTCGTAAAACTCTATAAATTATTCAATTAAATGTAAAATTTCGAGACGCCTAGCTTTAATTTCTAAAACAAAATAATAAAGTTTCAAAATTTTACAATCTCGATTTTAATAAAACCTAACTAGGGGACCCCTGTGCATTTGCAAAAAATATTTTTTCAATTGTATATTTCTTTGTAAACTATGTTGTCTGTTACTGTAACATCATTTTCTATTCCCTGACGTGGTGTTTCGAAAACTTGAATTCTTAAAGAATCTGATGTAACAGTTCTAGAAAATGCGGTATAAAGTTGACCATGTGTAAAACATGGTTCAGGAAGATACAATCCAACTCTTTCGAACGTTTGACCTTGCGATTTATTTATTGTGATTGCATAAGAGAGACAAACTGGAAACTGATGTCGAACGAAGTTGAAAGGCAAAGATGGATCATTAGCTGTGTCTAATGTAATTCTAGGAATAAAATGTGTTGTCCCTGAATGTGATCCGGTAATTATTTCTACTTTTAAGCAGTTGGTGTTTAAATCAAGAACCACTAACCGTGTTCCATTGCATAATCCATTTTTTATTGCAAGATTTCGCAGCAACATAATTATACAACTCTTTTTTAATTTAAGGCAATATGGCGGTAATCCTGATGGATTTATTGAGCTAAGATATTCCAAGGGAAAATTAACTTGCATGTTTTCATCATCAGAGCCGTCATCGGCCTTAAATGAATTGATTGCACAATAACATATTTCATTTGAAATAAGTTTTTGAAGAACATAATCATTTATTAATCGAACATGCTATTTTTTCGGACACAAAATTGCACGTTTTGATATACATGCAAAATCATTTGTAGTTATTGATGAACCAAAAATATCTGGAATAAGATCATCGAAAATATAACCTGAAGGTATTGGAATAGAGTATTGTGATTTTTTAATGTGTGAGGTATCAAAATTCTTCCCATCACCAACGTTCAAAAGCCAACTGCTAAAATGTGGATCACTTATTGCTCTGATGTTTGTACTTAAGCTTAATACTTTAAAGTGATACCACAAATGGGACTTTTTAATAGTCGCATTTATAATTGACGCACGATTTCCTCTTCAACCTGTTGTTTGAAATTCTGCGAAATTCTGATCATTGTTTAGTAATACCCACAGATTAGGTTCAGTTGTTGTTATAATAGGAGCAAAATTGATGTTTTGATTTAAGATTTCTGTTGCATTAGGAAGTGGTAAAAGTAAGAATAAATCAAATCCTGCTTGCTCACACTGCTCTTTTAATTGAAATACGCAATGAGCCGAAGCTTCATTTTCAGTCATACCTTGATTAATAAAGTCTTCCAGAAGATTGTTCTGAAAATCAATAAAAAGTTGAATAGGATCTGATGGATTGCAATAACACAGTATAGTAACGAATAATGCTCGCAACGAATTTAGCAACATATGAGTGTTACCTTCTGATTATCAATTATGCCACTCAACGCTATCATTAATTAGGCCTCGTGCCTTAGCTGCTTCTTTAAACGTTGGGAATACACAATTATTAAATGTTTTTAAAGTATCGAAAGAGTAGCCTCAGAGCCCTTCAGTTTAAGAAGTAGTAGCCGTAAATGATACAAATCAACATATTTTGGATAAACTGAAATGATTCTACCGATAGCTTTCTCCCCAAAGTGTGAATTTGGAGAGCGTTTTTGCCATTTATTGTTTTTATATACATAATGCATCGGAATATCCTGATACAATATGTTATAAGCGAAAAGGTCTGTAAAATTTAATTCAAAAAATGTGATTAAAGTTGTGACCCTAACAGACTCTCTTCTTAAATCATTTTCAAAATTATCTTCGGTGAAAAATATTGAACAGATAGTGTAACAACATTATGTGATTGGCCATGAATTGGAAGCTCCTGGATATGCCAAGCAGCTTCCTGCGAACTAATATATCGACCATTCAGGTATTGATTTATTTCATCATAATCTGTAACATTGCTTGTATTGTTAGCAGAATCAACCGCAACTCCAATCCTTGCGCAGTCTTGACCCTTTTTTATGTATTTGTGTTTATACTTTATTGCTTTGACTGTTGAGCAAAGTTCAACGTTTATATGAGCGTTATATTTAAGACTCTAGAAAGGATTATAAGGAACAACAAACCGGTTATCAATTACAATGTTCGATCGTGATCTGGGTTGATTTTCTAAATTAGTAGGAGGACGTCGCCTATATTTTGGATAATTATCTACGGAAATGTCAGTCTCACTGCAGTAAATATTTAGGAATTGTTTTGAACATTTTCCATCAATTCTCCACATGGACCATGAATATTTTGTTTTATAATTATTTCATAAATTCGTGGTTGTTCATTCTAATTTGGAATTTCAGCGCAAATTATGTTGTCAATATCATCGGATGTTCTAAATGTATCCTCATTTTTAAGCGTGAATAGACAATGTGCGTGTGGTAATCCACGTTTTTGATGTTCAATTGTACATAAACGTACGAAATAACAGTTCAAAATATCTGCTTTTTAACAATATCATCTAAAAATACTTTTAGCTTTAAATTAAAAAATCGTGTAACTACATCCGGGCGGTCTAGAGGATTTTGAAAAGTTTAAAGTTCTTCTTTAATTTCTGTTCACGATGGATTACACGTGAATGTAATAAATAAATCAGAACGACCAAATTTGCGAACTATTGGCATATTATCTTGATATAATTTTGCCATAATCCGTGGCCCGCAGTAAATGAAGAGAGCAGTATATACAAATTACCTACACTAATATTTCTATTTTGAGCTAAGTTGTTGACATAATCTAAAAGACCTTGACAAGATTTCACACGAAGAGATCGCTGATTGGTTCGTATAAAATTGAATGTATTAGCTTCAACTCTAGCGTAGCAATAAACTAAGTATTGCTGAAATAGTTTCCTACCATAATGCAAAGGATTAAAAACGTTGAAACGGACTGCAATTTTATGGGAATAAAATTGTAGTGGTGGAATTTTGTTTCGGATTGTAGTGGCATTTTCCGAAGAATGATTCATATTAGTTGTCCAGCCATATTGTCCATTAGGAAAAAAAGTGGAAATATCATTGGATCAAGGTGTTTGGATAATGGATTAATTCTTTTCATGGTTCTAGAGTCAGCTGGATGTACAGCAAAGTCTGGTGTAGCTGGTATATTACCATCGCGACCTGAAACAAATATCAATTCAACATCATCAGAATTCGTCGGAGAATTGTAAACACGTTGATCATCATGTAAATTTCGAGTAAAAATTAGTGATACGTTATTTATAGGATGACCATTTAGTGTAGCATCCTCAACTTCATTTTGATAAACATCTCTAAGTTTCTTGTAAGATATAGCATAAGGAGAATTGTCATTATTTCACGATTGCAAGATGCATTAGCTGGATTATTCATACGAATATTAACAGCAGTATCCAAGTCATAGATAAATAACTCTGCGTAAGCAATTCCTCTACAGCGATCGTAGTAGTTTTCTGAATTTAAGGAGAGGTCAATAGGAATATTTTCAACTGATCGATGATACACTTCACCTGATATTTTAAAACAATAAACGCTTCCTGGTATCTCATGTATTTAAGCTCCCATAGAAGAAAATGCATTGGCATTATTGAATTGACGAATAAATTGTCGAAAATTCTTACTTTTATTATTAGTTCTAACAAATACGTTTTTTAATTCAACGGGAAAATTTTCGTCTCCTGTTGGTAAGTGTGATAATTTCGCATTATGACAACAATTGCTTTTAGATTCCATGCTAAAGTAAAGAGCACCGCAGTGATCACATTGGACAGACAACGATCCTAAGCAAAGGGTTTCTGGTACAGTAAGATTATCACTACCACGAACAGCGCACCTAAATAGTGATTGCCGCCTATGATTACTTTGAACAACTGCAGTTCTGTTATCCATTCGACGCTGATTTAGTATTTCGCGATTATTTTTGCGACGTTCCATTGCACGCATGCGTAATTGTTCGCGATTATTTTTGTATTTATACAAACCGATTATTCCCGCTTTCCAATACTACGGAAAAGTGAATAAAGAAAATCGAAAAAGTAACAAGAAAAAAAGCTTTGGAAAGAACCAAAAGAAAATACATAACAAAATTGTTAGAAAATTGGTTGTTTAACTGGACCAAATATGCAGCAGCAAAAACACTAAGTAAAGATGTACGTACATACTCGTACTTAGCAATTCCTGACAAAAAATATTGTGTTATAGTCTCGTTAATTTTTTTTTTTTTTTTTGCATTATTTAATGTTCAGTTGGCATACAGATTCAGGTTTGATGCGATTTTTTCGTGAGATGGGATTTTTTTTCAAAACGAGACTGTTGCATTCTGGCTCAGTGGGATGACATAATAAATCCCGCATAAGTGAAATTAAATGTCAAATTTTCTTGTCACGGAATTTGAAGCAGGAATAAAATTATTACGTGGTGAAATTTAAAAGGCTCGCTATAATCCTTTAAGCGTCTTAGCCGTCTAATAAGTCGGCCTTAAGTCTGTCACAACATGATTTTAATGATTTAGAACTAGTACTAATTAATTGAAATTATTGAATGAGAAGAATTTCGAGATAATCTATCTATCTACCTACAGATGCGGAATTAGAGTGTTTTCTAAACTTGAACTTGAACTTTGGTTTAAATAGTTTCGTACAATTTAACTTCTTTTCATTTCCAATGCCAAACTAGCTTGGATTACATCCGTGTTAATTCAGCAATTTTGTTTAATTATTTTCTCAATATGTAGATTCCTAAATCGTTATTATAAAATTTGCTTATAACGCTTACTTATAAAAGAAAAATCGTTTTGTACCTGCTTTAATCAGTATTTGAGGGAAAAGTAGACTGATCCGGGTATCAAATATATCGTCAGAGAATGTTAATCTTTCAGCTAACATCACTTTCATATCTACGGAAATTACTAAATTCTTAATAAGCTTAACTGAAGGGCTTAGTCAGCAATAGCAAGTTTACCAACGTCCACCAATAAAAAGAATTTAATTTCATTGTTTGCGCCAAAATATTAAAAGTTTCGTTAAATTCATAATTGTTAATTGCATTTCTTAAATGCTTCGAGGAACCTTAATAAGAATTCAGAAAATTCGTAAAACTTTATAAATTATTCAAATACATAAATGTAAAATTTCGAGACGCCTAGCTTTAATTTCTACTTCTAATAAAACCTAATTTCAAACTATTCAAAATATTTTCATGGCCAATGCTTCTAGCTTACACTCATACATCCGAGCGTCTGTGTTCGAGTTTTAGCAGCAGAATGGCTACACTTAGAATGGCCCTAAACTAACTTAAAATCACTAGAACTTAGTCTCTAAGCGCTGAAGTTACTGAGGGGCGTGACTTCAAATATCACGCAATATATATGGCACAAAAAATATCCGACTGACACATTTGTTCTCAACACATAAGTTTTCATCACAAAGACACTTATGTATAAAAGTTTTAAATAGATTCATTTTAATTTAAAGGGTTTCACTGTTATCAAATTAACAGCTTCATCATGAGAAAATTGACAGATACGAGCGCGTTAGTCACTGAAAAAACATGGTGTTGTCTATAAGCAAGCCAGCAGAAGTGTAGTATTAACAGGAGACAAATCAAAGTTCTATAGGGTCTTTGCCGTCAATAAGCGATTTAGGCGATCCAGAAATACTACTCTACCAAACAAGCAGTAGTAGTAGTGTACGGTACACAGTAGTGTACTGTGCCATTCAATGGACGATTGTGTATTGGGAGATTTAATCGAGTGACAGTAGTGTTTCAATGTGTTAGATAGGATGTTTCCTTGGGTGTGGCACACGATTCCAAAGCATTCGAACAAACGTAACTTCGTCGGTGATAAAAATATCCATTGCCACTCAAGAATCTACTAATTATAATGACTTCCTTCCAGAAGGTAATATGGATTAGCAAAGTATTAATTAAATTGTATATACATATGTAAAAGTATATTTCGAATCGTTTATCTAAAACAATTTCAGTTATACAATACAAAATAACGAATTTCCGTTTTTATCCAGGGCCCAAAATGTGTTATCGTAAATTACATTTTATTTCATATGGGTACTTAAAAAAAATGTTCCCAATATTATATATTTTTATTAACCAATAATTTTTTTATGGCTACTAAAAATAAAATACTTTTTTTTTATATACTCTTACGAGATATACGATTTACCTAAATCTGATATTATCAGAATGAAAAAAGGAAAAATATAAAAAAAAATACATCCTTGAATCTATTATACATGATAATAAAATCAATTAAATTATACAATCAATAAAAACAAATATATCCAACTTTACATTTTTTTGTTGTTGTTTTTTTTTTGGCTTAGAGATGCTTCGATTTCAAATTTTACCCATTAAACATTTAAATGGTAGTTAAATGAAATAATGGTTTTAGTACGAAGGGTAATAAACTCCATTAGTAATAAATTAAGAAACCACAACCATAAGAATGGATTTGGTATATCCAGGTCTCAAATAACATGCGCTCCTCACATATATAACTGCTTAATAACGCATATATAGTTACGAAAATATTCAATTGACGAAAATTTTAAAGCTCGTTGGGATTAAAAATAATTCAAGTAATAGAAAACCAGAAGACTTTAAAATAACAAGATAAAATATTAAACAAAATTTATTTAATTGCTAACGAGAATTTGTTAAAAGCTGATAAAATTTTTATAATAATTTGAAACAATAATCACTTATTGTACCCAAAACGAAAATGGGGAGAACTTTTATCACTGTTGTATGAACAAATTTATAGCTCTCCTGGGAATGCGACCGTTCTACATTTTATATCCTGTGTCAAACTTTAATATTCCGCAATGCAATGAAACACATTCGCTTGTCAACCCCAACCAGAATACATATTGCGAAAATAAATATATGGTGAGAGAATGATGCAAAAAAGGACGGATACCTGTTTGTCGTACCGGTTTCTAACAAGGATATATATAGAAAATGGAGAGTTTAAGACAGAATACGTCAAAAATTCAAATCCAGTTCTAATTTGTTACAAAAAATTAGAACAAACAGAATTCCGATACGATGTGCAAATGGTAAATGAGTTGCAGAATTGTTGTTGGTCAGATAAATAAAACAAAGTTTTTATACCAAAAATGTTTATTAACTATCAGGCCAAAAATAATATAAATGTGGTACTTATAAGCAAAACCTGGGGACGAGTGAATAAAACGTTGAATATGAAAGGGAACAGATTTCTTTTCAAACCCAGGAGCGATGGTTATGGTAGAATGGCAAGATTATATCGTAAAAGTATGACACTACAACACAAACATACCTTTGTCTGTTTTTAAGTTTATGAAAGTAATAGCTGCCGTAACAATCAATTTGGAAAGGAATCTGTAGCAATAAATAATGAATAATAATGTGGGTGAAAGAAATGAAGTAAATCAAAGCCATCATCAAAGCAAACTGTACAGTTAGCTTCATGTTTCGATACTAAAATTATAGTGTTATTTTTAAATGCTAAATTTTGAAAATTAGAAAAGAAAACAAAAGAGACCTTCTTGCCACCCTGCCTTTGAGAATACTTGCTTCAGTTCATCGTGTTCTATCTTAAGACTATGATGTTTGTTTACGGCAAATAGTGGTGACACTTTCCCAAATCAAAGGTGGTTTCTGTTACGTTTGTTTCACCGCACATGATTGAAGCATATTATTCAAATCTTTTTTTTAACGCTTTTAAAGTTTTTATAAAGTAAATACAATTAGCTGATTGGATAAGTTTTTCTGTTTTGTTATCTTGTAATTTAGTGGCTCGTAACTGGTGAAGCTCAGTTTTACAAATTTATCGACATTCTGATATTATGTATGTTCCGTCTAAAATTATCCAAAATGTTGGATCATGGATGAAATCGCTTTGGTTATAATCGATTTCTTCTTTTAATCGATACCATTAGGGGGGTTACTATGTGGAATGCTGGTGTTTCACACACTTAATATTGCTTATGTAATGTAAATTGCAGACTGTATTACAAAATAATACAAAGCTTGCATTAAAAAGGATTTAATACAATTTGCATTAATTTGTAATACAGCAATTACATTAAATATTAGTGCAACATTCTATTAGAATGTAAAGCAAGTTGTAGAAGAACCGTCAATCAACTGCATTAAAATTAATCAAAAACTGTATTAATAAAATATGTAAGTTTAGCCTTTTTTCTGAGGTGTGATCATTTGGTCTTTGTTTTGGTGCCTTGAAATCTCAGAGAGAAGTTTACTTTAAAAAACCAAACATTTCCATTTCCATTGGCGGGCTACTTCACTTTATAGTCGCCTAAGGTAATAAATTATAAACCTTTAACATAATATACCTTTTCGAATTCAGAATGCTCAATTAATTTATTTGCCATTTAGTCGCGTTGATTTAGCGAATTGTATATCAGTAAAGCAAAACACGTGCATGAATTTATTATTCATATGTACATTTAATTCTGGTTATTTTAGCGAATTTTATGTTGGTATAATTTTTCAATTTGAGCAGGTTGCTGTAAAATGCTTAATAGTTTTATTAAAAATATTTTTTAATGCAAATATTGATTTAAAAATCATCATAATTGCGTTAAAATTCATTTTAGGGCAATCATTACTTTACAATTTAATAATAACTTGTATTACATGAGTCATAATGAAAGGTTTGCATTAAAAATTAAAGTTATTTTTTTAAGTCTGCATGGATAACAATCCTTTAACAATGTATCAGATTCTGGTTTCACATGAAACCACATAAAATCTTATGTCAGCGATTGGAATAAATCACAAAACAGGGACCACCATCATTTTAAGATTTAGTCTTTATTAAATTATTGAATTATTTATATTGCATCAGAATTTGGAGCCGTGCAATATCTGTGTGCAATATCAACTTTTTGAACAGAAAAATTTGTAATAAATATGGATATTCATCATATGCATGTTATCAAACAAGAAACAAACACAACAATCCAACTACCTAAATTAGAGTAGTAAAATGTTGTATTTGTTTAAAAAATAAATCTTAAAACTATAATCACAGAAGTATACATAAATCAAATTAAATAATAAAAATTTGTACAGTAAATAAATCAATAAAAATAAAATTAAAAAAACACTAAATAATTCAAACAGTTAATTTGAAAATATTGCCGAAATTATAACACAGCGCTTATCACAAGTAAAGAGAGAAAGGTCACGGTCGAAATGAAACAAATTCTACAGCCTGGATCTTGCTTTTACTACACAAATCTACATCTAAAAATTGTGCGTAATAATATAACCGCAATCATATATGTTTGTAAATACTCAATGGGAACATTCGGACAACCGAAAGAAATTTCTAGCTCCTTCATCCTGTTATAAATATTTTATGATATAAAAAAAAAATTTATTGGTTTTTGGCTCGATTTATTTTTAGATTTATTAACTGATTCGGAAGAAACCGAGCTCGACTATCGATTCCTGCGCAACATCCAACGGGCAGCCTTCCCTGATGATTACACGAAGCTGTTAAATAATCAGGCCGTTTCATTCAGCTTTCGATTAAAAAGTTTCGCGCCGCATAATAACGATTAGGATTTTATTCGAGTCGGAGGAAGAATCAAGAAGGCTGATCTCCCATTTGACGCTCGTCATCAAATACTTCTTCCCAGAAACCGTCGATTTTACAATTCATTAATCCAATATTTTCATCATTACAGGGCTTTGGATTTGAGTCCACAGCCTGTTCTCACTACTATCCGGCCACGATATTGGTTTCTAAATGGACTGGTGTTTGGTGCTTTCGAATGCGCCCTAAAATACTGCTGCAGTTTATACGAGTAGGTAATTTACCGAAGGATCACCCTGATTTTCGCCCGCTAAGAGTTCGGTACCATATACTTGTACAGGTTGTAAAGTGGAGAAAAATGTATACATTGCCTTGGTCGTGTGCATCACTATCAAGGCGGTTCATTTGTAATTGGTAGTCGATTTGTCAACGGAGGCATTTGAATGCGCACTTAAACGTTTCATCACTGATCGAGGTATGGAATCTAAGATTTATTCAGATAACGCAAAAAATTTCCTGCGACCGCCAATCAATTGAAGGAAGTACAAAAGATTCTAGCAAATGACAGGAATGCCATAGCTTGCGCCAACTTTTGCGTGGAGTGAATTTTTGTATTTCTTAGAGCTTCTAACTTTGGCGGGCTTTGGAAGGATTTAATTAAAATTATTAAGCAGTATTGTCAACCGTGGCACTCCCGGAATTACCGCTGGATATCCCGGTCAATCGAATAAAATTAAAAATATTGAACGAATATTTCTCCAGGTTGCAATCTCGATCACGCTTGAACAAGCTCAAGGAATGATGGTGCTTCTTCGCGACTACTTGTCGCTACCTTTGCGCTGTTTGGCTGGACGCATCGGTAAAATAAATCCCGACAACCAAGTTTGTAATACCTGTAAAAAATTATTAATCTTGTATAAGAATCCTGTTTGAGTCGAATATACAAAATCTCATTGTGCTCACACAACTCATGATTTCAAGAATACCATACACCATACACCCATCCCTCGATCCACGAAATTCCTTCCTACAACTCCCCGGAAAATTCGCGAAAAATTCGATTATCGAAATTTCGATTTACAGCCATACCTCGCTTAACGAATTAATTCGTTCCAAAAAATTGTACATACATCGACATTTCGTCAACCCAACCCCCCGCCAACCCTCCGAAAACCTACAAAGCGAGACCCCGCAAACCGAGGGATGGGTGGAGTTGTCTCATGTATACATAGAAACACAAAGAGATTAACAACAACAGCATACAAGTAACAAAATCTTATATACTAAAACCACCAACACACATTGACGATAAATATTTTCTACCATCTTTCATATGCGTTGCAGGAGACCTTATAGCACATACAAACATACCTGATCTATGAATCAAGATACAGGAAAATATTTGAGACCACTATATCAAAACTAACGAAAAAGATTCTCTTTTTTGTTGTTGTTTGTACATTATAATACAAAAACCAACAAAACATAGTACATTTCCTCCACAGAATCCGTGCAAAGAGCGAACGAGACAGCCACATAAACATATTGTTGGCCCTGTTATATACCATTTTTTTAGTATGTATTAGTGTCGATTGAATACAAAATCTAATATAAAATTTACTACGCCGTATTTCTATTTAAGTTAAAATCTATTTCAATACTATCCAATTATTAGACTTTAGTAATTAAAAATTGAAATTTGATTTTATGTACAGTCTCACAAAATACCAAATCATGCACTTTTAATTTTTCTATCTATAAAAATAAAAACATTGCCTGACAAATGCATCCCGGTGGATTGCATTTTCCAAAATTACACTTTAATTATTTTCACTACACTTTGATTATTATTACACTAAAATTGAATTTAATTAGAATTAAATTTAAAATTTAAAATTAAAATGTATATACATATGTATATAAAGTATATACATTTCACTACATAAGAAACAAAAAATAAAGAGAAAATAAAATAAAATTAAATTTTTGAAGAGGATAGAAAAAACACGTCTATCCTCTTCGACGAACTCTCGCCCTCTGTCGTAGAAATGTAAATTGTCGTTCAGTTGCTAAAAAATTCAAAAAGTAACGTTCGATGTTGAAAGGCCGAATGGGACGGCAGGCCGAATGTTGAAAGGTCGAATGTCGTATGGCCGAACGTCTAATGGCCATTTGGGCCGAAAGCCCGAATGCCGAAAGGCCGAATGGGTCGAATGGCCGAACGTGTGGGAAGGCCGATTGGGCCGAAACGCCGAATTTTCATTAAATTTTCCTTCACTTAATTGATTGAAATCAATATTTAAAACCATTGAATTTATTTCTTAATGTAAAACGATTTAAATAAATTGAAAATACGTGCTAATAAATCCTGTGTATGTATCATATTTCTTTTTTTCTTATAATTAATTTATTTTTAATTATACGGCAAAAAAAAAAACGTAAGAAGATTTTAAGGCGATTTACTATTAAACATTTTTATACAAAAATTTTGATAAAAATATAAATTTTGGTTTTCATAAAAATATAAATTTTGAAAATTTTCATTCATAGAAAGATGAAAAGTTAAATGAATTTCGACACAAACAGCCTTTCGACACAATCGGCCTTTTGACATTAGGTCTGTCGACCTATTCAGCCTCTCGACCTGTTCGGTCTTTCGACCTATTCGGCCTTTCGACCTATTCGACCTATTCGGCCTTTCGAAATTCGACCTTTCGACCTTTCGACATTCGGCCTTTCGACATTCGACCTTTCGACCTTTCGACATTCGGCCTTTCGACATTCGGCCTTTCGGCCCTATTCCGAAAATAATTATAGTTCAAAGCGCAAAAAATAATGTAACATGAAAAAATTGTTGATCCACGCAATGTCTCTTCTGGTTAATCTTTCTTTTGTGGTAATATTCTGATAAGTACTGTACTGCACATGATATCATGTGTAGAACTCATATATGGTTTGTTTTGTTCATACATATTTTACAAAAGATTTAGACACATATTCTGTACATTAAAACCAAAAAATTATGGTTAACAAAAATATAAAATTTTATTATTATTGCTTTATGTTCTTATGTAAGCCCATCCTGACTTCATTCTACTAAACAGATTAGGGGATGTATGTGGTTACATGCAATTTTTATGTAAATTGTATATTTTTGGAATAATCATTATGCGGTTTTTGTTTTTTATAAATATTAATTTCATACTTTGTCTTGTGTATTGAAATTTGATCTAAATTAGATTTTTATTTTTGTTATTCATTTACTCATTTTCATTTCAATTAATTTTTTGTTATACAGACACACACAAACACGACTTACTTGCAAAATGGCTTAAGGGCTGTTTCGTAATCGTTGTAGCATAATCATAATTTGTGTACTTATTTACTAAAGAGAGATTTTTATTTTTTTATTTTGTTGCCTCTAACGATGCGTATGATGTGTTTTTTTTTTAAATTACCGTCGATACGAAATAATAACCTCATGCGTTTATTTCTATTTTCAGATTTTCATAATTGACAATAACAACAGTGAAAACTACATACAGATAAATAAACCATGTTTGATATCTATCTACGGCTGATCTATCCGCGAAAAACGAAATTGGAAACAAAATCATGTTCGATGAGAATAATCGAAAATACCAGCAAGGATCAATGAATAATTTATGGCAAAGATTCACATGAAGTCATCAAATTTATTTATTATAAAAGTAAATCTGCTTTTGATAGCAGTATTTTTGGTACAATTAAATCATGTTACTAATACTTTGTTGATGGCGAATAATCATAATAAAAATAATAATAATTATGCTAATGATACATTATTAGTCGAATCGGAATATGCATTGATTTTGATCCAACAAGAAATCAATTTAATTGAAGTGCAAAAAAAATTTTACGAATTTCAAGAAGTCTTTAATATAAATTTTGATAAAATATCGATTGAATTTGAGGTTGGTTATGGTGAGTACGATTTTTATGTTTATCTAGAACTAAATAATTGCTTATACTACATAGTGTGATTGAAAGAAAACTATTTTCGATGTGACCTACACACATATATCACAAAATGATAATATGCAATCGAATTTGCATAAGTTTTGATTAGAATTTGAGAGGAAATTGAAACTGAAGTTAATCTGTATTATTTAAAATGATTTCAAAAGTCCGTAAATTAGAATTTTTACGTTGTTTAAATCTATTTTCTAGTTAAATTCTTGTTGCAATCCTTAATTGAGTCAGTATTATTGTTAGTGTAACGTAGACGACAAAGGACTTTGTTCTATTTAATACAGTTTGATGCAAATTTAAATAGTGTGACCTAAACTTGCAGATCATACCACTAACTCATTTGAAGTATTTTATTTTAATACTTTAATCTTCAAATTTTATTTAGGTATTCTCCAGAGCATTCTAGAGTATAGAGCTATAATCAGCATGACGTATTTTTTAGAAGCTTTTGTAGTGGTATAACATTTCACTGATTTCCACAGTAATCCATAGTAAAAATAATTTTGCAGAACTTTTATTAAACGAACGATCCGTATGGATTAGGGTTTTCTAACTAGGTAATTGAGAACCTATTCTATGTGCTAGCCAAACCTTTGTCATCATTGTTGGCAATGGCCGATATTGGCCCTTGGGAGTTAAGTGCGATTTCCAAAAAATAATTTTGCAGAACTTTTATTAAACGAACGATTCGTATGGATTAGGGTTTTCTAACTAGGTATTTGAGGGACCTATTCTATGTGCTAGCGAAACCTTTGTCATCATTGTTGGCAATGGCCGATATTGGCACTTGGGGGTTAAGTGCAATTTTCAAAAAATAATTTTGCAGAACTTTTACTAAACGAACGATTCGTATGGATTAGGGGTTTCTAACTAGGTAATTAAGAGACCTATTCCATGTGCTAGCGAAACCTTTGTCATCATTGTTGGCAATGGCCGATATTGGCCCTTGGTAGTTGAGTGCGATTTCCAAAAAATAATTTTGCAGAACTTTTATTAAACGAACGATCCGTATGGATTAGGGTTTTCTAACTAGGTAATTGAGAACCTATTCTATGTGCTAGCCAAACCTTTGTCATCATTGTTGGCAATGGCCGATATTGGCCCTTGGGAGTTGAGTGCGATTTCCAAAAAATAATTTTGCAGAACTTTTACTAAACGAACGATTCGTATGGATTAGGGTTTTCTAACTAGGTAATTAAGAGACCTATTCCATGTGCTAGCGAAACCTTTGTCATCATTGTTGGCAATGGCCGATATTGGCCCTTGGGAATTGAGTGCGATTTCCAAAAAATAATTTTGCAGAACTTTTACTAAACGAACGATTCGTATGGATTAGTGGTTTCTAACTAGGTAATTAAGAGACCTATTCCATGTGCTAGCGAAACCTTTGTCATCATTGTTGGCAATGGCCGATATTGGCCCTTGGTAGTTGAGTGCGATTTCCAAAAAATAATTTTGCAGAACTTTTATTAAACGAACGATCCGTATGGATTAGGGTTTTCTAACTAGGTAATTGAGAACCTATTCTATGCGCTAGCCAAACCTTTGTCATCATTGTTGGCAATGGCCGATATTGGCCCTTGGGAGTTAAGTGCGATTTCCAAAAAATAATTTTGCAGAACTTTTATTAAACGAACGATTCGTATGGATTAGGGTTTTCTAACTAGGTATTTGAGGGACCTATTCTATGTGCTAGCGAAACCTTTGTCATCATTGTTGGCAATGGCCGATATTGGCACTTGGGGGTTAAGTGCAATTTCCAAAAAAATAATTTTGCAGAACTTTTATTAAACGAACGATCCGTATGGATTAGGGTTTTCTAACTAGGTAATTGAGAACCTATTCTATGTGCTAGCCAAACCTTTGTCATCATTGTTGGCAATGGCCGATATTGGCCCTTCGGAGTTGAGTGCGATTTCCAAAAAATAATTTTGCAGAACTTTTACTAAACGAACGATTCGTATGGATTAGGGTTTTCTAACTAGGTAATTAAGAGACCTATTCCATGTGCTAGCGAAACCTTTGTCATCATTGTTGGCAATGGCCGATATTGGCCCTTGGGAATTGAGTGCGATTTCCAAAAAATAATTTTGCAGAACTTTTACTAAACAAACGATTCGTATGGATTAGGGGTTTCTAACTAGGTAATTAAGAGACCTATTCCATGTGCTAGCGAAACCTTTGTCATCATTGTTGGCAATGGCCGATATTGGCCCTTGGTAGTTGAGTGCGATTTCCAAAAAATAATTTTGCAGAACTTTTATTAAACGAACGATCCGTATGGATTAGGGTTTTCTAACTAGGTAATTGAGAACCTATTCTATGTGCTAGCCAAACCTTTGTCATCATTGTTGGCAATGGCCGATATTGGCCCTTTGGAGTTGAGTGCGATTTTCAAAAAATAATTTTGCAGAACTTTTATTAAACGAACGATCCGTATGGATTAGGGTTTTTTACTATCTTTTACTCTATTAAAATAAAGTATAGTAATCATGAAAATTTTGAACCTTGATATTTTTAGAAATTTATTTGTTTTTAGGTCCCCTGATTCCGAAAAAGTGGGTTTCGAAATGGTGTCTGTCTGTCTGTCTGTCAGTCGGTCAGTCTGTTAGTCTGTTAGTCGGTCAGTCTGTCAGTCTGTCTGTGTCTTCTCTACAGCCCATATGGTTTAATTAATCGGACTGAAACTTCAGATTTAAGCTTTTTTGATAAATTGGGAGGTCCCAGTGAATTTTACTCCAAATCGGCAAACCGGAAGTTGTCACTCCCTTGGTCCAGAAAATTTGTTTTGCAAATATTTTAAAAAGTATAAGGTTTACAAAAAACTACTGAATACAAAATGTTTCCAAAAATGAAAAACAAATAAAAAAAAAACAAAAAATTAAAAAATAAAATTTCTCAAAATTCTCTGTTCGTAAAAGAAAGTCATGTGTTGGCCACACCTCAATTTTTTATTTTTATGATACGTCTGTATCATTTTGGCGTTTGTTTGCTTGATACATCCCCAGAGTTGTTTACCGTCGGTCCATATCGGCTTCAGAATTTGCCGATATAACAGCGGCTTGTTGTGAATTGTGAGCTCGGAGCCTCTACCTACTACTTTTCTGAACTTTATGTTAAGTTCTTCTTTTTTCTGTTTGATATGCTCTCTCCACTTGAATCTGGTATCGAGGGTTATGCCAAGGTATTTAGTTGTATTTGTATTTTGCTTGCATTTTCTATAGGTAAATATGGTAAGCCTTTTGATATGTAAAATTAATATGTCTGAGTTTGGTCTCATTAAGTTAGATTTGCCAACGCTTTGTCCAGTTACACAAACCGCATTAGTCATCCTCTGGAGTTTTCTCCTTGTATCAGCGACATTACTTCCAATAGCCATAATTACTGTGTCATTTGCAAAGATGGCTATGGTTCCTTCATTTGTGGTTGGTATGCCCCTTGTATATAGTAAATACAGGATTGCTCCTAAAACACTACCTACGGGACACAGGCAGAGATTTTCTTTAGATCGGATTATTCATCCTCATGGTGGTTTGGCGTCTATTGGAGGGGGGGACCAAAGTTGAGTAGATTAATCTACCAGCTCTGTAACCTTCCAGTAGGGTGCGCATCACGTGAGCTGTTCTGATCTTGCCATTAGGCAGCTGCGTGACGGGTACAATTTAGTAGGAGGTAACCTGTTCACAATTCGCAAGTGTACGTACTGCCTCCTCGTGGCAACCACTGGTAACTAAGGCCATTTGGCACATTTTTGGCCATTTGGCACAGGCTAAAGTACGGCGCTAAAGGAGAAAACCTTGACAAATCCATAATCTGAGGTGGAACAGCATATGCCGATGGATGAATGGCTGATAGGTTAATCAGTTCAAAATATGCGGACTCTGGATACCAGGCACCCTCCAGTTTTATTTAGCGTTCCTGTAGTAGAGCTGGGTGACCTACAGGCGATTTGCAATTCCCAGCAACTCGTAAGAGTAAAATCAAACGGAATACGGGGCAAGAGTAGGAATATACGGTAGTGGGACAACCCTTTCGAGCTCCTTGAGCTCCAATGCTACCGTCTTTCTAGCAGAACTACATGATGTAGTAAACATCTAGGAGGGAGAGCAATAAGCCCATATAGTATGTATCACGTACCGGGAGGCAGTATTGTCAGGTTCATTAAAAACCTGAATATTGACTGGACGGATAATTAAGCAGGATCCAGCACAATATAACTTTTAGGTCGCAGTGCGAAGTGGCTGATCGCCCGCATGGCCCTCCAATAATAATAATAATAATAAATTCATCCTCATATTTCACTCGAAAATGTCTATTGGATAAATAAGATCTTAGTATGGCATAGAATTGCCTCGTTATGTTTGTGATTCTATGCACCCGTTCAATTGTAGAATGTTTTTTTCTGAATTCAAATTGATGTGAAGGAATTAGTTGTCTGTCCTCAATTATTGGTTTAAGTCTCTTTAGTAATAATTTTTCAAAGAGATTTGACATAATTGGCAGCAAAGAAATTGGCCTGTATAATTTCTTATCGTATGTGTGGTTTAACAGGTTTGGCTATCATGATTACTTCTGCTACTTTCCATTGATGCGCGACATGTTTTAACCGAAGAGTCGCATTGATTGTGTGTAGTAGTTTAAACGTAGTCCTTTGTCAGATAGAGGCTTGATGATTTGGCAAGTAATCAAGTCGTACCCTGGCGCTTTTTTAACTTTCTTGTTACTTTTCACTTTTTCTTTTAATTCTTTCAAAATTATTGGCCGTATATCAAACTCGTTTAGCTGTGCTAAATTTATATTATATTTTCATTGGCAGTTTGTCTTGGTAGTAGTTTCTCTGTGACCTCTTGCTCAGGTCACATCATCCTTTTTAAGTGGAGGCACTTGCATCTTGGGTCTTTTGAGTCCCTTCGTCGCCTTCCACAGTGAATAATCAGACTTTTTTTAATCAGTTAGACCGTTACATAAATTGTTAAGAATGGTTTTGTTCTCCGGGGTTCAATTAATTTGCCAGGTTTTGCGCGTCGTAACTTCCATTGAGTAGGATTTGTTAAGAGTCTTCTTATTATGTATAATGGGGGATTCACTATAACGCAGCATAGTGAATTATTTCATTTAGTTGTTCCAGTTTGTCTTCCAACTGGCGAGAATTTCTTATCGGTACCTAAAAGAGATCCCAGTTTGTTTTTGAATTTATTAATCTGGGTGCACTTTCCCTTTGAATTACCGTTTCACTGACTGTCATGATAACCAGTGAGTGGTCCAATACTAGAGAATTGCTGTTTTCAATGTGAATGTAGTTCTGAGATATACCTCTTACTTCATAAAATTCGATTAGATCCGAAATCTTCGCCTCGTCACTGGGCCAGTATATTGGGAAACCACCAGAAAACGATTCTTTACCCTTTTTAACGTCGTAAGTCTAGATCCCCAAATAGGTGTTTTTCGCATTAAAGTCACCTCCAATAATAAAATCACGTCCTAGAGATTTAGATAGTTTAATGTATGCCGGGGAGGACAGTATATTGCAGAGACAGTAAGCTGTCTGTGTTTAATGTGAATCCTTATAGTAGTGACTTGCATTGCTTCTTCTTCGATTTTTGTTTTTACATGGTGTTTTATACTTTCTTTTATTAGTATTGCCGAACCACCTCTTGCTCTTTCCGTTGGATAAATGGAATGATATAAGTTATAACCCCGGATTTTAGCAAACAAAGAATTAACAAAATGGTTTTCGAATCTTAGGAAAATGTCGATTTTTTCTGTATTTAAAAATATTTCTATTTCTGGAATTTGTTGCATAAGCCTATTCACATCCTATATTGCTATTCTGAAAGTTGTGTTGTGGGAGTTTCATTTTCTTCAGTTGATCACAAATATCATGTTGTTCAGATTACTTTGGTCATCTAACCGCTTTGTATAAGCTTCGATGATGTTCATAATGTTTTTCATAATTAATTCGGTTCTTTCACTACCTGAGCAAATGTTCTTCCTGCGTTGCTTGGTTGTGGATTTTAATCCATCTGATTTGATGTCGTGTTTTATTTCATAATTTTTGTAGTTATTTAGCAACCTCTCAGCCTCGATAATTAGCCGGATGTTAACCTTTACAATTTATACACTTAGCTGGCACATCTCTCCCTATTGTACATGGCTGGGTAATATGTTTACCTGAGCATTTTACACATCTCGAATCCCGGCTGCTACATCTTTAGGTGTGATTAAATTCCTGATTGGGGTATGCGTGTAGTGGTTCTTCATGTGAAGAATTCCTTTTATACCATAAATGTTTTGAACATTCTCTTTGTTATTAAATACCAGCATAAAAAGCTGACCATTATTTTGTAAGTCTTTTATTATTTCTTTGGTTGAGCAAGTGTGATGCAAACCTCGTGCCATAACTTTTAAAGGTCGAGCCTATTTATCCTCATAGGTAAACCACTGATACTTTTCAGCATTCAACTTCATAGATAAGGTTCTATAAGAATCTGAGTCAAGAGCATTAATTTTCCAAACGTCATTGCTTAGCGCTTTTACTTTAAACTCTTTGTCAGTAACCGATTTCATCAGTGACTGAATTTCGGGGTAACTGGTGGGGTTGGTTTTTCTTTCGATTGCACAAGTTTTGGTACAATGTTCTTGGTAGATTAACTACCTTTCGGTTGATTGACCTCGGGTTGACAACTTTCGGTTCGGTACTTGTAGTTCCACTATCATTTAATTGTTCAGCCTCAGATGACGATTCAGCTTTATTTTTTTTACTCTTCCTGGACTGTTTTACTTCGGTCTAAAAAGACCAAAGTATTGAAATCCTGTCTGTCTGGTTGTCTGTTGGCCTGTACCCATGGTATCTCGAGAACGGCTTGTTCGATTTAGAATTTTTTTTGCCAATCTGTTTCTATGGTCAAGGCCGAGATTTGATAAGCTTTTCAAATCTGTGTATCAGGAGGGTCGGGTACCTGCCATACGAATTGACCCAAAATATCTGGTAAAAGAAATATTTACCAATTTTTAAGATATACCGGTTTGAATATTGAGTTGGGCATTGAATTTGGGGTTGAGTTGAAGGTTAAGTCAGGGGCCAATTTGCGGGTTGAGTTGAAGTTGAGTTGGACTTAAGTTGGGGTTGGATTAAGATATAGTGAGCAGTTGGCTAATTTTTATATATGCTGATTTGAGGATTGAATTTAAAGAAAGTTTGCATTTGGGTAGAGGGTTGAGTTGGGGGCCGTTTGCGGGTTGAATTGTGGTTGAGTTGGAATTGATTTGTTGGGGTTTTTTTAGATTATGTTCTGGAATATGGGAAAGTTTGATGGAACTGGCCTATTTCTCAACCGAATATGATGAAATTTGACATGTGGATTGGAAATTGGATTTTAAAATGATTTTTGAATTGAATTAATGAAGACCGAAGTTGTGGTCACCTTATGAGGTTTCATTCCTTTATATTTTTCTACTTTAGGATCCAGTCCGTCTCCCTCTCTAACTCATCTTCATCAGAATTTCTCTGGTTCAATACCCTGTATTTGGCTAATTTCTTTTGAATCCCGATTCATTTTTAGAAGTTCATTTTCTCGCATTAGATACTCGATTTCTTCGCTTAACTTGGCAAATAATTGCTTCATTTTCTGTAGCCAGCCTAAGAATTCCATATTATCCTTTTCTAGGTCAATAGTAATTTCACTGGATCCAGCTGCTCGCATCGTAAAATTTTCGCTGGCATTTCCGTTTGGCCCTTCTCAGAATCCGTAGGGCCAGCCTCCGAAGAGGATGGTGTGTCCAGTCGGCCGACCTGGGGTAATAAGTCTCTCTGTTTTGTGCATTGCATATAGTCTTGTTGGTCCCCGAGAAGTATTTTATTTTCCTCCTATCCACCAGGTTTAGCTGATGAGCATTCCCCTATCCGTCACCGGGGGATGTGCCCGATAGGGGTTTCAAGTTCCCCTCACAGGAAATCGCTAATGGTTCACAAATTTTTTAAAATTTAATTTCGTGTAAACTAACCTATAGGGACGGAACATGCCTATCCTAGGTGACTTATCATCTAGATTTTTGGAAGATCTTATATTTTTTGTTTAGAGAGGATATCTACTTTGGGCCAAATTGACACATTTTTTAAAATCAAATATCGTATGGACTTACATATGGGGGGACACCTCCGTCTAGTGACACTTATCTTCTAGATTTTTGGAAGCAACTCAAAAAAATATTTGGCCAGTTGGGTACGATCTTAGGGCCAGATTGAAAATTTTTTAAATTCAAATTTCGTATAAACTTACACGTAGAGACGTAACACATCTGTCCGTAGTCACTTATCGCCTAGATTTTTGGAAGTTGTTATATTTTTTGGTTATAAAGGGTCCCTGTGCGTTACTAAGCTTACCCTGAAAATACTTTATATTGGACAGAATCGGCCATACATCATCCACAATTGATCAAAATCGTGGTTTTCCGAAGAGGTTATAAGGGCGATTTTCAGAAATCCCAACTTTTATTAACATTCGAATTAAAACAAAGTGTAGTTAATAGTCTGACCCCAGCCAACATGCATATCAGACTGGGAGATCGACAGAAACAGCCCTCCACGAGCTGACAACAAATATCGAAGATACACTTCGGAATAAAGAGGTTTTGTTATGCTCCTTCATCGATATTCAAGGGGCTTTTGACAATACCAAGTTCGAAATGATTCAAGAATAAGCACATGCAAGGGAAATAGACTCCTCCAACATAGGGTGGATAATCAATATGCTTAGAAACATCACGATTGCGGCTACCGAGGCCCCCAGGGGGGAGTTGTCCCACCCCTTTTGTGGCTACTCGTGATGGATGGACTACTTATAAGATTAAAAAACTCTCACTTCTCGAATATCACCTACGCGGACGATCTAGTCTTAATGGTCAGGGGGAAATTCGAGAGTACTATAGCGGAACGTATGCAATATGCCTACGAGTTGGTAAGCGACTGATGTATTGAGACGGACCTTAAAGTAAACTTCAACAAAATTATTTGTGCTTTCTTTACAAATCGGAGGAAAACAATTCTCCCACCTCTATCTCTAAATGGGGAAATTCTCCAAATGGCGACGGAGGTTAAGTACCTGGGAGTGATACTTGATCAGAAACAAACATGGAACCCGTTTTTAAGATATATCACAAACAAGGCAAATAGGGCGCATTACACTTGCGAAAGAATGATTTGCAAAACGTGGGGTCTGAATCCCCAAATGGCACTTTGGTTTTACTCAACCATCGTAAGACCAATAATCTCTTATGCGGCGTTTGTGTGGTGGCCTAGGACAGAGCAAAGTGGTACCTGCTCAATATTGGATAGGATCCAAAGGCTAGTTTATTTGAGTGTAACGGGAGCATTGAAAACCTGCCCTACAACTGCTCTTGAGGAGCTAATGGGGCACTCACCACTACCTTTGCACCTTAAAAGAGTAGCTGGTTCAAGGGTAGTCAATCTAAAAATATCATCTTAAATTAAAACTATTAGACCAGGACATAATAGCATCCTGGAGAAATTGAATCTGGACAAGGAAATAATCCAACTATCAGACGTGATGGTTAAAACTATTGACCGCCGAAGGAATTTCACGATTGAGATACCCGACAGGGAACAAGCGGGGAGTATCATCTCCTCCTTACCCCGTCACGCCTCCGTATGGTACACTGACGGTTCAAAATCATGGGGTGAATACGGGTGCGGGTATAATCGGGTCGGGTCTCGAACTCTGTATTCCATTGGGTAAAACCCCCATAGCTTTCCAAGCAGAGATATTTGCGATCGAGGTATGTGTGCTTCGATGTCTCACAAAAAAATATAGAAAAACCGAGATTTACGTAATCTCAGACAGCCAGGCGGCATTGCTTGCCTTAGGAGCATCTGTCTTCTATTCCAAAATAATCTGGGGCTGCTATCGCAACCTTCTAGATTTCAGCAGGGAGAATAAAGTAACCCTTTAGTGGTCCCCCGGCCATTCCGATATACAGCGAAACTAGGCGACAGACCGCTGTGCAAAAGAGGCAGCGGAGAGCTCTTTCCTTGGCCCCGAGCCTGGTATTGGTTACTCTAAGAGCCATCTGGCAAATGGCATAAGGAATTGGGAAAAAACATACGAAAATATTCTGGGAGTCCTCCATTGGGATGAGACAGACCAAAAAACTATTAAGCTATGATATTAGACGTTTAGATCAGGCAATCAAGATGGATAGACAGTCTCTAAAATCCCTCATCTAGTACTTAACAGGCAGGACATGGCCCTTTTAATGGACATCTGGAGAAAATGGGAAAGTCCCCTACAGACCGTTGTAGATTCTGCAACCTGGAAAGGAAAACATCCGAACATCTACTATTCACGTGCAATGCTATAATCCATCAAAGGCTTAAATTCCTCCATGCATACACAGTACAGTGGCCTAACGCCGGCCTTGAACCTCCACTTTACGTGAAACCTTCTGGGGATGCACAATAGACCTCAATGGTTGCGGTGCACAGGGCTAGTATAGCTCACCCCGTATAAAAAAAGAAACAAAAAAAAAATACTCTGACCAAGATTCACATTTGTGCATATTACACTTTAGCCAGAATCGGCCATAGAACATCCACATTTGATCAAAATCGCGGTTTTTCGAAAAGATTATATGGGTGATTTCCAGAAATCCCAACTTTTATTAACCGCGATTTTGATCAATTGTGGATGTTCTATGGCCGATTCTGGCCAATATAAACTATTGTCAAGATAAATTTAGTAACGCACAATTTTGCACACTCATCATACACCGACAAATATTTTTTATTAGGTAAACGAAGTATATGGAATTTCTAGTGTGAGAAATCCATCCTGTTTCCTAAATTACACTATGCACAAATTTTCTAATTACAGGCACAAAATTGCACAATCCCAATGGTGCGAATTATATATAGAAAACTTGGATTTGCTAAAATGGGATTTCGGGTGTGATATAGACAAAAAATTCATGAAACTGCATATCAAGCTTTGTACATAAAAATAATTTCTACTTACTTGTCATGTCTGTCTATTCCAATGATACGGTTACCGATTTCCATTTTACATTTCGCAGAATTGATATAACGTTGAATTTTTATTTTTTTATTTTTTTATAATTTGATTAAATAATTGGTTAACAACAATTTAACAATGTAGTTGAGATGTCATTTTTGTGACATTGAAACGATATAATATCGTTACAGCTGCAAACTGTAATAAGTACTGGCAACAGTAAAACAGAAAATTAAATTATCAGTTTAGTATCGGTGTTACAAACTATTGGTGTAAATTGTTATGTGCAGTATTTTGAACATAAAACATACACATATTTAGATGTAGTCGAGACGTTTGAGTTAACAATGTGTCTTTATTTTATTTCCAGGTTTAATATCGTTATTCAATAATTTGGAAAATTCAAAATACACAACCATACTTTATGTGTTGTCTGAAGTGGATGAAAAGGATGCTGGTTATTGTGATATGTCAGAGAAATTATCGGAAGTTTTCAATCGAACTGTAATATTTTGGCCGTGCCCCAAAATGAAGGTAAGTCAATATTTTTGTTTTTTTTTGTTAAATATTTTTGTATAATAATATCGCACTGGGGCAAAATAATGTCAATCTCGGGTCTTTGTGTATTTATGTAAATATCCATACCTTTTATTTTTTTTATTTCTTTTGGGGATTTATGTTGTTTGGTTTGCCATGGCAAATTTATTGTATTGTTTGATCAAATTTACATATTTGATTTTTCTGCGTTTTTTATTTTTAAACAATCATATTTCTTGCTTTAGGCTCACAGAGATTTCCGCTTATTTGAACATTTATTGATGGATAGAACATAAATACAATTTAAAACACCTTAAATAAGGTTACGTACTCGTATTTACGTCAACATTTTTCCAGGTACATCTTAGTATACGGTACATATGGGAAATGGACATACAGGTTTCGTATTTATCTAAAATTCCGAAAAAACTCTATTAAGATAATGACATTTGCTATGTACGTAGTTGGGTTAGTCAAATGCCGCATCACCTAGAGATGTCTAAAATATTCTAATAATTTTAACATACCTTAACGGAAGTTATTCCGGAAATTACTATAAAACTTTCAATGTATTATATCGTTGTCGTATGAGTATAGTTTAATAATGGTTTGGTGAACTATAAAGCAAACAAATAACTTTGTCGGAACTCTAGATACATTTTTCTATATTACCAGACAGTGACAGTAAAACAACATTAATTTGTTGCGGAAGGATATTAGTTTTCCTTTGATCTAGGATTTTAAAAACTTTAGAGTGGAAACAAAAATATTGCCAATGGAACGAAAATAACGTGGGAATGGAAACAATAGAATTTTAATTTGTTTTGGGATTTATGTTGGCCTGTGTGTCAAAGTTGGCAGCATTGAATTTCAAAGTACATTGTTGTGTGATAATTTTGATGATTTTGTGATGGTTTAGAGAAAATAGACAATCGAAGTTGAGCCACCAATATCTTTCTCTTACTAATATCACTTTCTCATGTCATACAACTTATCTCATTCACGTGAACTTTATCCTAAACTTTCCTAAAAAAAAAAAAAAAAAAATTAGGATAGTTTAGGAAAAACTTCACGTTATAGCGCAATCTTGTGAAGTTTTTATATTTAAATGTATTTGTGACCATCTTATATTTTGTTCGGATTAACCGATAATCGAACTAAATCCACCGCATTTGATTGCTATTAGGAAAAAACCACAAAGTCAAAACGGGTACCACAGAGTAGCAATTTGAGTTTGGGAAACAGAAAAAAGTCACATGGAATTAAATCAGGCGAATGTGGTGGTTGATCGATGGTATTAATTGAATTGTTGGCCTTATATTCGTTCACAATCGTAGCTCGGTGTGATGGCGCGTTATCGTCGTGAAAAATCCACGAGTTTTTTTCCCATAATTCGGATCACTTTTTTCGCATCAGCACAAGAAATTTCGTTTGCAACACAAAATTTAAGGCAAACTCTTTGTTCAATAATTTGTTTCATCGTAAAAATCACATTGCACTAATGAGGTCGACTGACTGAACCAACTGCTGTAAACAAACTGGTTCACAGACCGCGCTCAAAATTTTACTTACTAAACGACCAAAACCCCTCTAACTTATCAAGTGACTACTTTTTTCTGTAAGGTTATGTCTATACCAACCCAAAATTATACTTAGGATTTTGGGCCGGTGTTTCTAAGTATCGGAAAACGTTCGGAAAATCCACATATGATATTGAACATTACCATATCGGGTTTTTTGATTACTAAACGACCATGGTCCCTCTAACTTTTCAAGTGCCTACTTTTTCTGTAAGGTTATGTCTATACCAACCCAAAAATATACTTAGGATTTTGGGCCGGTGTTTCTAAGTATCGGAAAACGTTCTGAAAATCCGCATATGATATTGAACATTACCATATCGGGTTTTTTGATTACTAGACGACCAAGGCCCCTCTAACTTTTCAAGTGCCTTCTTTTTTCTGTTAGGTTATGTCCATACCAACCCAAAAATATACTTAGGATTTTGGGCCAGTATTTCTAAGTACCGGAAAACGTTCGGAAAACCCATATATGATATTGAATATTACCATATCGGGTTTTTTGATTACTAAACGACCATGGTCCCTCTAACTTTTCAAGTGCCTACTTTTTCTGTAAGGTTATGTCTATACCAACCCAAAAATATACTTAGGATTTTGGGCCGGTGTTTCTAAGTATCGTAAAACGTTCGGAAAATCCACATTTGATATTGAACATTACCATATCGGGTTTTTTGATTACTAGACGACCAAGGCCCCTCTAACTTTTCAAGTGACTACTTTTTTCTGTTAGGTTATGTCCACAACAACCCAAAAATATACTTAGAATTTTGGGCCGGTATTTCTAAGTACCGGAAAACGTTCGGAAAATCCATATATGATATGACATTACCATATCGGGTTTTTTGATTACTAAACGACCAAGGCCCCTCTAACTTTTCAAGTGACTACTTTTTTCTGTAAGGTTATATCTATACCAATCCAAAAATATACTTAGGATTTTGGGCCGGTGTTTTTAAGTATCGGAAAACGTTCGGAAATTCCACATTGATATTGAACATTACCATATCGGGTTTTTTGATTACTAAACGACCAAGGCCCCTCTAACTTTTCAAGTGACTACTTTTTTCTGTAAGGTTATATCTATACCAACCCAAAAATATACTTAGGATTTTGGGCCGGTGTTTCTAAGTATCGGAAAACGTTCGGAAAATCCACATATGATATTGAACATTACCATATCGGGTTTTTTGATTACTAAACGACCATGGTCCCTCTAACTTTTCAAGTGCCTACTTTTTCTGTAAGGTTATGTCTATACCAACCCAAAAATATACTTAGGATTTTGGGCCGGTGTTTCTAAGTATCGGAAAACGTTCGGAAAATCCGCATATGATATTGAACATTACCATATCGGGTTTTTTGATTACTAGACGACCAAGGCCCCTCTAACTTTTCAAGTGCCTACTTTTTTCTGTTAGGTTATGTCCATACCAACCCAAAAATATACTTAGGATTTTGGGCCAGTATTTCTAAGTACCGGAAAACGTTCGGAAAACCCATATATGATATTGAATATTACCATATCGGGTTTTTTGATTACTAAACGACCATGGTCCCTCTAACTTTTCAAGTGCCTACTTTTTCTGTAAGGTTATGTCTATACCAACCCAAAAATATACTTAGGATTTTGGGCCGGTGTTTCTAAGTATCGTAAAACGTTCGGAAAATCCACATTTGATATTGAACATTACCATATCGGGTTTTTTGATTACTAGACGACCAAGGCCCCTCTAACTTTTCAAGTGACTACTTTTTTCTGTTAGGTTATGTCCATACCAACATAAAAATATACTTAGAATTTTGGGCCGGTATTTCTA
Organism: Tipula vernalis; assembly: GCA_958295665.1. Classification (NCBI taxonomy): domain Eukaryota; kingdom Metazoa; phylum Arthropoda; class Insecta; order Diptera; family Tipulidae; genus Tipula; species Tipula vernalis. The sequence continues at coordinate 365,429,605 of OY282559.1, forward strand.
AGTACCGGAAAACGTTCGGAAAATCCACATATGATATGACATTACCATATCGGGTTTTTTGATTACTAAACGACCAAGGCCCCTCTAACTTTTCAAGTGACTACTTTTTTCTGTAAGGTTATATCTATACCAATCCAAAAATATACTTAGGATTTTGGGCCGGTGTTTTTAAGTATCGGAAAACGTTCGGAAATTCCACATATGATATTGAACATTACCATATCGGGTTTTTTGATTACTAAACGACCAAGGCCCCTCTAACTTTTCAAGTGACTACTTTTTTCTGTAAGGTTATATCTATACCAATCCAAAAATATACTTAGGATTTTGGGCCGGTGTTTTTAAGTACCGGAAAACGTTCGGAAAGTCCATATATGATATTGAACATTACCATATCGGGTTTTTTGATTACTAAACGACAAAGGCCCCTCTAGCTTTTCAAGTGACTACTTTTTTCTGTAAGGTTATATCTATACCAATCCAAAAATATACTTAGGATTTTGGGCCGGTGTTTTTAAGTATCGGAAAACGTTCGGAAATTCCACATTGATATTGAACATTACCATATCGGGTTTTTTGATTACTAAACGACCAAGGCCCCTCTAACTTTTCAAGTGACTACTTTTTTCTGTAAGGTTATATCTATACCAACCCAAAAATATACTTAGGATTTTGGGCCGGTGTTTTTAAGTATCGTAAAACGTTCGGAAAATCCACATTTGATATTGAACATTACCATATCGGGTTTTTTGATTACTAGACGACCAAGGCCCATCTAACTTTTCAAGTGACTACTTTTTTCTGTTAGGTTATGTCCATACCAACCCAAAAATATACTTAGAATTTTGGGCCGGTATTTCTAAGTACCGGAAAACGTTCGGAAAATCCATATATGATATGACATTACCATATCGGGTTTTTTGATTACTAAACGACCAAGGCCCCTCTAACTTTTCAAGTGACTACTTTTTTCTGTAAGGTTATATCTATACCAATCCAAAAATATACTTAGGATTTTGGGCCGGTGTTTTCAGGTATCGGAAAACGTTCGGAAATTCCACATTGATATTGAACATTACCATATCGGGTTTTTTGATTACTAAACGACCAAGGCCCCTCTAACTTTTCAAGTGACTACTTTTTTCTGTAAGGTTATATCTATACCAACCCAAAAATATACTTAGGATTTTGGGCCGGTGTTTCTAAGTATCGGAAAACGTTCGGAAAATCCACATATGATATTGAACATTACCATATCGGGTTTTTTGATTACTAAACGACCATGGTCCCTCTAACTTTTCAAGTGCCTACTTTTTTCTGTTAGGTTATATCCATACCAACCCAAAAATATACTTAGGATTTTGGGCCAGTATTTCTAAGTACCGGAAAACGTTCGGAAAACCCATATATGATATTGAATATTACCATATCGGGTTTTTTGATTACTAAACGACCATGGTCCCTCTAACTTTTCAAGTGCCTACTTTGTCTGTAAGGTTATGTCTATACCAACCCAAAAATATACTTAGGATTTTGGGCCGGTGTTTCTAAGTATCGTAAAACGTTCGGAAAATCCACATTTGATATTGAACATTACCATATCGGGTTTTTTGATTACTAGACGACCAAGGCCCCTCTAACTTTTCAAGTGACTACTTTTTTCTGTAAGGTTATGTCCATTACAACCCAAAAATATACTTGGAATTTTGGGCCGGTATTTCTAAGTACCGGAAAACGTTCGGAAAATCCACATATTATATGACATTACCATATCGGGTTTTTTGATTACTAAACGACCAAGGCATCTCTAACTTTTCAAGTGACTACTTTTTTCTGTAAGGTTATATCTATACCAATCCAAAAATATACTTAGGATTTTGGGCCGGTGTTTTTAAGTATCGGAAAACGTTCGGAAATTCCACATATGATATTGAACATTACCATATCGGGTTTTTTGATCACTAAACGACCAAGGCCCCTCTAACTTTTCAAGTGACTACTTTTTTCTGTAAGGTTATATCTATACCAATCCAAAAATATACTTAGGATTTTGGGCCGGTGTTTTTAAGTATCGGAAAACGTTCGGAAAATCCACATATGATATTGAACATTACCATATCGGGTTTTTTGATTACTAAACGACCATGGTCCCTCTAACTTTTCAAGTGCCTACTTTTTCTGTAAGGTTATATCTATACCAACCCAAAAATAGACTTAGGATTTTGGGCCGGTGTTTCTAAGTACCGGAAAACGTTCGTAAAATCCGCATATGATATTGAACATTACCATATCGGGTTTTTTGATTACTAAACGACCAAGGTCCCTCTAACTTTTCAATTGACTTCTTTTTTCTGTAAGTTTATGTCTATACCAACCCAAAAATATACTTAGGATTTTGGGTCGGTGTTACTAAGTATCGGAAAACTTTCGGAAAATCCACATATGATATTGAACATTAACATATCGGGTTTTTTGATTACTAAACGACCATGGTCCCTCTAACTTTTCAAGTGCCTACTTTTTTCTGTAAGGTTATGTCTATACCAACCCAAAATTATACTTAGGATTTTGTGCCGGTGTTAGTAAGTATCGGAAAACTTTCGGAAATTCCACATATGATATTGAACATTACCATATCGGGTTTTTTGATTACTAAACGACCATGGTCCCTCTAACTTTTCAAGTGCCTACTTTTTCTGTAAGGTTATGTCTATACCAACCCAAAAATATACTTAGGATTTTGGGTCGGTGTTTCTAAGTATCGGAAAACGTTCGGAAAATCCGCATATGATATTGAACATTACCATATCGGGTTTTTTGATTACTAGACGACCAAGGCCCCTCTAACTTTTCAAGTGACTACTTTTTTCGGTTAATAGTTTGACGATTCAATTCAAAAGTTTGTATGTTCCCTTACCTAATGGGTAAATCTGTAATTTATTCGTTAATGCGTAGTTTTACACATACATTCGCACAATTAGTTGTTTTGGTTATTTTAGGAAAGTTTAGGAAGAAATTCACATTCATCTTATCTCTTACATTCAAAATTTCACGGTAGTAAATATTCTGTGAAATTTTCAGTTTTGATCTAAAATTTCTGCAAAACTCGCTATAGAAATTGCAATACGAAAAGTTTAATTTTTGTTATCCAAGTATTTTAAAACTGATACAGATTTAAAATGATTTTGTAAATTTCTGGTTTTGATTGACTTTTTAACAGAATTAACATCCTCCATAATAATATTCAATACTATGTATAATAAACCATTGTTCTGTGCTGGTTTTCATTTGTAGCTGTACATTTCTTTTTATTACAGAGAAAGGCGTTAAATCATTCATCTGCGGTATTCACATATTTTTATGATTTATGCTCTACATAAATTACACAGAAAATAAAAGGAACGATGTGAGTTGGTCTTGACTTGATATACCACAGCTATAAAAAATGTTTTATTTAATGTTGGCAAAATGTTAGAATGCATTTTTGAAGTTGTACATTTACATAAAAGTTCATGTCATATAGACGGATTTAATTTGGTTTTCTAATTTTAACCGTTGAATGATTTTAGGATGGTTGTGATCCGTTTGACTAAACATGCGTGAAGAATACTCATAACGATATGCTACTTACATTAATTCTTGTCTATTAATTTGTATCTGTTAGGATCATTTTGGGAATGGGCTAACACAGGGCTAACACAGCTAATAATAATTACTGGGACCTACATATATGTTCGTGGCATTTAATTTAAATTTTGTTATACGCTAAATGCATATGACTTGATTTACTAATAAATTTACTTTGTGGTCATAAATGGACACGTAATTGCAATAATTCAAAAATACATATTTATTTTGATTATTTTATTTCTGGCATACTCGTGTACATACACATAAAATCAAAATGTAATTTATTACTGACAAGATCATTCTTCGAATAAAATAAAATCACAAAAAAAAAAATCTCTGTAATTGATTGAATATTGATTAATTCTGAATTAAGTTCAAATCGTAAAAATTTTCTGTTTGTATACGAGTATACACACGCACAGTCGAGTACATAAATTAGGAATTTAGATGGAATTTAATATTACATGTCAATTATAAATATTTATGTTTGATGTTAATTATGCAAATATGCTTATCACGGAAATATGGGAAATCAATTAATTTGATTTTGAGATGCTAATTAGATTTTGATTAGATTTGGGGTTACAAAATCGATTAAGTTAAAATTTTAGAATTAATGGTTGTTTGCGGTGATTAATTGGAAAAATATGCTACTGTTTAAATGACGTTCTTTTAACGTGGTACATCTTTACATTTACAGTAAATGTGTAACAACAACCGTACGAAAACGAAGTGACTCGTTCACTTGAAAAGTTGATTAACATAATAAAATATTAAGTCCAAGCCGTACCTAAAAAAGGTGATTCAAATTATCAAAGTTGAAGATAAGCACAGTGGCACAAGAATGATGATTAAATGAAAATTTATTAAGAATTAAGAACGGATAACAAAAACTGTTTGTGAATCATCTCAATTCTGTAAAAGTAGGAGTCGTAAATTGAAAACTAATGACGCTTGCATGAGGTGTATGGTGACTTAAAAGTTAGCGTGTCGTGAAAAATTGCTTTGGAATTGCGTTTAATCATTCAATATGCTTTGCTAATGACACCCTGTTAAAGTTAGCCGCAAGTTTCCAACCGAAAGTGAAAAGTCGATAACGCAGATTATGTTATTGACCTTTAAGCCGAAAATAAATCAGCCTCTAGAGTGTTATGTCTGGAGATGGACTGCATTTAAGTGACTTGTCAATAGCTATAGCAGGAAAAAAATTCAGTTCAAGTTTCCTGTAGGAAATTTCAGAAAAATCGATTTTCCAAAAATCATTAGAAAATTTGTATAAAATCAGCCTCTAGAGTGTTATGTCTGGAAATGGATTGCATTGATGTGATTTATCAACAGCTATCGCAGAAAAAAAATTCAGTACAAGTTTCCCGTGGGAAATCTCGGAAAATTCAAAAAATTTCCAGCTGCAAGAAAGAAATGGATGAATAAAATCAGCCTCTAAAGTGTTATGTCTGGAGATGGATTGCATTGATGTGACTTACCAATAGCTATAGCAGGAAAAAAATTCAGTACAAGTTTCGCATGGAAAATCTCGGAAAATTCAAAAAAGTTTCCAGCCTAAATTAAGAAATGGATGAATAAAATGAGCCTCTAGAGTGTTATGTCTGGAGATGGATTGCATTGATGTGACTTGTCAATAGCTATCGCAGGAAAAAAATTCAGTTAAAGTTTCACGTGGGAAATCTCGGAAAATTCGATTTTCCAAAAATCATTAGAAAATTTGTATAAAATCAGCCTCTAGGGTGTTATGTCTGGAGATGGATTGCATTGATGTGACTTGTCAATAGCTATCGCAGGAAAAAAATTTAGTTCAAGTTTCTCGTAGGAAATCTCGGAAAATTCTATTTTCCAAAAATCATTAGAAAATTTGTATAAAATCAGCCTCTAGAGTGTAATATCTGGAGATGAATTGCATTGATGTGACTTGTCAATAGCTATCGCAGGAAACAATTCAGTACAAGTTTCTCGTGGGAAATCTCGGAAAATTCGATTTTCCAAAAATCATTCGAAAATTTGTATCAAATCAGCTTCTAGGGTGTTATGTCTGGAGATGGACTGCATTGATGTGACTTGGCAATAGCTATCGCAGGAAAAAAATTCAGTTCAAGTTTCTCGTTGGAAATCTCAGAAAATTCGACTTTCCAAAAATCATTTGAAAATTTGTATAAAATCAGCCTCTAGAGTGTTATGTCTGGAGATCTGTTGCATTGATGTGACTTACCAATAGCTATCGAAGGAAAAAAATTCAGTACAAGTTTCGCATGGGATATGTAGGAAAATTCAAAAAAGTTTCCGGCCTAAAGTAAGAGATGGATGAATAAAATGAGCCTCTAGAGTGTTATGTCTGGAGATGGATTACATTGATGTGACTTGTCAATAGCTATCGCAGGACAAAAATTCAGTTCAAGTTTCCGTGGGAAATCTCGGAAAATTCGATTTTCCAAAAATCATTAGAAAATTTGTATAAAATTAGCCGCTAGAGTGTTATGTCTGGAGATGAATTGCATTGATGTAATTTATCAATAGCTATCGCAGGAAAAATTTCAGTACAAGTTTCTTGTGGGAAATCACGGAAAATTCGATTTTCCAAAAATCATTAGAAAATTTGTATAAAATCAGCCTCTAGAGTGTAAAATCTGGAGATGAATTGCATTGATGTGACTTGTCAATAGCTATCGCAGGAAACATTTCAGTACAAGTTTCTCGTGGGAAATTTCGGAAACTTCGATTTTCCAAAAATCATTTGAAAATTTGTATAAAATCAGCCTCTAGAGTGTAATATCTGGAGATGAATTGCATTGATGTGACTTGTCAATAGCTATCGCAGAAAACAATTCAGTACAAGTTTCTCGTGGGAAATCTCGGAAAATTCGATTTTCCAAAAATCAATAGAAAATTTGTATAAAATCAGCTTCTAGGGTGTTATGTCTGGAGATGGACTGCATTGATGTGACTTGTCAATATCTATCGCAGGAAAAAAATTCAGTTCAAGTTTCCTGTAGGAAATTTCGGAAAAATCGATTTTCCAAAAATCATTAGAAAATTTGTATAAAATCAGCCTCTAGAGTGTTATGTCTGGAGATGGATTGCATTGATGTGACTTGGCAATAGCTATCGCAGGAAAAAAATTCAGTTCAAGTTTCTCGTTGGAAATCTCAGAAAATTCGACTTTCCAAAAATCATTTGAAAATTTGTATAAAATCAGCCTCTAGAGTGTTATGTCTGGAGATCTGTTGCATTGATGTGACTTACCAATAGCTATCGAAGGAAAAAAATTCAGTACAAGTTTCGCATGGGAAATCTCGGAAAATTCAAAAAAGTTTCCGGCCTAAAGTAAGAAATGGATGAATAAAATGAGCCTCTAGAGTGTTATGTCTGGTGATGGATTAAATTGATGTGACTTGTCAATAGCTATCGCAGGAAAAAATTCAGTTCAAGTTTCCGTGGGAAATCTCGGAAAATTCGATTTTCCAAAAATCATTAGAAAATTTGTATAAAATCAGCCTCTAGAGTGTTACGTCTGGAAATGAATTGCATTGATGTGATTTATCAATAGGTATCGCTTTCTCGTGGGAAATCTCGGAAAATTCGATTTTCCAAAAATCATTAGAAAATTTGTATCAAATCAGCCTCTAAAGTGTTATGTCTGGAGATGGATTGCATTGATGTGACTTGTCAATAGCTATGGCAAAAGTATGCAGATATTCAATAGACCATTTTCTCCAAAAGCCTTGAACTCGTTGTTGAATATTCTGCCATCTGGTTAATCGTGACGTTGGAAAATTGTGTAGATCGGGCTCAGGGATACAAGTTGGAGGTGCTCCTATTAAAAAATGTCCTGGAGTAAGGGCCAATATATTATCAGGGTCGGCATTCATCGGACACAGCGGTCGAGAGTTGAGTAAAGCTTCAATTTGGCAAAGTAGAGTAGCCATTTCCTCAAACGTCATTTTAGTATCTCTTGTCACTCGATTCAAGTGGTATTTGATCGATTTTATGTTGGACTCCCAAAGTCCGCCAAAATGTGGTGCACTGGCTGGATTAAACGAAAATTTGATCATCGCCTGAGAAAAGAAATCAGATATTAATTTGTTTGTTTTATGGTTAAGGAATTGATCGTGAAGTTCTCGAAGTTCTCGTTTGGCATCAACAAAATTAGTGCCGTTGTCGCTAATTAATTCGGCTGGAATCCCTATACGACTAATAAAACGGCGTAACGCGGCGATGAATGCGTTAGTGGTCGTATCCGACACTAATTCTATATGTACTGCCTTGGTGGCAAAGCATATAAACAGAGCAATATATCCCTTAGTCAAGGGAACTCTTCCTCTACTATGCTTAGTTCTAATGAGAATGGGACCTGCATAATCAACTCCAGTGGTTGTGAACGGACGACAAACCGTTAGCCGTTGCCTCGGCAAGTTTACCATGAGTTGAGTGGTAATTTTTTGTTTCTGTCTCACGCAACTAACACACCTTTGACAAAATTGTCGTATTAAGCTACGGCCATTTAAGATCCAAACCTTTTGTTTAAGGAGGCTGGCCAACAATGATGGTCCAGAATGCAGATTGAGTATGTGCGTTTCATAAATTATCATCCACGTGAGTCTATGATCCTTTGGTAATATCACTGGATGTTTCATATCAAATTCGCAATCAAGATTCGAGAGTCGTCCTCCTACACGCAATAAACCATTATTATCAATAAACGGTGATAATGATGGTAGTTGGCTATTACGAGTGAGAGGCTCTCCAGCAATGAGCAGATTAGTATAATCACTAAATGATTCGCGTTGAACTTCCTTATATATAAATGTTTCGGCCTTGCGAATTAAGTCAATTAAATGCAACTTCGGATACAAAAATCGGAGAAGGTATGCGACTATCCTTTTCACCCTTTCAAATGATGAGAACTTGCATAACAAATATGAAATAATTTCGTTGGATTCGATTTGAAGTGTCATGATGATTGGGGTCTTTCGACGTTCTTCGCACATTGTTTCAAACTGTTGTTGATTGCTAGATGGCCAGTAATTCTCTTCATACATCAGCCACTTCGGGCCACACCACCATAATTCAAGATTTGGAAGTAATTCTGGACTAATGCCCCTTGATGCAATATCGCAAGGGTTTTCCCTTGACGGTACATAATTCCAACGATTTCGAGGAACTGTTTCCATGATTTCCGAAGTTCTGTTCCCAATGAACGTGTTCCATCTACGTGGGTGGTCAGAAAGCCAGGCTAGGACCACCTTTGAGTCAGTCCATGCAAATACTTCACAATGCCGATGTTGAAAAATACCCAATGAAAATTTGACTAGTTTCACTAAGATATGTGCTCCACACAACTCTAGCCGTGGAATTGAGATTTGCTTATTAGGTGCAACTCGGGTCTTGGCGATGATTAGCGACGTTTTGATACATCCAGTTGAATCTCCGCTACGTAGATAAACAGCAGCCGCATATGCTACCTCCGAAGCATCACAGAACGCATGGATCTGTGTTGATTTCGTGTTCGATGAAACGAAGAAATGCCGTGGAATTTCGATGTCCTCAAGATTTGGCAAATTTAATTTTATGGTATTCCATTTCTGACTAATGTCGCCGGGAACATCATCATCCCAACCGATCCTCCGGCTCCATAATTGTTGGAAAATAATTTTCATGGAGATAGTCGTTGGAGACACCCAGCCTAAAGGATCGTAGATTTTGGAGATTTCGGACAGTAAGTTTCGCTTAGAAAGGAATATGCTTGGTAGTATCTTAATCGCATATGAGAATACGTCTCGCACAGGATTTCATTGAATTCCTAAGGTCTTGATGGTAACACTATCATTTCCAAAAGTTAACATTGCAGGTTCCTTAAGCTTATCAGGAATTATTGATAAGAATTCGAAAGAATTGGATTTCCATTTTCGAAGTAGGAAACCAGCTCCCTCCATGACCTGACATAGCTCCGTGAATAATTTAGCTGCGATATCACCATTATCACATCCAGAAAGTAAATAATCAATGTAGAAGTCACGCTTAATGATGTAAGCTACGTTCGGATGGTCATGTTCGTTATCCTCGGCAATTTTTTGAAGAGTCCTGACAGCCAAAAAAGGCGCGCATGAGGTCCCATACGTCACGGTGTTTAATCGGTATGTCTCTATTTTCTCGGTAGGATTGTCTCTCCACACTATTCTTTGGAAGTCATTATCAGGCGATGGCACAAGCACTTGCCTATACATTTTTTCGACATCTGCAGAAAAAACCACACGATGCAGACAAAACCGACTTATGATGGTCACTAAATCATCTTGTAAAGTGGGTCCTGTGAGTACAATATCATTTAGTGATATACCCGATGATGATTTACAAGATCCGTCAAACACGACCCGAAGTTTAGTGGTTGAGCTATCTAATTTTGTTACGGCGTGATGTGGGAGATAGAAAACTTGATTATCATTTTTTGCCACTTCGTGATTCGGAACTCTTTCCATATGACCCATTGAACTGTACTCATTCATGAAAGTTTTGTAATCGGTGGCCAGTTGAGTGTTTTTCTCAAAACGACGTTCCATAGTTAATTATCGACGAATGGCAGCGGACCTCGAATGTCCAATTTTATTGCGTGGGGTGATAAATGGAAGTCGTACGATATACCGTCCGAATTCGTTTCGTTTAACCGTCTTGATGAAATGGGATTCACATAATTGGTCGTCAGGAGTGGCGCTTGTAAAATTTGGAGGCTCCTCAAGTTCCCAAAAACGCTGAAGAGATTTGTTTAAATCATTTGGCGTGGCAGTTATGGAAAACGACGATGTTGAATGACCCCTTAGCTGAGGTACTAGGATAATCCATCCGAAAATCGTTGATTGTGCATACGTGTGTCCCTCAAAAATTAGTTTGTCTAGTTTAAATAAATCAAAGAACACGTCAGCTCCAAACAAAACGTCAATTTCTCGTGTAAAGCCATAATTTGGATCAGCCAGTTCTAGGGATTGCACGTGGCTTGTAATAGACTCATTGAGATCCACTGGATGGATTGTCAGCAATCGTGGAACGATGTGTGCAGTGATATTCAGATTAATTGATGGTAAAATTCTTGAAGATATATGTATATTAACTAAACCTCTAGTCGTAGCAGCACGTTTGTCAGCTAGGCCGTGAATAGTGATTGATGATGAATGTGATCGTCTCAGTCGCAAACGCTGAACCAATTGTTCCGATATGAATGTACACTGGGATCCTGAGTCCAGTAATGCATTCGCGAGATTTTTAATTCCGTTAGAATCCTGAATATATATTAGAGCGGTTGGCAGCAAAGCGACTTGTGGATTCGGAACAATAGGTGAATTTTTATTAATAGAGAGCGACTTGACCGTTGTTGTGACCATATTTTGAATATGAGGTATATACGAACCTTCATATCTTGAATCATTGTTAACGTTTAGTGGTTCAGATTGATGTTTTTGTTGGATGATTGGTGCTGATGTCATTGTATGTGAGAAAGATGAAGGATGACTAGCAGTTTGGCTTGGTTGTGAATTATTAATTGATCAGCTGACTTAATTGAATCAGGGTGATGAAGCAAAGTATTATGCCGTTTATTGCAAATTCGACAATTTGATAAATCAGTACATTGTTCTACAGCATGATTCATGCGAAGACAGTTGTAACATGCGCCACATTGATTAACCAAATTTCTTCTGAGTTTAATGTCGAAGCTTCGAAATTTCATACAACGAAACAGGTTATGATTGAAATTGCAGCACGGACATATTAATCGGTTCGAATTTAACAGCATTGCCTTAAAAAATGGTTTTTCCCTCGAAAATTGATTTTGATGTGAAGGAATTCGAATCCGTGGTTCATGATCATAAGTAACTCCATCATCCAATCCGTCACATCTGATATTCAAAAAATCAAAAAATTCTTTTAGCTTTGGGAAATTATTGTTGGTTGTTTCCTTTGACCACAATTGTTTGGTTTCAGTATCCAACTTGCGCAGCATAATTTGTATCAACCATGCATCTCGATACTCTGCTTCCTGGCCCATTGTTCGGATTCCGATAACAATTTCATCACATTTGTCACATAGTGAACGAATATCAGTAGCTCTACCTGTCATCGCCGGTGATACATCGAGAAACGTAGTAATGTATGAGTTTAAGATTTTCCGTTTCTTGTCGTAACGAGTTTTCAGTTTCCTCCATGCTTCGCTGTAATTTGCTTCCATTTCGGTGAGATTTTTGATTAACGATGCCGGACCCTCAGTCAAAACAGTTTTAAGTAGTTTAAATTTAGAGATATCAGAGAGTGTTTGATTACTATGAATGGATGATACAAATGAGTCTTCAAAGGCCGGCCAATTTTTGTAGTCCCCATCAAATTTCGCAAATTCCACCCTAGGCAATTTAATTTGATCTTGATTTATGATAGACCGATCAGCCAGTTGGGTCGTTGTAGTATTTAGCGTTTCAAAGAAAGTTCTTTGCTGTTCGAGTAACTCCGAAAGTATAGGTTGTGAGGCAGCTGTGCTCCCAGAAGGGACTGTACTTGAACTAGCTTGTTTGGCACGTATACTTCGCATTAAGTTTTCACGCAAATCAAAATATTTTTCTTCGAATTCATCATATTTAGACACTTGACTGGGAAAGGCAAACAAATTGTTTTCTAACGTTCTAAAATCCTTGCAATATTCATCAAGCCTTTGCATACGTACTTCTAAGGCTTCAATTGTTGTTGCGTTGGTGATTTTATTAACCCAGGTTTGCATTTTTGTAACGGACGCAAGTATATTTCCTCTAGATAATATAATTGACTCAGCCATCCTGCACACAAGGTCACAAGTCGTACGGTAAAATCGTGCGAAATTTAATTTTTTTTTTTTTTTTTTTTTTAGTTATATAAAATTTTGTGCAATTGTAACACGATTTAGTTATGTATATTTTATATATGTTAGAATACCTTAAATATTTATTAAGCAACTTGTTCTACTTATCGTTTGTGCAAGCGGCCGGAATGATTTCCTTATAAACTTATGCTAATCACCCTTGAATCCACCAGCTAAGTTGTCGCACTACTTTAGCCTTGGTTTGATGTAATTTGAATTATTGATTAATGTTTACGTTTCACGAGCTACTTAATTGTTTATGTTATACGTTTACGGTTCTAAACGTAGCGGCACTAGTAATATCACGACAATAATTGTTTAATAGTAATGAACTGGTTTTAATTTACTGCACTGTATAATTAATCACACGTGAAATGATAGTAATACGCGATCCGGCTCGAAGGACCATGAACAAGCGATGAGGTTGTCCAAAAAATAAACGAAAGGGTAACCCTTTGTACACAAAACGAACCCTTACTAAGGTTGTAAGTTTTTTTTTTTTTTTTTTTTTTTAATTTAAAATAAATTTTATTTATTTATTTTATGTAATTACAATCTAGTCTCCTGGACTAATTAGCAATTTGTTTCTGACTTAATTTACTAACTTAAATTAATCTATGGCTTCTTCCCATTGGCATTCCATAGTGTTTGGTAAATTGATGTAAACCACATCTTTGTTGTGGATTTTAGATCAGCATAATGCTGCTTAAACTAACAATCACACCAGCTCAAAAGGTTTGGTTCTTTTAAGTCTGCGAACTAAATTCGTGATGCTTAGGAGCTGAGTTGCCTCAATGTTCACATGTTGGCGGAGCCTTTCTTCATGTCTCCGTGCTTTTTCCTGGATTTCATTTAAGATGAGGTTCATTTTAAGGTCCCTATGAAGGTCATTGTTCCTAACATACCAAGGTGCATCAACGATGTTCCTTAATACCATATTCTGAAATCTTTGGATGATATTTACGTTGCTCTGTTTGGTACAACCCCAAAGCTGAATACCATAAGTCCAAATCGGTTTCAATATTTGCTTATAAAGTAGAAGCTTGTTGTATGTTGATAAAGAAGAGTTCCTTCCCATCAGCCAATACATTTTTCTGTATTTAAGTCTTAATTCTTCACTTTTCTTCTTGACGTGTGCTTTCCATCGTAGTTTAGCATCCAGGGTCATGCCGAGATACTTAGCTGTGTTCGCATGCGGTATTATTTCCCGATTTATGGTAATCGGAATATGTTCGATTCGTCTGTTTGTAAAGTTGATGTGAACTGATTTAGCTTCATTTAGTTTTATTCTCCATCTTTTTGTCCATTTATATATTTGAGTTATAGCTGATTGTAACTTCTGTGTTGATTCTTCGTTGCTTTTTCCAACAGCTAAGATCGCCGTATCATCTGCAAAATTTGCCACTGTGTTGTTTTCTAATGTAGGAAGATCATAAGTATATAGTAGGTATAAAACCGGCCCTAATACACTGCCCTGTGGAACTCCTGCATTGATTTCTTTCAATTCAGAAAATGTATCATCTAACTTAATCCTGAAGAACCTATCTTTCAAGTATGATTCTAGTATCTTAGCAAATTGCATTGGTAGAAGATTCCTTAACTTGTGGTTAAGTCCTTCATGCCACACTCTATCAAACGCTTGTGCAACGTCTAGAAATACTGATGAACAGACTTTTTTCTCCTCTAATGCTTTCTCAATTATACTGGTTATTCTGTGTACTTGATCAATTGTTGAGTGTTGGTTGCGAAAACCGAACTGATGATTTGGGATCAAGTTTTTACTCTCGATTATCGGATTTAATCTTTTTACCAGAAGCTTCTCAAAGAGTTTGGACATGACTGGCAATAGCGAAATTGGCCTATAAGATGATGTTATGTGTGGTGGTTTCCCAGGTTTTGGGATCATAATTACTTCTGCAATTTTCCATAAGCTTGGTACACATTTGATTCTAAATGCTGCATTTATAAGGTTGGTGAGTTTCACCAGAGCTTTCCTTGGCAGTTCTTTTAAGATTTCTGCAGTAATAAGATCGTACCCAGGAGCTTTTTTCGTATTCATATTAGCTGTTATCTCACGCATGACTTCTTTTGGTGTTGTGGGTAGGATTTCTGTACTTTCTTGCACAGCTTGTTCAGTTATTATCTCGGCTTCCAACGTTTGGTCTTCATGTGGCTGGAATATTTTTTCGAGGTGTTCGGCAAATTCTCGAGCTTTGTCTTCATTATTTCTAGCCCATTTCTCACCTGCTATTTTTATTGGGGGAATCTGCATTATTGGTCTTTTGATTCTTTTGGTTGCTTTCCAAAGAGAATAATCAGTACTGTTATCATTAGTTAATTTTCTTAAATAGTTGCTGATTGATTCATCTTTCAATTCTTTGATCTCTCTTCTTAATTGTTGAGTGAGGTTGTTCAAATGAGTTTTATCTTGGGGGGCCCTTGTTTGTTGCCATACTCTTCTCACTCTTCTTTTTTTTACGAGGAGTTCCCTAATTTCCATAGGGTAGTTGTTTCCCTTGATTTTCGTTTTAATTTCAGGAGTATTTTCCCAAGCTGATTGCTGTATATCGTTTACAAATTTGTCAACTTCTTTGTCCAATTGTTCTTCAGTCTTCAATGGAACCATTAAAGTAATTTTTTCTTCTAGCGATAGTCTAAAGCATGCCCAATTAGTGTGATTATTTACTAGGAAAGGGTTTCTTTCTTTCTGAATGATTTTTTCACTTAACGTTAGAAGTATTGGTGAATGATCAGAGTTTAAGTCGTGGCTTTCATCTACTTGTAAATAATTTACAGATATGTTCTTTATTATAAAGAAATCAATCAGATCTGGCACTTTGTTTGGATCAGTAGGCCAGTAGGTTGGTTTTCCAGTTGAGAGGGCTTCACAACTGCATTTTCTGATAGCTTTTAGGAGTTTTTTACCCTTAGTTGTTGTTAATCTGGATCCCCAGTGGACATTTTTTGCATTAAAGTTTCCTCCAAGTACAAATCGTTTTCCTAATTTACTGAGGAACTCGAGATAATCTTTTTCTTTCATTGAGTGCTTCGGTGGGCAGTAAATACTAGCAATACAAATATAACTACTTTTGGATTTGACAATAACAGCAGTTGCTTGTATTTCTTCCGTTTCATATTTTAACTCCTCATAGTGATGAATACTATTTCTAATTATAACAGCACTACCTCCTTTAGCAGTGTTTCCAGGGTGAATAGTGTGATATATTTGATAATTTTTAAATTTAATGTTTGATTGTCTAGTGAAGTGTGTTTCCGTGATGAGACATACATCGATTTTTTCTGTGTCCAGGACCACTTGCAGTTCTTGTTGATGTTGCATCAGTCCATTGGCATTCCAACATAAGATTCTAAGATCTTGGGCCATTTTTCTGTTTAGGGATGGCTCCCTTAGTGCTGTACTTTAGTTTCTGTAATCG
Organism: Tipula vernalis; assembly: GCA_958295665.1. Classification (NCBI taxonomy): domain Eukaryota; kingdom Metazoa; phylum Arthropoda; class Insecta; order Diptera; family Tipulidae; genus Tipula; species Tipula vernalis. The sequence continues at coordinate 365,445,556 of OY282559.1, forward strand.
CTCATCAAATGTATTTAGTCTGCTTAAAATTAATTTAAGTGTTTGACTTATATCGTCATTTTGAGCAGTTTTTCCTGGATTTCCGTTGCTCATCTTTACTTGAGCATAAGTTATTTTACCAAATTGTCCTTGAGTAGTTCCCGACACTCTACGATTTACTTCGGGTCGGTTCATCTTAACCGCTTGTTTCCTGAATGAACTTGGATTTTTAGCAATCACGTTCTTATTTTTGATATTTTGCAGTTCAATAGCAACGCTGCATCCTCTGTAGTTAGCCGGATGGTTTTCTCCACAGTGAACGCATTTAGGTTGAACATTTTGGGCTTTTACACAATCTTTGGTATGATGTTTACCTAAACATTTGACACACCTGGGTTCCCTGTTGCAATATTTTTGTGTATGTCCATAGGCTTGACATTGTTTACATTGTGGTATAAGCTTAGACTTTCTTAGAGGCTGAATAACCACTTTGCACCCCAAGATGTACTTAATTTGATAAATTTTTTCGATATCTTCATCAGTATCGAAGGTCAACATAAACATGTTGAGAGGTACTTTGCCTCTCCGTTTTAGCTTAATCGATGCTTCAGTTGCCTTAAATCCTTTTGCTTTCAGGTCATCAATTATTTTATCTGGTTTACACGTAGAGTGTAAGTTTTTAGCCATGACCCTAATTGGTATGGTTTGTTTATCTTCAAACGTGTGCCAAGCACGTTTTTCTTCATTTAACATTTTTGTCATTTTTCTGTATGTTTCAGCATCTTCTAAGTTTATTTTGATGGTGTTTCCATTCATCACCTTTGCATTAAACTTATCAGTAGCAGTTATTGTTTTTATTTTTTCATAGAGTACATCGTAGTCTTTGACTTCATCTATTACTATTGGTGGTGGTGGAGGTATTTTTTTTGGTTGTTTCTGGATAATATTTGGAACATTATCCTTTAATTGAGGTGGGGAGGGCGTATTATTCCGTCTCCTTTTTTTTCTCCCACCTTTAACTCTAATCCACTCAGTTTCTCGAGCTAGTTCTTCTTCATCCGTATGATACTCTTGTGGAGTTGTATTCTGGTTAGGAGTAGAACCGATGTCCTCCTTTGGCTTAAGAGCTTTAACTTCGTTTTCAAGCGTCTTCATACGCTCCTGCATCCATGCAATTGTAACATTCAGTTGCTTATTTATATTATTGGCTTCAACTAATGCATTATTAGCTTTACACAGTTCATTGTGAAGCTTTTCTTCATTTGTAAAACGAATGTTGTGGCTGCTGGCCTCAATGGAGGGACTACCGCCTCTTTTCGGAGAATACGCGACTTTGTTACTCCTCTGGAAGGGATGTGAATTATCCTTTTCTATTTCACTCAAATGAGCTAGTTTATTCACCAACATGTCTTGGGATTGGTTAAAATATTTGTAGTATAGCAATGGCTGGTCTCCCCCAGAATCCATGAGACCGACCTCCGAAGAGGGTGGATTTACCTGAGCAACAGGTGTACCACCTGGGTATTAGTTTTCTTATTTGTTCTGCTCATTGCTCATTTATAGTGTATTGCACTCGCCTCTAGTATTTCGCCGATGCTTCACATCGTTGCCCGGGTGTTACCACGTGGAGGTATACTAGACACATTTGGTGGTTTCTACATAGTTGCAGCGTTGGAATATAGACCACGAGATACATGGCTATAGACGGTCAACCCCTACCCTATTGAGACGCACCCAACACCCAGGTTGTAAGTTAAGATTAATTTTAGCAACCAAGCTGGAACGAAGACATTGTCAACAAACATTCAAGTCAAGTTTGGAAAGTTGAAGGTACAATTTTCGTTCATATCTGGCTATGGATTATATGAAAAATTGTTGAGGCAGTCTCGACAGCAATAACCTTGAACTTTAACATACAGATCACGACGAAAAACGTGAAATTCCGTCAACCATGTTTCGGTCAGCACTATTATGCCATAATTAGACTCCAACATAGAAATTCTTTGATTTTGACCGTATGCCACTACTCTTAAAGTAAAAATTAGACGGGCCATTACTGAAATTAGTAAGATCATTGACGTTGTTTGTGCAAATTATTAGAATAAAATGTGTTTGAGTTAAAAATTTGTCTGAAAAAAAAGTTCAGCTCCGGCTTCGGCTCTGGCTCCGGAAATTTATAGATTGATTAACGATTTCGGCTCCAGCTCTGGCTCCGGCTCCAGCTCTAGCTTCGGCACCAACTCCGACTCCAGCTCTAGCTTCGGCACCAAATATATATTTAGTTTGGCAAGCTGGCAGTAACGGGCATTAATTTGCAAAGGTCACCGCAGGGACATCATATTAGCCTTTTCTGTACAATATCAATATTAGATTATTTATCGGGGAAAGCTGCAATACGGTGCATTTAAGACTAGCCATAATTTTATTCCAAAGATATCTTTCTATAAAGTCAATAATCTGACGATACATTTCAATTTCATAAGAAGTTAGTTCCCCTTTTTCTTAACAGACGGAACGAGTAACAATAGGTTATCTCTAAGCGGTGGATCTTCTACAAGTACGCAGAGTTTCAGTCTTAAGGAGAGGAGGTAGCTGTTACTCAAAATAGATAGAATCTGTAACGGTGATGTGGATATTGTTTGAAAAAATGTAAGAGGGTTTTGCTTAATGACAGTAGCTTTTCATTTTTTTTTTGTTCAGATTTATTTCATAACCATATTTGTGCTTTTCAAACAAATCTGTGTTTTTTTTTATCGATTTTGAGTTATGAATGGAAATAACTCGACAATTTTCTAAATTTTCAAAAATAAGTTTCAGATTTTGAATATTTTCCTAAAAGCTACTGTGACATTTTCAGTTACCTTGTTTTTAAAAGAAAACATAGAAATAAACGAAAGGTTATTTACGATTCTTCCAGTTGCTTCATAAACATACAATTCTTTTGCCAACGAACGAAAAAAACAACTTTTTCGGGTATGGCTTTTTCCAGCTCTAGAAAAGTAGCTGTAATATCGCGTTGAAAGATTTTGAATAAGCGTTGGCTATTTTGCAATTTTTTTTGACACCCCACGATTATTGGTTTGAAAAGGTTTATGTAAAAATTTTAAGTAACTATTTCAACTATGCCCAACTGTAAAGTTAACAATAAAGCATCCTAGCTTGTTAAAGTCTCGTCAAAGTCCATATTAATTCTTCTTGATATTTTTCCAATTTTTTGTTTAGTTTAACCCATCCATGTTTGGTGAAAATTAAATTGTATTAGATTTGTATCATATTTTGACAGAATCTTGTACCATTGGGAATATTAGTCCCACTCATTCTAAATTATAGACACTTTAATGACTTTAAAATGAGTTATCCTATTGAGTTCTATTTTAATCATATTGAATTACATAGCTTAATATACTATATGTATGTGATCGAAATAAAGCACAAGCTGGTTACAAATCACAAAAAAGTCATTAAGTGTCTTATCTAGCACCAGTGTACTCGATAAATGACCAGTCAAAATTATGATTGAAAAATGACTTCTTATTATTTCTAAGTCATAGAAATGGTCAACGTATGACTTTTTATAACTTCATGTCATATGGAAAACCAATATATGATTTCTTATGCTTTAGTGGTCAACAGACCGACCATTATCTGACACCCTTTGGCTAAGTAACTAGCATAATGATCACAATAAGACCCACTAAGTAGTAGTGGTCAACACAATGACCAATATTTGATGTGCATGTCACTAAATGACTTACGTAGGACCGACATGAGACCAAACCAAAAAATTAATATGACGTCAGGTTTGCTGGGTTAACATTAATAATTTTCCGTGAAATGTGATGACGATTTTACACAAAGATTTCACAAAAATCTCGACCCAAATTTTTTAAATTTACTGCAATTTCCGCTAATACGATTTGGAATGCCAAATAGAAGTGCGGTAATTCATATAAAAATATTTGAGATACGTAGGAAAATAGGAATAAAAATAAACAAAAATCTGGAGTCGGAGCTGGTCAATTCCACATGGCTCCAGCTCCGACTCTGGATCCCTTAAAAATACGAAAATAAACATAAACTCCGCGGTTCCGACTCCGGCTCCGGGTCCTACTCCACAGCCCTTATTTAAAGTGTTAGAATTAACAGTTTTTAAGCCGATGGTCCTGTTTCGAGTTTTTTGAACGACGGAAACCAAAAATCCTGATTTACTATAGAATGTCGAAAAAAGGCGGAGGAGACTGAGTTTAAAAGATATATGAATGTCAGTTCAGATGGGCTTCTCTCTTTGGGTAGCAGAGTGAAGCATGACAAGTTCGACGAGTAGTTAAATTTGCTATTTATGTCCGTAATATAATTTATAGTTGAATGCGGCTTTGAACTAGGTAGAAAACGGAAAATTTTGGCATACTTATTCTTGACCAATGTTACGATTAGTAATCCTGTAGTATAATCTTTGGATTGGTCTTCAATTGGTATTGCTATAATTTTATTAACATCCCGAGATATCATTAGATTCAACGGCAGTGGTGCAGAATTCCGGATGATCACACTCAAATCCGTCGAGTTGAGTTAATCCATGTCAAAATTAGGACAATCTTCTTGGCTTTCAATAAGTATAGGCGCCTGAACAAGATTGACGTTTATAATACTGTTCCGGAATTCTTCGATTATTGACCCGTTTGCTGCGTATTGCTTAGGAACGGATACAATAAATATTTGACTGTATGATAAATCACAAATATCACTTATGGCCAATTGTATTAACGGTACTGAATCGCAGTAGCAAGTAAATGCATGTTTAATAATTTTGTCGATTTCTCTCTCCACATTCATTTTATAATGAGTGAGTAGGAAAACCAATTTTTAAGCAAGCAAATAATTGCTACTAAGCTTTAGTATCGTTTATGCATACGGAGCACATCATTACACAGAACAAACACAAAACTATTTTTCCAGAAACAAAAAAAAAACCGATCGGTTTTTGTCCAATAGCTACTATTATCCCAACTGCAGGGACCTTTCAAACCATTGGGAAAATTATAAAAATTTGCAGATTCTAAGCAAATATAGCGCATAAAACGTCAGTAAAGACCAAATAGAAGATTATAAAGATAGTAAGGGAGATGTCCAAACCTAAAACTACACCCTTTACTACAGTCTGGCGACGAGAGTTTTAAATATGAATTCCGCGTGTTATTCTGTCTACAAGTTTGAGGTTACCTACTACTCATCAAGATGGTAAATTTTACAATGGAGAAATTAGATCGTAAGGCATCCACATGGTCGTGATGCAAAGTGTGACTTGAAGGTGCCTTCGCAATTTATGAGGTGAAGGAGGCTTAAAAGTTTATCATCTTTTGCACAATGTTGGGCAAATAGCGTTCAACATTGTGGCGGATAAATTAGCTCCTGCAAATCCATACATGAAAACATATGCTGATATCGTTGCAATCTTAAATACTACAATCCGTGATTACGCAGCATCATTGAGAAAATTATCAGTACATTGCAATTTTGGTGATTATCTTAATACTGCCTTGAGGAACCAGCTCATATTTGGATTACAATCACAAACAATACAAGGTCGTTTATCGGAAAGCATTACCCTTACGTTTGAAAAGGCATTAGAGACAGCGTTAGCACTAGAATCATCTATTTCAAATGCTGCACAGTTACACAAACCCGTGAGTAATGCTAACCAGTTGAATTTACTTTCGTATGAAGCGCCCTACTAATGTGGAAGAAGTTCAAATTTAAGCTCAATGTTGTACCCAATAAATAATCTCTTGAAGTAAGATCAAAAATTTGTATGGGACAGCAAATGTGAGACACTTTATTCTTTGCTCATTACGACCCAAAATTGCCGTTGGTGCTTGCTACTGATGCATCAAGTTATGGGGTGGGTGCTGTGCTGAACCACACTTATCCTAATGGCGAAGAACGACCGATACAATATGCGCCCAAAACCTTATCAGCAATTCAAAAAAATATAGTCAAGTAGATAAGGAAGCTTATGCTATTATTTTTGGGGTGAAGAAATTTTTGCAATATCTTTATGGAAGAAGATTCATTTTACAAGCCGACAATGAGCCATTAACACAAATATTAGCACCCCATAAAAGATTACCTACCCCGATATTTTTCTACGAAGTTTTTCATTTGATAATTAATAACGTAATACAAAAGACCATGACAATGCAGATGCCATGTCACGCCTTCCACTGGATACCGATGCTAAACTAAAAATCGATGATTACGACGTTCTCGATTTACATAACATTGAAACGTTACCGTTACGTGTAGATGAATTAAGTCATCTTGGAAGACAAATCAATCGCTTCATTAATCCATGGTTTACGAAGTGGACGTGAAGTTTCTAAAAATGACCGTTTTGGAGTACCTCAGACTGAGTTTTCAATACTCGAAAATTGCTTGATGAGAGGAATGCGCGTGTATGCGCCAGCTAAATTGAGAAGAAGAGTCCTTGAAGAACTATATTCGACTTATTTCGACAAACCACCCACTTCTTCGTTTTCCGAACCTTAAGAAATTAGTTTGAACAAAAATGTTGAAATCAGTGAGCCATTTAAAATAATAAAATCAAACAGAAACCGTAAGCCAGTAAATAAATTAAATTTATAAATATTGTTACGTTTTTGCCTTTTCAATTAGGTTCGTATCACCAGATTGTGAATAATATAAAATCAATTTAATTTATCACCAACGAATTTATTTAGTTAACACAAGAATTATTACAACACAGTTTATTAATAAAAATTCATAAAATCACTTAATATAAATTATTCTCAAATTTTACTATACACTTATAATTTTTATTTTCACTAAAACACTTTTTAAATCACCTTTTAATTCCATTTTAATCTTTACACTATCGCTTACCAAATTCGAATAATCCAATTCGATATTGTTCGCATTTTTATATACACAAACCAAACTTCTCGAAAGTTCATGACTTTTACAGTTAGAATGGCGTAGAAACATTACGTAACAATTTTATCATGGAAAATTCCATTTTAGTACAGTAAACATTGAGCTATTCATTTAAATTGAATGACAATTCATTTAAACTGTGACAATTTTCATTTTGATTGCTCGATTATTTCTAAACATTTCGTAGAAACTTCAATTTTATTGAAAATTAACTGTGCTATAGCCCACAAGTTTTTGGGCGGCAAAAATCTAAAATGATCCGATTACGATGGCTGATACCTCTATCAATAGGTTTCGGGACCTGTAATTGCTGTGACAATTTTCATTTTGATTGCTCGATTATTTCTAAACATTTCGTAGAAACTTCAATTTTATTGAAAATTAACTGTGCTATAGCCCACAAGTTTTTGGGCGGCATCTAAAATGGTCCGATTACGAAGGCTGATACCTCTATCAATAGGCTTCGGGACCTGTAATTGCTGTGACAATTTTCGTTTTGATTGCTCGATTATTTCTTAACATTTCGTAGAAAATTCAAATTTATTTAAAATTAACTGTGCTATAGCCCACAAGTTTTTGGGCGGCAAAAATCTAAAATGGTCCGATTACGATGGCTGATGCCTCTATCAATAGGTTTCGGGACCTGTAATTGCTGTGACAATTTTCATTTTGATTGCTCGATTATTTCTAAACATTTCGTAGAAACTTCAATTTTATTGAAAATTAACTGTGCTATAGCCCACAAGTTTTTGGGCGGCAAAAATCTAAAATGGTCCGATTACGATGGCTGATACCTCTATCAATAGGTTTCGGGACCTGTAATTGCTGTGACAATTTTCATTTTGATTGCTCGATTATTTCTAAACATTTCTTAGAAACTTCAAATTTATTGAAAATTAACTGTGGTATAGCCCACAAGTTTTTGGGCGGCAAAAATCTAAAATGGTCCGATTACGATGGTTGATACCTCTATCAATAGGTTTCGGGACCTGTAATTGCTGTGACAATTTTCATTTTGATTGCTCGATTATTTCTAAACATTTCGTAGAAACTTCAATTTTATTGAAAATCAACTGTGCTATAGCCCACAAGTTTTTGGGCGGCAAAAATCTAAAATGGTCCGATTACGATGGTTGATACCTCTATCAATAGGTTTTGGGACCTGTAATTGCTTTGACAATTTTAATTTTGATTGCTCGATTATTTCTAAACATTCCGTAGAAACTTCAATTTTATTGAAAATTAACTGTGCCCACAAGTTTTTGGGCGGCAAAAATCTAGAATGATCCGATTACGATGGCTGATACCTCTATCAATAGGTTTCGGGACCTGTAATTGCTGTGACAATTTTCATTTTGATTGCTCGATTATTTCTAAACATTTCGTAGAAACTTCAATTTTATTGAAAATTAACTGTGCTATTGCCCACAAGTTTTTGGGCGGCAAAAATCTAAAATGATCCGATTACGATGGTTGATGCCTCTATCAATAGGTTTCGGGACCTGTAATTGCTGTGACAATTTTCATTTTGATTGCTCGATTATTTCTAAACATTTCGTAGAAACTTCAATTTTATTGAAAATCAACTGTGCTATAGCCCACATGTTTTTAGGTGGCCAAAATCTAAAATGGTCCGATTACGATGGTTGATACCTCCATCAATAGGTTTCGGGACCTGTAAATGCTGTGACAATTTTCATTTTGATTGCTCGATTATTTCTAAACATTTCGTAGAAACTTCAATTTTATTGAAAATTAACTGTGCTATAGCCCACAAGTTTTTGGGCGGCAAAAATCTAAAATGGTCCGATTACGATGGTTGATACCTCTATCAATAGGTTTCGGGACCTGTAATTGCTTTGACAATTTTCATTTTGATTGCTCGATTATTTCTAAACATTCCGTAGAAACTTCAATTTTATTGAAAATTAACTGTGCCCACAAGTTTTTGGGCGGCAAAAATCTAAAATGATCCGATTACGATGGCTGATACCTCTATCAATAGGTTTCGGGACCTGTAATTGCTGTGACAATTTTCATTTTGATTGCTCGATTATTTCTAAACATTTCGTTGAACTTCAATTTTATTGAAAATTAACTGTGCTATTGCCCACAAGTTTTTGGGCGGAAAAAATCTAAAATGGTCCGATTACGATGGTTGATACCTCTATCAATAGGTTTCGGGACCTGTAATTGCTGTGAAAATTTTTATTTTGATTGCTCGATTATTTCTTAACATTTCGTAGAAACTTCAATTTTATTGAAAATCAACTGTGCTATAGCCCACATGTTTTTGGGCGGCCAAAATCTAAAATGGTCCGATTACGATGGTTGATACCTCTATCAATAGGTTTCGGGACCTGTAATTGCTGTGACAATTTTCATTTTGATTGCTCGATTATTTCTAACATTTCATAGAAAATTCAATTTTATTGAAAATTAACTGTGCTATACCTTACAAGTTTTTGGGCGGCAAAAATCTAAAATGGTCCGATTACGATGGTTGATACCTCTATCAATAGGTTTCGGGACCTGTAATTGCTGTGATAATTTTCGTTTTGATTGCTCGATTATTTCTAAACATTTCGTAGATTATTCAATTTTATTGAAAATTAACTGTGCTATATATAGCCCACAAGTTTTTGGTCGGCAAAAATCTAAAATGGTCCGATTACGATGGCTGATACCTCTATCAATAGGTTTCGGGACCTGTAATTGCTGTGACAATTTTCATTTTGATTGCTCGATTATTTCTAAACATTTCGTAGAAACTTCAATTTTATTGAAATTTAACTGTGCTATAGCCCACAAGTTTTTGGGCGGCAAAAATCTAAAATGGTCCGATTACGATGGTTGATACCTCTATCAATAGGTTTCGCGACCTGTAATTGCTGTGACAATTTTCATTTTGATTGCTCGATTATTTCTAAACATTTCGTAGAAACTTCAATTTTATTTAAAATTAACTGTGCTATAGCCCACAAGTTTTTGGGCGGCATCTAAAATGGTCCGATTACGAAGGCTGATACCTCTATCAATAGGCTTCGGGACTTGTAATTGCTGTGACAATTTTCATTTTGATTGCTCGATTATTTCTATACATTTCGTAGAAACTTCAATTTTATTGAAAATTAACTGTGCTATATATAGCCCACAAGTTTTTGGGCAGCAAAAATCTAAAATGGTCCGATTACGATGGTTGATACCTCTATTAATAGGTTTCGGGACCTGTAATAGCTATGACAATTTTCATTTTGATTGCTCGATTATTTCTAAACATTTCGTAGAAACTTCAATTTTATTGAAAATTAACTGTGCCCACAAGTTTTTGGGCGGCAAAAATCTAGAATGATCCGATTACGATGGCTGATACCTCTATCAATAGGTTTCGGGACCTGTAATTGCTGTGAAAATTTTTATTTTGATTGCTCGATTATTTCTAAACATTTCGTAGAAACTTCAATTTTATTGAAAATTAACTGTGCTACAGCCCACAAGTTTTTGAGCGGCAAAAATCTAAAATGGTCCGATTACGATGGTTGATACCTCTATCAATAGGTTTCGGGACTTGTAATTGCTGTGACAATTTTCATTTTGATTGCTCGATTATTTCTATACATTTCGTAGAAACTTCAATTTTATTGAAAATTAACTGTGCTATATATAGCCCACAAGTTTTTGGGCAGCAAAAATCTAAAATGGTCCGATTACGATGGTTGATACCTCTATTAATAGGTTTCGGGACCTGTAATAGCTATGACAATTTTCATTTTGATTGCTCGATTATTTCTAAACATTTCGTAGAAACTTCAATTTTATTGAAAATTAACTGTGCTATAGCCCACAAGTTTTTGGACGGCACCTAAAATGGTCCGATTACGATGGCTGATACCTCTATCAATAGGTTTCGGGACCTGTAATTGCTGTGACAATTTTCATTTTGATTGCTCGATTATTTCTAAACATTTCGTAGAAACTTCAATTTTATTGAAAATTAACTGTGCTATATATAGCCCACAAGTTTTTGCGCGGCAAAAATCTAAAATGGTCCGATTACGATGGCTGATACCTCTATCAATAGGTTTCGGGACCTGTAATTGCTGTGACAATTTTCATTTTGATTGCTCGATTATTTCTAAACATTTCTTAGAAACTTCAAATTTATTGAAAATTAACTGTGGTATAGCCCACAAGTTTTTGGGCGGCAAAAATCTAAAATGGTCCGATTACGATGGTTGATACCTCTATCAATAGGTTTCGGGACCTGTAATTGCTGTGACAATTTTCATTTTGATTGCTCGATTATTTCTAAACATTTCGTAGAAACTTCAATTTTATTGAAAATCAACTGTGCTATTGCCCACAAGTTTTTGGGCGGCAAAAATCTAAAATGGTCCGATTACGATGGTTGATACCTCTATCAATAGGTTTCGGGACCTGTAATTGCTGTGAAAATTTTCATTTTGATTGCTCGATTATTTCTAAACATTTCGTAGAAACTTCAATTTTATTGAAAATTAACTGTGCTATAGCCCACAAGTTTTTGGGCGGCAAAAATCTAAAATGATCCGATTACGATGGTTGATGCCTCTATCAATAGGTTTCGGGACCTGTAATTGCTGTGACAATTTTCATTTTGATTGCTCGATTATTTCTAAACATTTCGTAGAAACTTCAATTTTATTGAAAATCAACTGTGCTATAGCCCACATGTTTTTGGGTGGCCAAAATCTAAAATGGTCCGATTACGATGGTTGATACATCCATCAATAGGTTTCGGGACCTGTAATTGCTGTGACAATTTTCATTTTGATTGCTCGATTATTTCTAAACATTTCGTAGAAACTTCAATTTTATTGAAAAATAACTGTGCTATAGCCCACAAGTTTTTGGGCGGCAAAAATCTAAAATGGTCCGATTACGATGGTTGATACCTCTATCAATAGTTTTCGGGACTTGTAATTGCTTTGACAATTTTCATTTTGATTGCTCGATTATTTCTAAACATTTCGTTGAACTTCAATTTTATTGAAAATTAACTGTGCTATTGCCCACAAGTTTTTGGGCGGCAAAAATCTAAAATGGTCCGATTACGATGGTTGATACCTCTATCAATAGGTTTCGGGACCTGTAATTGCTGTGAAAATTTTTATTTTGATTGCTCGATTATTTCTAAACATTTCGTAGAAACTTCAATTTTATTGAAAATCAACTGTGCTATAGCCCACATGTTTTTGGGCGGCCAAAATCTAAAATGGTCCGATTACGATGGTTGATACCTCTATCAATAGGTTTCGGGACCTGTAATTGCTGTGACAATTTTCATTTTGATTGCTCGATTATTTCTAACATTTCATAGAAAATTCAATTTTATTGAAAATTAACTGTGCTATACCTTACAAGTTTTTGGGCGGCAAAAATCTAAAATGGTCCGATTACGATGGTTGATACCTCTATCAATAGGTTTCGGGACCTGTAATTGCTGTGACAATTTTCGTTTTGATTGCTCGATTATTTCTAAACATTTCGTAGATTATTCAATTTTATTGAAAATTAACTGTGCTATATATAGCCCACAAGTTTTTGGGCGGCAAAAATCTAAAATGGTCCGATTACGATGGCTGATACCTCTATCAATAGGTTTCGGGACCTGTAATTGCTGTGACAATTTTCATTTTGATTGCTCGATTATTTCTAAACATTTCGTAGAAACTTCAATTTTATTGAAATTTAACTGTGCTATAGCCCACAAGTTTTTGGGCGGCAAAAATCTAAAATGGTCCGATTACGATGGTTGATACCTCTATCAATAGGTTTCGCGACCTGTAATTGCTGTGACAATTTTCATTTTGATTGCTCGATTATTTCTAAACATTTCGTAGAAACTTCAATTTTATTGAAAATTAACTGTGCTATAGCCCACAAGTTTTTGGGCGGCAAAAATCTAAAATGGTCCGATTACGATGGTTGATACCTCTATCAATAGGTTTCGGGACCTGTAATTGCTGTGAAAATTTTTATTTTGATTGCTCGATTATTTCTAAACATTTCGTAGAAACTTCAATTTTATTGAAAATTAACTGTGCTACAGCCCACAAGTTTTTGAGCGGCAAAAATCTAAAATGGTCCGATTACGATGGCTGATACCTCTATCAATAGGTTTCGGGACCTGTAATTGCTGTGACAATTTTCATTTTGATTGCTCGATTATTTCTAACATTTCGTAGAAACTTCAATTTTATTGAAAATTAACTGTGCTATATATAGCCCACAAGTTTTTGGGCAGCAAAAATCTAAAATGGTCCGATTACGATGGTTGATACCTCTATTAATAGGTTTCGGGACCTGTAATTGCTATGACAATTTTCATTTTGATTGCTCGATTATTTCTAAACATTTCGTAGAAACTTCAATTTTATTGAAAATTAACTGTCCTATAGCCCACAAGTTTTTGGGCGGAAAAAATTTAAAATGGTCCGATTACGATGGTTGATACCTCTATCAATAGGTTTCGGGACCTGTAATTGCTGTGAAAATTTGAATTTTGATTGCTCGATTATTTCTAAACATTTCGTAGAAACTTCAATTTTATTGAAAATTAACTGTGCTATAGCCCACAAGTTTTTAGGCGGCAAAAATTTGAAATGGTCCGAGTACGATGGTCGATACCTCTATCAATAGGTTTTAAGACCTGTAATTGCTGTGACAGTTTTCATTTTGATTGCTCGATTATTTCTAAACATTTCTTAGAAAATTCAATTTTATTGAAAATTACCTGGGCCCACAAGTTTTTGGGCGGCAAAAATCTAAAATGGTCCGATTACGATGGTTGATACCTCTATCAATAGGTTTCGGGGCCAGTTATTGCTATGACAATTTTAATTTTGATTGCCCGATCAATTCTAAATATTTCCTAGAAAATTCAATTTTATTGAAAATTAACTGTGCTATAGCCCACAAGTTTTTGGGCGGCAAAATTCTTAAATGGTCCGATTACGATGGTTGATACCTCTATCAATAGGTTTCGTAACCTGTAATTGCTGTGACAATTTTCATTTTGATTGCTCGATTATTTCTAAACATTTCTTAGAAACTTCAATTTTATTGAAAATTAACTGTGCTATAGCCCACAAGTTTTTGGGCGGCAAAAATCTAAAATGGTCCGATTACGATGGTTGATACCTCTATCAATAGGTTTCGGGACCTGTAATTGCTGTGACAATTTTCATTTTGATTGCTCGATTATTTCTAAACATTTCTTAGAAAATTCAATTTTATTGAAAATTAACTGTGCGCTAGCCCACAAGTTTTTGGACGGCAAAAATCTAAAATGGTCCGATTACGATGGTTGATACCTCTATCAATAAGTTTCGGGACCTGTAATTGCTGTGACAATTTTTATTTTGATTGCTCGAATATTTCTAAACATTTATTAGAAAATTGAATTTTATTGAAAATTAACTGTGCTATAGCTCACAAGTTTTTGGGCGGCAAAAATCTAAAATGGTCCGATTACGATGGTTGATACCTCTATCAATAGGTTTCGGGACCTGTAATTGCTGTGACAATTTTCATTTTAATTGCTCGATTATTTCTAAACATTTCGTAACAAATTCAATTTTATTGAAAATTAACTGTGCTATAGCCCACAAATTTTTGGGCGGCAAAAATCTAAAATGGTCCGATTACGATGGTTGATACCTCTATCAATATTTCTCGGGACCTGTAATTGCTGTGGCAATTTTCATTTTGATTGCTCGATTATTTCTAAACATTTCTTAGAAAATTCAATTTTATTGAAATTTAGCTGTGCTATAGCCCACAAGTTTTTGGACGGCAAAAATCTAAAATGGTCCGATTACGATGGTTGATACCTCTATCAATAGGTTTCGGGACCTGTAATTGCTGTGACAATTTCCATTTTGATTGCTCGATTATTTCTAAACATTTCTTAGAAAATTCAATTTTATTGAAATTTAACTGTGCTATAGCCCACAAGTTTTTGGGGTTTTTGGGCGGCAAAAATCTAAAATGGTCTTATTACGATGGTTGATACCTCTATCAATAGGTTTCGGGACCTGTAATTGCTGTGACAATTTTCATTTTGATTGCTCGATTATTTCTAAACATTTCTTAGAAAATTCAATTTCATTGAAAATTAACCCACAAGTTTTTGGGCGGTCAAAATCTAAAATGGTCCGATTACGATGGTTGATACCTCTATCAATAGGTTTCGGGACCTGTAATTGCTGTGACAATTTTCATTTTGATTGCTCGATTATTTCTAAACATTTCTTAGAAAATTCAATTTTGTTGAAAATTAACTGTGCTATAGCCCACAAGTTTTTGGGCGGCAAAAATTAAAAATGGTCCGATTACGATGGTTGATACCTCTATCAATAGGTTTGGGACCTGTAATTGCTGTGACAATTTTCATTTTGATTGCTCGATTATTTCTAAACATTTCTTAGAAAATTCAATTTTATTGGAAATTAACCACAAGTTTTTGGGCGGCAAAAATCTAAAATGGTCCGATTACGATGGTTGATACTTCTATCAATAGGTTTCGGGACCTGTAATTGCTGTGACAATTTTTATTTTGATTGCTCGATTATTTCTAAACATTTCTTAGAAAATTCAATTTTATTGAAAATTAACTGTGCTATAGCCCACAAGTTTTTGGGCGGCAAAATTCTAAAATGATCCGATTACGATGGTTGATACCTCTATCAATAGGTTTCGGCACCTGTAATTGCTGTGACAATTTTCGTTTTGATTGCTCGATTATTTCTAAACATTTCGTAGATTATTCAATTTTATTGAAAATTAACTGTGCTATATATAGCCCACAAGTTTTTAGGCGGCAAAAATTTAAAATGGTCCGATTACGATGGTCGATACCTCTATCAATAGGTTTTGGGACCTGTAATTGCTGTGACAGTTTTCATTTTGATTGCTCGATTATTTCTAAACATTTCTTAGAAAATTCAATTTTATTGAAAATTACCTGTGCCCACAAGTTTTTGGGCGGCAAAAATCTAAAATGGTCCGATTACGATGGTTGATACCTCTATCAATAGGTTTCGGGACCAGTTATTGCTATGACAATTTTAATTTTGATTGCCCGATCAATTCTAAATATTTCCTAGAAAATTCAATTTTATTGAAAATTAACTGTGCTATAACCCACTTGTTTTTGGGCGGCAAAATTCTTAAATGGTCCGATTACGATGGTTGATACCTCTATCAATAGGTTTCGTAACCTGTAATTGCTGTGACAATTTTCATTTTGATTGCTCGATTATTTCTAAACATTTCGTAGAAAATTCAATTTTATTGAAAATTAACTGTGCTATAGCCCACAAGTTTTTGGGCGGCAAAAATCTAAAATGATCCGATTACGATGGTTGATACCTCTATCAATAGGTTTCGGGACCTGTAATTGCTGTGACAATTTTCATTTTGATTGCTCAATTATTTCTAAACATTTCGTAGAAACTTCAATTTTATTGAAAATTAACTGTGCTATAGCCCACAAGTTTTTGGGCGGCAAAAATCTAAAATGATCCGATTACGATGGCTGATACCTCTTTCAATAAATTTCGGGACCTGTAACTGCTGTGACAATTTTCATTTTGATTGCTCGATTATTTCTATACATTTCTTAGAAACTTCAATTTTATTGAAAATTAACTGTGCTATAGCCCACAAGTTTTTGGGCGGCAAAAATCTAAAATGGTCCGATTACGATGGTTGATAACTCTATTAATAGGTTTCGGGACCTGTAATTGCTGTGACAATTTTCATTTTAATTGCTTGATTATTTCTTAACATTTCTTAAAAAATTCAATTTTATTGAAAATTAACTGTGCTATAGCCCACAAGTTTTTGGGCGGCAAAAATCTAAAATGGTTCGATTACGATGGTTGATACCTCTATCAATAGGTTTAGGGACCTGTAATTGCTGTGACAATTTTCATTTTGATTGCTCGATTATTTCTAAACATTTCGTAGAAACTTCAATTTTATTGAAAATTAACTGTGCTATAGCCCACAAGTTTTTGGGCGGCAAAAATCTAAAATGGTCCGATTACGATGGTTGATACCTCTATCAATAGGTTTCGGGACCTGTAATTGCTGTGACAATTTTCATTTTGATTGCTCGATTATTTCTAAACATTTCTTAAAAAATTCAATTTTATTGAAAATTAACTGTGCTATAGCCCACAAGTTTTTGGGCGGTCAAAATCTAAAATGGTCCGATTACGATGGTTGATACCTCTATCAATAGGTTTCGGGACCTGTAATTGCTGTGACAATTTTCATTTTGATTGCTCGATTATTTCTAAACATTTCTTAGAAAATTCAATTTTATTGAAAATTAACTGTGCTATAGCCCACAAGTTTTTGGGCGGCAAAAATCTAAAATGGTCCGATTACGATTGTTGATACCTCTATCAATAGGTTTCGGGACCTGTAATTGCTGTGACAATTTTCATTTTGATTGCTCAATTATTTCTAAACATTTCGTAGAAACTTCAATTTTATTGAAAATTAACTGTGCTATAGCCCACAAGTTTTTGGGCGGCAAAAATCTAAAATGATCCGATTACGATGGCTGATACCTCTATCAATAGGTTTCGGGACCTGTAATTGCTGTGACAATTTTCATTTTGATTGCTCGATTATTTCTAAACATTTCTTAGAAACTTCAATTTTATTGAAAATTAACTGTGCTATAGCCCACAAGTTTTTGGGCGGCAAAAATCTAAAATGGTCCGATTACGATGGTTGATAACTCTATTAATAGGTTTCGGGACCTGTAATTGCTGTGACAATTTTCATTTTAATTGCTTGATTATTTCTTAACATTTCTTAAAAAATTCAATTTTATTGAAAATTAACTGTGCTATAGCCCACAAGTTTTTGGGCGGCAAAAATCTAAAATGATTCGATTACGATTGTTGATACCTCTATCAATAGGTTTCGGGACCTGTAATTGCTGTGACAATTTTTATTTTGATTGCTCAATTATTTCTAAACATTTCGTAGAAACTTCAATTTTATTGAAAATTAACTGTGCTATAGCTCACAAGTTTTTGGGCTTCAAAAATCTAAAATGATCCGATTACGATGGTTGATACCTCTATCAATAGGTTTCGGGACCTGTAATTGCTGTGACAATTTTCATTTTGATTGCTCGATTATTTCTATACATTTCTTAGAAAATTCAATTTTATTGAAAATTAACTGTGCTATAGCCCACAAGTTTTTGGGCGGCAAAAATCTAAAATGCTCCGATTACGATGGTTGATACCTCTATCAATAGGTTTCGGGACCTGTAATTGCTGTGACAATTTTCATTTTGATTGCTCGATTATTTCTAAACATTTCTTAGAAAATTCAATTTTATTGAAAATTAACTGTGCTATAGCCCACAAGTTTTTGGGCGGCAAAAATCTAAAATGGTCCGATTACGATTGTTGATACCTCTATCAATAGGTTTCGGGACCTGTAATTGCTGTGACAATTTTCATTTTGATTGCTCAATTATTTCTAAACATTTCGTAGAAACTTCAATTTTATTGAAAATTAACTGTGCTATAGCCCACAAGTTTTTGGGCGGCAAAAATCTAAAATGATCCGATTACGATGGCTGATACCTCTATCAATAGGTTTCGGGACCTGTAATTGCTGTGACAATTTTCATTTTGATTGCTCGATTATTTCTAAACATTTCTTAGAAAATTCAATTTTATTGAAAATTAACATACAAGTTTTTGGGCGGTCAAAATCTAAAATGGTCCGATTACGATGGTTGATACCTCTATCAATAGGTTTCGGGACCTGTAATTGCTGTGACAATTTTCATTTTGATTGCTCGATTATTTCTAAACATTTCTTAGAAAATTCAATTTTATTGAAAATTAACTGTGCTATAGCCCACAAGTTTTTGGGCGGCAAAAATCTAAAATGATTCGATTACGATTGTTGATACCTCTACCAATAGGTTTCGGGATCTGTAATTGCTGTGACAATTTTCATTTTGATTGCTCAATTATTTCTAAACATTTCGTAGAAACTTCAATTTTATTGAAAATTAACTGTGCTATAGCCCACAAGTTTTTGGGCGGCAAAAATCTAAAATGATCCGATTACGATGGCTGATACCTCTATCAATAGGTTTCGGGACCTGTAATTGCTGTGACAATTTTCATTTTGATTGCTCGATTATTTCTAAACATTTCTTAGAAAATTCAATTTTATTGAAAATTAACTGTGCTATAGCCCACAAATGTTTGGGCGGCAAAAATCTAAAATGGTCCGGTTACGATGGTTGATACCTCTATCAATAGGTTTCGGGACCTGTTATTGCTGTGAAAATTTTCATTTTGATTGCTCGATTATTTCTAAACATTTCTTAGAAAATTTAATTTCATTGAAAATTAACTGTGATATAGCCCACAAGTTTTAGGGCGGCAAAAATCTAAAATAGTCCGATTACGATGGTTGATACCTCTATCAATATATTTCGGAACCTGTAATTGCTGTGACAGTTTTAATTTTGATTGCTTAATTATTTCTAAACATTTCGTAGAAACTTCAATTTTATTGAAAATTAACTGTGCTATAGCCCACAAGTTTTTAGGCGGCAAAAATTTGAAATGGTCCGAGTACGATGGTCGATACCTCTATTAATAGGTTTTAAGACCTGTAATTGCTGTGACAGTTTTCATTTTGATTGCTCGATTATTTCTAAACATTTCTTAGAAAATTCAATTTTATTGAAAATTACCTGGGCCCACAAGTTTTTGGGCGGCAAAAATCTAAAATGGTCCGATTACGATGGTTGATACCTCTATCAATAGGTTTCGGGACCTGTAATTGCTGTGACAATTTTCATTTTGATTGCTCGATTATTTCTAAACATTTCTTAGAAAATTCAATTTCATTGAAAATTAACCCACAAGTTTTTGGGCGGTCAAAATCTAAAATGGTCCGATTACGATGGTTGATACCTCTATCAATAGGTTTCGGGACCTGTAATTGCTGTGACAATTTTCATTTTGATTGCTCGATTATTTCTAAACATTTCTTAGAAAATTCAATTTTGTTGAAAATTAACTGTGCTATAGCCCACAAGTTTTTGGGCGGCAAAAATTAAAAATGGTCCGATTACGATGGTTGATACCTCTATCAATAGGTTTGGGACCTGTAATTGCTGTGACAATTTTCATTTTGATTGCTCGATTATTTCTAAACATTTCTTAGAAAATTCAATTTTATTGGAAATTAACCACAAGTTTTTGGGCGGCAAAAATCTAAAATGGTCCGATTACGATGGTTGATACTTCTATCAATAGGTTTCGGGACCTGTAATTGCTGTGACAATTTTTATTTTGATTGCTCGATTATTTCTAAACATTTCTTAGAAAATTCAATTTTATTGAAAATTAACTGTGCTATAGCCCACAAGTTTTTGGGCGGCAAAATTCTAAAATGATCCGATTACGATGGTTGATACCTCTATCAATAGGTTTCGGCACCTGTAATTGCTGTGACAATTTTCGTTTTGATTGCTCGATTATTTCTAAACATTTCGTAGATTATTCAATTTTATTGAAAATTAACTGTGCTATATATAGCCCACAAGTTTTTAGGCGGCAAAAATTTAAAATGGTCCGATTACGATGGTCGATACCTCTATCAATAGGTTTTGGGACCTGTAATTGCTGTGACAGTTTTCATTTTGATTGCTCGATTATTTCTAAACATTTCTTAGAAAATTCAATTTTATTGAAAATTACCTGTGCCCACAAGTTTTTGGGCGGCAAAAATCTAAAATGGTCCGATTACGATGGTTGATACCTCTATCAATAGGTTTCGGGACCAGTTATTGCTATGACAATTTTAATTTTGATTGCCCGATCAATTCTAAATATTTCCTAGAAAATTCAATTTTATTGAAAATTACCTGTGCTATAACCCACTTGTTTTTGGGCGGCAAAATTCTTAAATGGTCCGATTACGATGGTTGATACCTCTATCAATAGGTTTCGTAACCTGTAATTGCTGTGACAATTTTCATTTTGATTGCTCGATTATTTCTAAACATTTCGTAGAAAATTCAATTTTATTGAAAATTAACTGTGCTATAGCCCACAAGTTTTTGGGCGGCAAAAATCTAAAATGATCCGATTACGATGGTTGATACCTCTATCAATAGGTTTCGGGACCTGTAATTGCTGTGACAATTTTCATTTTGATTGCTCAATTATTTCTAAACATTTCGTAGAAACTTCAATTTTATTGAAAATTAACTGTGCTATAGCCCACAAGTTTTTGGGCGGCAAAAATCTAAAATGATCCGATTACGATGGCTGATACCTCTTTCAATAAATTTCGGGACCTGTAACTGCTGTGACAATTTTCATTTTGATTGCTCGATTATTTCTATACATTTCTTAGAAACTTCAATTTTATTGAAAATTAACTGTGCTATAGCCCACAAGTTTTTGGGCGGCAAAAATCTAAAATGGTCCGATTACGATGGTTGATAACTCTATTAATAGGTTTCGGGACCTGTAATTGCTGTGACAATTTTCATTTTAATTGCTTGATTATTTCTTAACATTTCTTAAAAAATTCAATTTTATTGAAAATTAACTGTGCTATAGCCCACAAGTTTTTGGGCGGCAAAAATCTAAAATGGTTCGATTACGATGGTTGATACCTCTATCAATAGGTTTAGGGACCTGTAATTGCTGTGACAATTTTCATTTTGATTGCTCGATTATTTCTAAACATTTCGTAGAAACTTCAATTTTATTGAAAATTAACTGTGCTATAGCCCACAAGTTTTTGGGCGGCAAAAATCTAAAATGGTCCGATTACGATGGTTGATACCTCTATCAATAGGTTTCGGGACCTGTAATTGCTGTGACAATTTTCATTTTGATTGCTCGATTATTTCTAAACATTTCTTAAAAAATTCAATTTTATTGAAAATTAACTGTGCTATAGCCCACAAGTTTTTGGGCGGTCAAAATCTAAAATGGTCCGATTACGATGGTTGATACCTCTATCAATAGGTTTCGGGACCTGTAATTGCTGTGACAATTTTCATTTTGATTGCTCGATTATTTCTAAACATTTCTTAGAAAATTCAATTTTATTGAAAATTAACTGTGCTATAGCCCACAAGTTTTTGGGCGGCAAAAATCTAAAATGGTCCGATTACGATTGTTGATACCTCTATCAATAGGTTTCGGGACCTGTAATTGCTGTGACAATTTTCATTTTGATTGCTCAATTATTTCTAAACATTTCGTAGAAACTTCAATTTTATTGAAAATTAACTGTGCTATAGCTCACAAGTTTTTGGGCTTCAAAAATCTAAAATGATCCGATTACGATGGTTGATACCTCTATCAATAGGTTTCGGGACCTGTAATTGCTGTGACAATTTTCATTTTGATTGCTCGATTATTTCTAAACATTTCTTAGAAACTTCAATTTTATTGAAAATTAACTGTGCTATAGCCCACAAGTTTTTGGGCGGCAAAAATCTAAAATGGTCCGATTACGATGGTTGATAACTCTATTAATAGGTTTCGGGACCTGTAATTGCTGTGACAATTTTCATTTTAATTGCTTGATTATTTCTTAACATTTCTTAAAAAATTCAATTTTATTGAAAATTAACTGTGCTATAGCCCACAAGTTTTTGGGCGGCAAAAATCTAAAATGATTCGATTACGATTGTTGATACCTCTATCAATAGGTTTCGGGACCTGTAATTGCTGTGACAATTTTTATTTTGATTGCTCAATTATTTCTAAACATTTCGTAGAAACTTCAATTTTATTGAAAATTAACTGTGCTATAGCTCACAAGTTTTTGGGCTTCAAAAATCTAAAATGATCCGATTACGATGGTTGATACCTCTATCAATAGGTTTCGGGACCTGTAATTGCTGTGACAATTTTCATTTTGATTGCTCGATTATTTCTATACATTTCTTAGAAAATTCAATTTTATTGAAAATTAACTGTGCTATAGCCCACAAGTTTTTGGGCGGCAAAAATCTAAAATGATCCGATTACGATGGCTGATACCTCTATCAATAGGTTTCGGGACCTGTAATTGCTGTGACAATTTTCATTTTGATTGCTCGATTATTTCTAAACATTTCTTAGAAACTTCAATTTTATTGAAAATTAACTGTGCTATAGCCCACAAGTTTTTGGGCGGCAAAAATCTAAAATGGTCCGATTACGATGGTTGATAACTCTATTAATAGGTTTCGGGACCTGTAATTGCTGTGACAATTTTCATTTTAATTGCTTGATTATTTCTTAACATTTCTTAAAAAATTCAATTTTATTGAAAATTAACTGTGCTATAGCCCACAAGTTTTTGGGCGGCAAAAATCTAAAATGATTCGATTACGATTGTTGATACCTCTATCAATAGGTTTCGGGACCTGTAATTGCTGTGACAATTTTTATTTTGATTGCTCAATTATTTCTAAACATTTCGTAGAAACTTCAATTTTATTGAAAATTAACTGTGCTATAGCTCACAAGTTTTTGGGCTTCAAAAATCTAAAATGATCCGATTACGATGGTTGATACCTCTATCAATAGGTTTCGGGACCTGTAATTGCTGTGACAATTTTCATTTTGATTGCTCGATTATTTCTATACATTTCTTAGAAAATTCAATTTTATTGAAAATTAACTGTGCTATAGCCCACAAGTTTTTGGGCGGCAAAAATCTAAAATGCTCCGATTACGATGGTTGATACCTCTATCAATAGGTTTCGGGACCTGTAATTGCTGTGACAATTTTCATTTTGATTGCTCGATTATTTCTAAACATTTCTTAGAAAATTCAATTTTATTGAAAATTAACTGTGCTATAGCCCACAAGTTTTTGGGCGGTCAAAATCTAAAATGGTCCGATTACGATGGTTGATACCTCTATCAATAGGTTTCGGGACCTGTAATTGCTGTGACAATTTTCATTTTGATTGCTCGATTATTTCTAAACATTTCTTAGAAAATTCAATTTTATTGAAAATTAACTGTGCTATAGCCCACAAGTTTTTGGGCGGCAAAAATCTAAAATGATTCGATTACGATTGTTGATACCTCTACCAATAGGTTTCGGGATCTGTAATTGCTGTGACAATTTTCATTTTGATTGCTCAATTATTTCTAAACATTTCGTAGAAACTTCAATTTTATTGAAAATTAACTGTGCTATAGCCCACAAGTTTTTGGGCGGCAAAAATCTAAAATGATCCGATTACGATGGCTGATACCTCTATCAATAGGTTTCGGGACCTGTAATTGCTGTGACAATTTTCATTTTGATTGCTCGATTATTTCTAAACATTTCTTAGAAAATTCAATTTTATTGAAAATTAACTGTGCTATAGCCCACAAATGTTTGGGCGGCAAAAATCTAAAATGGTCCGGTTACGATGGTTGATACCTCTATCAATAGGTTTCGGGACCTGTTATTGCTGTGAAAATTTTCATTTTGATTGCTCGATTATTTCTAAACATTTCTTAGAAAATTTAATTTCATTGAAAATTAACTGTGATATAGCCCACAAGTTTTAGGGCGGCAAAAATCTAAAATAGTCCGATTACGATGGTTGATACCTCTATCAATATATTTCGGAACCTGTAATTGCTGTGACAATTTTTATTTTAATTGCTTGATTATTTCTTAACATTTCTTAAAAAATTCAATTTTATTGAAAATTAACTGTGCTATAGCCCACAAGTTTTTGGGCGGCAAAAATCTAAAATGGTTCGATTACGATGGTTGATACCTCTATCAATAGGTTTAGGGACCTGTAATTGCTGTGACAATTTTCATTTTGATTGCTCGATTATTTCTAAACATTTCGTAGAAACTTCAATTTTATTGAAAATTAACTGTGCTATATATAGCCCACAAGTTTTTGGGCGGCAAAAATCTAAAATGGTCCGATTACGATGGTTGATACCTCTATCAATAGGTTTCGGGACCTGTAATTGCTGTGACAATTTTCATTTTGATTGCTCGATTATTTCTAAACATTTCTTAAAAAATTCAATTTTATTGAAAATTAACTGTGCTATAGCCCACAAGTTTTTGGGCGGTCAAAATCTAAAATGGTCCGATTACGATGGTTGATACCTCTATCAATAGGTTTCGGGACCTGTAATTGCTGTGACAATTTTCATTTTGATTGCTCGATTATTTCTAAACATTTCTTAGAAAATTCAATTTTATTGAAAATTAACTGTGCTATAGCCCACAAGTTTTTGGGCGGCAAAAATCTAAAATGGTCCGATTACGATTGTTGATACCTCTATCAATAGGTTTCGGGACCTGTAATTGCTGTGACAATTTTCATTTTGATTGCTCAATTATTTCTAAACATTTCGTAGAAACTTCAATTTTATTGAAAATTAACTGTGCTATAGCCCACAAGTTTTTGGGCGGCAAAAATCTAAAATGATCCGATTACGATGGCTGATACCTCTATCAATAGGTTTCGGGACCTGTAATTGCTGTGACAATTTTCATTTTGATTGCTCGATTATTTCTAAACATTTCTTAGAAACTTCAATTTTATTGAAAATTAACTGTGCTATAGCCCACAAGTTTTTGGGCGGCAAAAATCTAAAATGGTCCGATTACGATGGTTGATAACTCTATTAATAGGTTTCGGGACCTGTAATTGCTGTGACAATTTTCATTTTAATTGCTTGATTATTTCTTAACATTTCTTAAAAAATTCAATTTTATTGAAAATTAACTGTGCTATAGCCCACAAGTTTTTGGGCGGCAAAAATCTAAAATGATTCGATTACGATTGTTGATACCTCTATCAATAGGTTTCGGGACCTGTAATTGCTGTGACAATTTTTATTTTGATTGCTCAATTATTTCTAAACATTTCGTAGAAACTTCAATTTTATTGAAAATTAACTGTGCTATAGCTCACAAGTTTTTGGGCTTCAAAAATCTAAAATGATCCGATTACGATGGTTGATACCTCTATCAATAGGTTTCGGGACCTGTAATTGCTGTGACAATTTTCATTTTGATTGCTCGATTATTTCTATACATTTCTTAGAAAATTCAATTTTATTGAAAATTAACTGTGCTATAGCCCACAAGTTTTTGGGCGGCAAAAATCTAAAATGCTCCGATTACGATGGTTGATACCTCTATCAATAGGTTTCGGGACCTGTAATTGCTGTGACAATTTTCATTTTGATTGCTCGATTATTTCTAAACATTTCTTAGAAAATTCAATTTTATTGAAAATTAACTGTGCTATAGCCCACAAGTTTTTGGGCGGTCAAAATCTAAAATGGTCCGATTACGATGGTTGATACCTCTATCAATAGGTTTCGGGACCTGTAATTGCTGTGACAATTTTCATTTTGATTGCTCGATTATTTCTAAACATTTCTTAGAAAATTCAATTTTATTGAAAATTAACTGTGCTATAGCCCACAAGTTTTTGGGCGGCAAAAATCTAAAATGATTCGATTACGATTGTTGATACCTCTACCAATAGGTTTCGGGATCTGTAATTGCTGTGACAATTTTCATTTTGATTGCTCAATTATTTCTAAACATTTCGTAGAAACTTCAATTTTATTGAAAATTAACTGTGCTATAGCCCACAAGTTTTTGGGCGGCAAAAATCTAAAATGATCCGATTACGATGGCTGATACCTCTATCAATAGGTTTCGGGACCTGTAATTGCTGTGACAATTTTCATTTTGATTGCTCGATTATTTCTAAACATTTCTTAGAAAATTCAATTTTATTGAAAATTAACTGTGCTATAGCCCACAAATGTTTGGGCGGCAAAAATCTAAAATGGTCCGGTTACGATGGTTGATACCTCTATCAATAGGTTTCGGGACCTGTTATTGCTGTGAAAATTTTCATTTTGATTGCTCGATTATTTCTAAACATTTCTTAGAAAATTTAATTTCATTGAAAATTAACTGTGATATAGCCCACAAGTTTTAGGGCGGCAAAAATCTAAAATAGTCCGATTACGATGGTTGATACCTCTATCAATATATTTCGGAACCTGTAATTGCTGTGACAGTTTTAATTTTGATTGCTTAATTATTTCTAAACATTTCGTAGAAACTTCAATTTTATTGAAAATTAACTGTGCTATAGCCCACAAGTTTTTAGGCGGCAAAAATTTGAAATGGTCCGAGTACGATGGTCGATACCTCTATTAATAGGTTTTAAGACCTGTAATTGCTGTGACAGTTTTCATTTTGATTGCTCGATTATTTCTAAACATTTCTTAGAAAATTCAATTTTATTGAAAATTACCTGGGCCCACAAGTTTTTGGGCGGCAAAAATCTAAAATGGTCCGATTACGATGGTTGATACCTCTATCAATAGGTTTCGGGACCAGTTATTGCTGTGACAATTTTAATTTTGATTGCCCGATCAATTCTAAATATTTCCTAGAAAATTCAATTTTATTGAAAATTAACTGTGCTATAGCCCACAAGTTTTTGGGCGGCAAAATTCTTAAATGGTCCGATTACGATGGTTGATACCTCTATCAATAGGTTTCGTAACCTGTAATTGCAGTGACAATTTTCATTTTGATTGCTCGATTATTTCTAAACATTTCTTAGAAACTTCAATTTTATTGAAAATTAACTGTGCTATAGCCCACAAGTTTTTGGGCGGCAAAAATCTAAAATGGTCCGATTACGATGGTTGATAACTCTATTAATAGGTTTCGGGACCTGTAATTGCTGTGACAATTTTCATTTTAATTGCTTGATTATTTCTTAACATTTCTTAAAAAATTCAATTTTATTGAAAATTAACTGTGCTATAGCCCACAAGTTTTTGGGCGGCAAAAATCTAAAATGGTTCGATTACGATGGTTGATACCTCTATCAATAGGTTTAGGGACCTGTAATTGCTGTGACAATTTTCATTTTGATTGCTCGATTATTTCTAAACATTTCGTAGAAACTTCAATTTTATTGAAAATTAACTGTGCTATAGCCCACAAGTTTTTGGGCGGCAAAAATCTAAAATGGTCCGATTACGATGGTTGATACCTCTATCAATAGGTTTCGGGACCTGTAATTGCTGTGACAATTTTCATTTTGATTGCTCGATTATTTCTAAACATTTCTTAAAAAATTCAATTTGATTGAAAATTAACTGTGCTATAGCCCACAAGTTTTTGGGCGGTCAAAATCTAAAATGGTCCGATTACGATGGTTGATACCTCTATCAATAGGTTTCGGGACCTGTAATTGCTGTGACAATTTTCATTTTGATTGCTCGATTATTTCTAAACATTTCTAAGAAAATTCAATTTTATTGAAAATTAACTGTGCTATAGCCCACAAGTTTTTGGGCGGCAAAAATCTAAAATGATTCGATTACGATTGTTGATACCTCTATCAATAGGTTTCGGGACCTGTAATTGCTGTGACAATTTTCATTTTGATTGCTCAATTATTTCTAAACATTTCGTAGAAACTTCAATTTTATTGAAAATTAACTGTGCTATAGCCCACAAGTTTTTGGGCTTCAAAAATCTAAAATGATCCGATTACGATGGCTGATACCTCTATCAATAGGTTTCGGGACCTGTAATTGCTGTGACAATTTTCATTTTGATTGCTCGATTATTTCTAAACATTTCGTAGAAACTTAATTTTAATGAAAATTAACTGTGCTATAGCCCACAAGTTTTTGGGCGGTCAAAATCTAAAATGGTCCGATTACGATGGTTGATACCTCTATCAATAGGTTTCGGGACCTGTAATTGCTGTGACAATTTTCATTTTGATTGCTCGATTATTTCTAAACATTTCTTAGAAAATTCAATTTTATTGAAAATTAACCCACAAGTTTTTGGGCGGTCAAAATCTAAAATGGTCCGATTACGATGGTTGATACCTCTATCAATAGGTTTCGGGACCTGTAATTGCTGTGACCATTTTAATTTTGATTGCTCGATTATTTCTAAACATTTCTTAGAAAATTCAATTTTATTGAAAATTAACTGTGCTATAGCCCACAAGTTTTTGGGCGGCAAAAATCTAAAATGATTCGATTACGATTGTTGATACCTCTATCAATAGGTTTCGGGACCTGTAATTGCTGTGACAATTTTCATTTTGATTGCTCAATTATTTCTAAACATTTCGTAAAAACTTCTATTTTATTGAAAATTAACTGTGCTATAGCCCACAAGTTTTTGGGCGGCAAAAATCTAAAATGATCCGATTACGATGGCTGATACCTCTATCAATAGGTTTCGGGACCTGTAATTGCTGTGACAATTTGCATTTTGATTGCTCGATTATTTCTAAACATTTCTTAGAAAATTCAATTTTATTGAAAATTAACTGTGCTATAGCCCACAAATGTTTGGGCGGCAAAAATCTAAAATGGTCCGGTTACGATGGTTGATACCTCTATCAATAGGTTTCGGGACCTGTAATTGCTGTGCCAATTTTCATTTTGATTGCTCGATTATTTCTAAACATTTCGTAGAAACTTAATTTTAATGAAAATTAACTGTGCTATAGCCCACAAGTTTTTGGGCTTCAAAAATGTTAAATGATCCGATTACGATGGTTGATACCTCTATCAATAGGTTTCGGGACCTGTAATTGCTGTGACAATTTTCATTTTGATTGCTCAATTATTTCTAAACATTTCGTAGAAACTTCAATTTTATGGAAAATTAACTGTGCTATAGCCCACAAGTTTTTGGGTGGCAAAAATCTAAAATGATCCGATTACGATGGCTGATACCTCTTTCAATAGGTTTCGGGACCTGTAATTGCTGTGACAATTTTCATTTTGATTGCTCGATTATTTCTAAACATTTCTTAGAAAATTCAATTTTATTGAAAATTAACTGTGCTATAGCCCACAAATGTTTGGGCGGCAAAAATCTAAAATGGTCCGGTTACGATGGTTGATACCTCTATCAATAGGTTTCGGGACCTGTAATTGCTGTGACAATTTTCATTTTGAATGCTCGATTATTTCTAAACATTTCGTAGAAACTTAATTTTAATGAAAATTAACTGTGCTATAGCCCACAAGTTTTTGGGCTTCAAAAATCTAAAATGGTCCGATTACGATGGTTGATACCTCTATCAATAGGTTTCGGGACCTGTAGTTGCTGTGGAAATTTTTATTTTGATTGCTCGATTATTTCAAAACATTTATTATAAAATTCAATTTTATTGAAAATTTACTGTGCTATAGCCCACAAGTTTTTGGGCGGCAAAAATCTAAAATGATCCGATTACGATGGTTGATACTTCTATCAATAGTTTTTGGGACCTGTAATTGCTGTGGCAATTTTCATTTTGATTGCTCGATTATTTCTATACATTTCTTAGAAAATTTAATTGTATTGAAAATTAACTGTGCTATAGCCCACAAGTTTTTGGGCGGCAAAAATCTAAAATGATCCGATTACGAAGGTTGATACCTCTATCAATAGGTTTCGGGACCTGTAATTACTGTGACAATTTTCATTTTGATTGCTCGATTATTTCTAAACATTTCTTAGAAAATTTAATTTTATTGAAAATTAACTGTGCTATAGCTCACAAGTTTTTGGGCGGCAAAAATTTAAAATGATCCGATTACGATTGTTGATACCTCTATTAATAGGTTTCGGGACCTGTAATTGCTGTGACAATTTTAATTTTGATTGCTCGATTATTTCTTAACATTTCGTAGAAACTTCTAGTATATTAAAAATTAACTGTGCTATAGCCCAAAGGTTTTTGGGCTTCAAAAATCTAAAATGGTCCGATTACGATGGTTGATACCTCTATCAATAGGTTTCGGGACCTGTAATTGCTGTGACAATTTTCATTTTGATTGCTCGATTATTTCTAAACATTTCTTAGAAAATTCAATTTTATTGAAAATTTACTGTGCTATAGCCCACAAGTTTTTGGGCGGCCAAAATCTAAAATGGTCCGATTACGATGGTTGATACCTCTATTAATAGGTTTCGGGAACTGTAACTGCTGTGACAATTTTCATTTTGATTGCTCGAATATTTATAAACATTTCTTAGAAAATTCAATTTTATTGTAAATTAACTGTGCTATAGCCCACAAGTTTTTGGGGTTTTTGGGCGGCAAAAAGCTAAAATGGTCCGATTGCGATGGTTAATTCCTCTATCAATAGGTTTCGGGACCTGTAATTGCTGTGAAAATTTTCATTTTGATTGCTCGATTATTTCTATACATTTCTTATAAAATTCAATTTTATTGAAAATTAACTGTGCTATAGCCCACAAGTTTTTGGGCGGCAAAAATCTAAAATGATCCGATTACGATGGTTGATACTTCTATCAATAGGTTTCGGGACCTGTAATTGCTGTGACAATTTTCATTTTGATTGCTCGATTATTTCTATACATTTCTTAGAAAATTTAATTTTATTGAAAATTAACTGTGCTATAGTATACTTGTGTGCCCACAAGTTTTTGGGTGGCAAAAATCTAAAATGGTCCGATTACGATGGTTTATACCTCTATCAATAGGTTTCGGGACCTGTAATTGCTGTGACAATTTTCATTTTGATTGCTTGATTATTTCTTAACATTTCTTAGAAAATTCAATTTTATTTAAAATTAACTGTGCTATAGCCCACAAGTTTTTGGGCGGCAAAAATCTAAAATAGTCCGATTTCGATGGTTGATACCTCTATCAATAGGTTTCGGGACCTGTAATTGCTGTGAAAATTTTTATTTTGATTGCTCGATTATTTCTTAACATTTCTAAGAAAATTCAATTTTATTGAAAATTAACTTTGCTAGAGCCCACAAGTTTTTGGGCGGCAAAAATCTAAAATGATCCTATTACGATGGTTGATACCTCTGTCAATGGGTTTCGGGACCTGTAATTGCTGTGACAATTTTTATTTTGATTGCTCGATTATTTCTAAACATTTCTTAGAAAATTCAATTTTATTGAAAATTAACTGTGCTATAGCCCACAAGTTTTTGGACGGCAAAAATCTAAAATGGTCCGATTACGATGGTTGATACCTCTATCAATAGGTTTCGGAACCTGTAATTGCTGTGACAATTTTCATTTTGATTGCTCGATTATTTCTAAACATTTCTTAGAAAATTCAATTTTATTGAAAATTAACAATGCTATAGCCCACAAGTTTTTGGACAGCAAAAATCTAAAATGGTCTGATTACGATGGTTGATACCTCTATCAATAAGTTTCAGGACCTGTAATTGTTGTGACAATTTTCATTTTGATTGCTCGAATATTTCTAAACATTTCTTAGAAAATTCAATTTTATTGAAAATTAACTGTGCTATAGCCCACAAGTTTTTGAGCGGCAAAAATCTAAAATGTTTCGATTACGATGGTTGATACCTCTATCAATAGGTTTCGGGACCTGTAATTGCTGTGACAATTTCCATTTTGATTGCTCGATTATTTCTAAACATTTCTTAGAAAATTCAATTTTATTGAAAATTAACTGTGCTATAGCCCACAAGTTTTTGGACGGCAAAAATCTAAAATGGTCTGATTACGATGGTTGATACCTCTATCAATAAGTTTCAGGACCTGTAATTGCTGTGACAATTTTTATTTTGATTGCTCGATTATTTCTAAACATTTCTTAGAAAATTCAATTTTATTGAAAATTAACTGTGCTATAGCCCACAAGTTTTTGGGCGGCAAAAATCTAAAATGGTCCGATTACGATGGTTGATACCTCTATCAATAGGTTTCAGGACCTGTAATTGCTGTGACAATTTTCATTTTGATTGCTCGATTATTTCTAAACATTTCTTAGAAAATTCAATTTTATTGAAAATTAACTGTGCTATAGCCCACAAGTTTTTGGGCGGCAAAAATCTAAAATGGTCCGATTACGATGGTTGATACCTCTATCAATAGTTTTCGGGACCTGTAATTGCTGTGACAATTTTCATTTTGATTGCTCGATTATTTCTAAACATTTCTTAGAAAATTCAATTTTATTGAAAATTAACTGTGCTATAGCCCACAAGTTTTTGGACGGCAAAAATCTAAAATGGTCTGATTACGATGGTTGATACCTCTATCAATAAGTTTCAGGACCTGTAATTGATGTGACAATTTTTATTTTGATTGCTCGATTATTTCTAAACATTTCTTAGAAAATTCAATTTTATTGAAAATTAACTGTGCTATAGCCCACAAGTTTTTGGGCGGCAAAAATCTAAAATGGTCCGATTACGATGGTTGATACCTCTATCAATAGTTTTCGGGACCTGTAATTGCTGTGACAATTTTCATTTTGATTGCTCGATTATTTCTAAACATTTCTTAGAAAATTCAATTTTATTGAAAATTAACTGTGCTATAGCCCACAAGTTTTTGGACGGCAAAAATCTAAAATGGTCTGATTACGATGGTTGATACCTCTATCAATAAGTTTCAGGACCTGTAATTGTTGTGACAATTTTCATTTTGATTGCTCGAATATTTCTAAACATTTCTTAGAAAATTCAATTTTATTGAAAATTAACTGTGCTATAGCCCACAAGTTTTTGGACGGCAAAAATCTAAAATGGTCTGATTACGATGGTTGATACCTCTATCAATAAGTTTCAGGACCTGTAATTGTTGTGACAATTTTCATTTTGATTGCTCGAATATTTCTAAACATTTCTTAGAAAATTCAATTTTATTGAAAATTAACTGGGCTATATCCCACAAATTTTTGGGCGGCAAAAATCTAAAATGGTCCGATTACGATTGTTGATACCTCTATCAATAGGTTTCGGGACCTGTAATTGCTGTGACATTTTTCATTTTGATTGCTCGATTATTTTTAAACATTCCTTAGAAAATTCAATTTTATTGGAAATTAACCACAACTTTTTGGGCGGCAAAAATCTAAAATGATCCGATTACGATGGTTGATACCTCTATCAATAGGTTTCGGGACCTGTAATTGCTCTGACAATTTTCATTTTGATTGCTCGATTATTTCTAAACATTTCTTAGAAAATTCAATTTTATTGAAAATTAACTGGGCTATAGCCCACAAATTTTTGGTCGGCAAAAATCTAAAATGGTCCGATTACGATGGTTGATACCTCTATCAATAGGTTTCGGGACCTGTAATTGCTGTGACAATTTTCATTTTGATTGCTCGATAATTTCTAAACATTTCTTAGAAAATTTAATTTTATTGAAAATTAACTGTGATATAGCCCACAAGTTTTTGGGTGGCAAAAATCTAAAATAGTCCCATTACGATGGTTGATACCTCTATCAATAGGTTTCGGGACCTGTAGTTGCTGTGGAAATTTTTATTTTGATTGCTCGATTATTTCAAAACATTTATTATAAAATTCAATTTTATTGAAAATTTACTGTGCTATAGCCCACAAGTTTTTGGGCGGCAAAAATCTAAAATGATCCGATTACGATGGTTGATACTTCTATCAATAGTTTTTGGGACCTGTAATTGCTGTGGCAATTTTCATTTTGATTGCTCGATTATTTCTATACATTTCTTAGAAAATTTAATTGTATTGAAAATTAACTGTGCTATAGCCCACAAGTTTTTGGGCGGCAAAAATCTAAAATGATCCGATTACGAAGGTTGATACCTCTATCAATAGGTTTCGGGACCTGTAATTACTGTGACAATTTTCATTTTGATTGCTCGATTATTTCTAAACATTTCTTAGAAAATTTAATTTTATTGAAAATTAACTGTGCTATAGCTCACAAGTTTTTGGGCGGCAAAAATTTAAAATGATCCGATTACGATTGTTGATACCTCTATTAATAGGTTTCGGGACCTGTACTTGCTGTGACAATTTTAATTTTGATTGCTCGATTATTTCTTAACATTTCGTAGAAACTTCTAGTATATTAAAAATATATTAAAAATTAACTGTGCTATAGCCCAAAGGTTTTTGGGCTTCAAAAATCTAAAATGGTCCGATTACGATGGTTGATACCTCTATCAATAGGTTTCGGGACCTGTAATTGCTGTGACAATTTTCATTTTGATTGCTCGATTATTTCTAAACATTTCTTAGAAAATTCAATTTTATTGAAAATTTACTGTGCTATAGCCCACAAGTTTTTGGGCGGCCAAAATCTAAAATGGTCCGATTACGATGGTTGATACCTCTATCAATAGGTTTCGGGACCTGTAATTGCTGTGAAAATTTTTATTTTGATTGCTCGATTATTTCCAAAAATTTCTTAGAAAATTAAATTTTATTGAAAATTAACTGTGCTATTGAAAAATTGAAAATGATCCGATTACGATGGTTGATACCTCTATTAATAGGTTTCGGGAACTGTAACTGCTGTGACAATTTTCATTTTGATTGCTCGAATATTTATAAACATTTCTTAGAAAATTCAATTTTATTGTAAATTAACTGTGCTATAGCCCACAAGTTTATGGGGTTTTTGGGCGGCAAAAATCTAAAATGGTCCGATTGCGATGGTTAATTCCTCTATCAATAGGTTTCGGGACCTGTAATTGCTGTGAAAATTTTCATTTTGATTGCTCGATTATTTCTATACATTTCTTATAAAATTCAATTTTATTGAAAATTAACTGTGCTATAGCCCACAAGTTTTTGGGCGGCAAAAATCTAAAATGATCCGATTACGATGGTTGATACTTCTATCAATAGGTTTCGGGACCTGTAATTGCTGTGACAATTTTCATTTTGATTGCTCGATTATTTCTATACATTTCTTAGAAAATTTAATTTTATTGAAAATTAACTGTGCTATAGTATACTTGTGTGCCCACAAGTTTTTGGGTGGCAAAAATCTAAAATGGTCCGATTACGATGGTTTATACCTCTATCAATAGGTTTCGGGACCTGTAATTGCTGTGACAATTTTCATTTTGATTGCTTGATTATTTCTTAACATTTCTTAGAAAATTCAATTTTATTTAAAATTAACTGTGCTATAGCCCACAAGTTTTTGGGCGGCAAAAATCTAAAATAGTCCGATTACGATGGTTGATACCTCTATCAATAGGTTTCGGGACCTGTAATTGCTGTGAAAATTTTTATTTTGATTGCTCGATTATTTCTTAACATTTCTAAGAAAATTCAATTTTATTGAAAATTAACTTTGCTAGAGCCCACAAGTTTTTGGGCGGCAAAAATTTAAAATGATCCTATTACGATGGTTGATACCTCTGTCAATGGGTTTCGGGACCTGTAATTGCTGTGACAATTTTTATTTTGATTGCTCGATTATTTCTAAACATTTCTTAGAAAATTCAATTTTATTGAAAATTAACTGTGCTATAGCCAACAAGTTTTTGGGCGGCAAAAATCTAAAATGGTCCGATTACGATGGTTGATACCTCTATCAATAGGTTTCGGGACCTGTAATTGCTGTGACAATTTTTATTTTGATTGCTCGATTATTTCTAAACATTTCTTAAAAAATTCAATTTTATTGAAAATTAACTGTGCTATAGCCCACAAGTTTTTGGACGGCAAAAATCTAAAATGGTCCGATTACGATGGTTGATACCTCTATCAATAGGTTTCGGGACCTGTAATTGCTGTGACAATTTTCATTTTGATTGCTCGATTATTTCTAAACATTTCTTAGAAAATTCAATTTTATTGAAAATTAACAATGCTATAGCCCACAAGTTTTTGGACAGCAAAAATCTAAAATGGTCTGATTACGATGGTTGATACCTCTATCAATAAGTTTCAGGACCTGTAATTGTTGTGACAATTTTCATTTTGATTGCTCGAATATTTCTAAACATTTCTTAGAAAATTCAATTTTATTGAAAATTAACTGTGCTATAGCCCACAAGTTTTTGAGCGGCAAAAATCTAAAATGTTTCGATTACGATGGTTGATACCTCTATCAATAGGTTTCGGGACCTGTAATTGCTGTGACAATTTCCATTTTGATTGCTCGATTATTTCTAAACATTTCTTAGAAAATTCAATTTTATTGAAAATTAACTGTGCTATAGCCCACAAGTTTTTGGGCGGCAAAAATCTAAAATGGTCCGATTACGATGGTTGATACCTCTATCAATAGTTTTCGGGACCTGTAATTGCTGTGACAATTTTCATTTTGATTGCTCGATTATTTCTAAACATTTCTTAGAAAATTCAATTTTATTGAAAATTAACTGTGCTATAGCCCACAAGTTTTTGGACGGCAAAAATCTAAAATGGTCTGATTACGATGGTTGATACCTCTATCAATAAGTTTCAGGACCTGTAATTGTTGTGACAATTTTCATTTTGATTGCTCGAATATTTCTAAACATTTCTTAGAAAATTCAATTTTATTGAAAATTAACTGTGCTATAGCCCACAAGTTTTTGGACGGCAAAAATCTAAAATGGTCTGATTACGATGGTTGATACCTCTATCAATAAGTTTCGGGACCTGTAATTGTTGTGACAATTTTCATTTTGATTGCTCGAATATTTCTAAACATTTCTTAGAAAATTCAATTTTATTGAAAATTAACTGGGCTATATCCCACAAATTTTTGGGCGGCAAAAATCTAAAATGGTCCGATTACGATTGTTGATACCTCTATCAATAGGTTTCGGGACCTGTAATTGCTGTGACATTTTTCATTTTGATTGCTCGATTATTTCTAAACATTCCTTAGAAAATTCAATTTTATTGGAAATTAACCACAACTTTTTGGGCGGCAAAAATCTAAAATGATCCGATTACGATGGTTGATACCTCTATCAATAGGTTTCGGGACCTGTAATTGCTCTGACAATTTTCATTTTGATTGCTCGATTATTTCTAAACATTTCTTAGAAAATTCAATTTTATTGAAAATTAACTGGGCTATAGCCCACAAATTTTTGGTCGGCAAAAATCTAAAATGGTCCGATTACGATGGTTGATACCTCTATCAATAGGTTTCGGGACCTGTAATTGCTGTGACAATTTTCATTTTGATTGCTCGATAATTTCTAAACATTTCTTAGAAAATTTAATTTTATTGAAAATTAACTGTGATATAGCCCACAAGTTTTTGGGTGGCAAAAATCTAAAATAGTCCCATTACGATGGTTGATACCTCTATCAATATGTTTCGGGACCTGTAATTGCTGTGACAATTTTCATTTTGATTGCTAAATTATTTCTAAACATTTCTTAGAAACTTCAATTTTATTGAAAATTAACTGTGCTATAGCCCACAAGTTTTTGGGCGGCAAAAATCTAAAATGGTCCGATTACGATGGTTGATACCTCTATCAATAGGTTTCGGGACCTGTAATTGCTGTGACAATTTTCATTTTGATTGCTCGGTTATTTCTAAACATTTCTTAGAAAATTCAATTTTATTGAAAATTAACTTTGCTAGCCCACAAGTTTTTGGGCGGTCAAAATCTAAAATGGTATGATTACGATGGTTGATACCTCTATCAATAGGTTTCGGGACCTGTAATTGCTGTGACAATTTCCATTTTGATTGCTCGATTATTTCTAAACATTTCTTAGAAAATTCAATTTTATTGAAAATTAACTGTGTTATAGCCCACAAAGTTTTGGGCGGCAAAAATCTAAAATGGTACGATTACGATGGTTGATACCTCTATTAATAGGTTTCGGGACCTGTAATTGGTGTGACAATTATAATTTTGATTGCTCGATTATTTCTAAACATTTCTTAGAAAATTCAATTTTATTGAAAATTAACTGTGCTATAGCCCACAAGTTTTTGGGCGGCAAAAATCTAAAATAGTCCGATTACGATGGTTGATACCTCTATCAATAGGTTTCGGGACCTGTAATTGCTGTGAAAATTTTTATTTTGATTGCTCGATTATTTCTTAACATTTCTAAGAAAATTCAATTTTATTGAAAATTAACTGTGCTAGAGCCCACAAGTTTTTGGGCTGCAAAAATCTAAAATGATCCTATTACGATGGTTGATACCTCTATCAATAGGTTTCGGGACCTGTAATTGCTCTGACAATTTTCATTTTGATTGCTCGATTATTTCTAAACATTTCTTAGAAAATTCAATTTTATTGAAAATTAACTGTGCTATAGACCACAAGTTTTTGGGCGGCAAAAATCTAAAATGATCCGATTACGATGGTTGATACCTCTATCAATAGGTTTCGGGACTTGTAATTGCTGTGACAATTTTCATTTTGATTGCTCGATTATTTCTAAACATTTCTTAGAAAATTCAATTTTATTGAAAATTAACTGTGCTATAGCCCACAAGTTTTTGGACGGCAAAAATCTAAAATGGTCTGATTACGATGGTTGATACCTCTATCAATAAGTTTCAGGACCTGTAATTGTTGTGACAATTTTCATTTTGATTGCTCGAATATTTTTAAACATTTCTTAGAAAATTCAATTTTATTGAAAATTAACTGTGCTATAGCCCACAAGTTTTTGGACGGCAAAAATCTAAAATGGTCTGATTACGATGGTTGATACCTCTATCAATAAGTTTCAGGACCTGTAATTGTTGTGACAATTTTCATTTTGATTGCTCGAATATTTCTAAACATTTCTTAGAAAATTCAATTTTATTGAAAATTAACTGGGCTATATCCCACAAATTTTTGGGCGGCAAAAATCTAAAATGGTCCGATTACGATTGTTGATACCTCTATCAATAGGTTTCGGGACCTGTAATTGCTGTGACATTTTTCATTTTGATTGCTCGATTATTTCTAAACATTCCTTAGAAAATTCAATTTTATTGGAAATTAACCACAACTTTTTGGGCGGCAAAAATCTAAAATGATCCGATTACGATGGTTGATACCTCTATCAATAGGTTTCGGGACCTGTAATTGCTCTGACAATTTTCATTTTGATTGCTCGATTATTTCTAAACATTTCTTAGAAAATTCAATTTTATTGAAAATTAACTGGGCTATAGCCCACAAATTTTTGGGCGGCAAAAATCTAAAATGGTCCGATTACGATGGTTGATACCTCTATCAATAGGTTTCGGGACCTGTAATTGCTGTGACAATTTTCATTTTGATTGCTCGATAATTTCTAAACATTTCTTAGAAAATTTAATTTTATTGAAAATTAACTAGGATATAGCCCACAAGTTTTTGGGTGGCAAAAATCTAAAATAGTCCCATTACGATGGTTGATACCTCTATCAATAGGTTTCGGGACCTGTAATTGCTGTGACAATTTTCATTTTGATTGCTAAATTATTTCTAAACATTTCTTAGAAACTTCAATTTTATTGAAAATTAACTGTGCTATAGCCCACAAGTTTTTGGGCGGCAAAAATCTAAAATGGTCCGATTACGATGGTTGATACCTCTATCAATAGGTTTCGGGACCTGTAATTGCTGTGACAATTTTCATTTTGATTGCTCGGTTATTTCTAAACATTTCTTAGAAAATTCAATTTTATTGAAAATTAACTGTGCTAGCCCACAAGTTTTTGGGCGGTCAAAATCTAAAATGGTCCGATTACGATGGTTGATACCTCTATCAATAGGTTTCGGGACCTGTAATTGCTGTGACAATTTTCATTTTGATTGCTCGATTATTTCTAAACATTTCTTAGAAAATTCAATTTTATTGAAAATTAACTGTGCTATAGCCCACAAGTTTTTGGGCGGCAAAAATCTAAAATAGTCCGATTACGATGGTTGATACCTCTATCAATAGGTTTCGGGACCTGTAATTGCTGTGAAAATTTTTATTTTGATTGCTCGATTATTTCTTAGCATTTCTAAGAAAATTCAATTTTATTGAAAATTAACTGTGCTAGAGCCCACAAGTTTTTGGGCGGCAAAAATCTAAAATGATCCTATTACGATGGTTGATACCTCTATCAATAGGTTTCGGGACCTGTAATTGCTCTGACAATTTTCATTTTGATTGCTCGATTATTTCTAAACATTTCTTAGAAAATTCAATTTTATTGAAAATTAACTGTGCTATAGACCACAAGTTTTTGGGCGGCAAAAATCTAAAATGATCCGATTACGATGGTTGATACCTCTATCAATAGGTTTCGGGACTTGTAATTGCTGTGACATATTTCATTTTGATTGCTCGATTATTTCTAAACATTTCTTAGAAAATTCAATTTTATTGAAAATTAACTGTGCTATAGCCCACAAGTTTTTGGACGGCAAAAATCTAAAATGGTCCGATTACGATGGTTGATACCTCTATCAATAAGTTTCAGGACCTGTAATTGTTGTGACAATTTTCATTTTGATTGCTCGAATATTTCTAAACATTTCTTAGAAAATTCAATTTTATTGAAAATTAACTGTGCTATAGCCCACAAGTTTTTGGACGGCAAAAATCTAAAATGGTCTGATTACGATGGTTGATACCTCTATCAATAAGTTTCAGGACCTGTAATTGTTGTGACAATTTTCATTTTGATTGCTCGAATATTTCTAAACATTTCTTAGAAAATTCAATTTTATTGAAAATTAACTGGGCTATATCCCACAAATTTTTGGGCGGCAAAAATCTAAAATGGTCCGATTACGATTGTTGATACCTCTATCAATAGGTTTCGGGACCTGTAATTGCTGTGACATTTTTCATTTTGATTGCTCGATTATTTCTAAACATTCCTTAGAAAATTCAATTTTATTGGAAATTAACCACAACTTTTTGGGCGGCAAAAATCTAAAATGATCCGATTACGATGGTTGATACCTCTATCAATAGGTTTCGGGACCTGTAATTGCTCTGACAATTTTCATATTGATTGCTCGATTATTTCTAAACATTTCTTAGAAAATTCAATTTTATTGAAAATTAACTGGGCTATAGCCCACAAATTTTTGGGCGGCAAAAATCTAAAATGGTCCGATTACGATGGTTGATACCTCTATCAATAGGTTTCGGGACCTGTAATTGCTGTGACAATTTTCATTTTGATTGCTCGATAATTTCTAAACATTTCTTAGAAAATTTAATTTTATTGAAAATTAACTGTGATATAGCCCACAAGTTTTTGGGTGGCAAAAATCTAAAATAGTCCCATTACGATGGTTGATACCTCTATCAATAGGTTTCGGGACCTGTAATTGCTGTGACAATTTTCATTTTGATTGCTAAATTATTTCTAAACATTTCTTAGAAACTTCAATTTTATTGAAAATTAACTGTGCTATAGCCCACAAGTTTTTGGGCGGCAAAAATCTAAAATGGTCCGATTACGATGGTTGATACCTCTATCAATAGGTTTCGGGACCTGTAATTGCTGTGACAATTTTCATTTTGATTGCTCGGTTATTTCTAAACATTTCTTAGAAAATTCAATTTTATTGAAAATTAACTGTGCTATAGCCCACAAGTTTTTGGGCGGTCAAAATCTAAAATGGTCCGATTACGATGGTTGATACCTCTATCAATAGGTTTCGGGACCTGTAATTGCTGTGACAATTTCCATTTTGATTGCTCGATTATTTCTAAACATTTCTTAGAAAATTCAATTTTATTGAAAATTAACTGTGTTATAGCCCACAAAGTTTTGGGCGGCAAAAATCTAAAATGGTACGATTACGATGGTTGATACCTCTATTAATAGGTTTCGGGACCTGTAATTGGTGTGACAATTTTCATTTTGATTGCTCGATTATTTCTAAACATTTCTTAGAAAATTCAATTTTATTGAAAATTAACTGTGCTATAGCCCACAAGTTTTTGGGCGGTCAAAATCTAAAATGGTCCGATTACGATGGTTGATACCTCTATCAATAGGTTTCGGGACCTGTAATTGCTGTGACAATTTTCATTTTGATTGCTCGATTATTTCTAAACATTTCTTAGAAAATTCAATTTTATTGAAAATTAACTGTGCTATAGCCCACAAGTTTTTGGGCGGCAAAAATCTAAAATAGTCCGATTACGATGGTTGATACCTCTATCAATAGGTTTCAGGACCTGTAATTGCTGTGAAAATTTTTATTTTGATTGCTCGATTATTTCTTAACATTTCTAAGAAAATTCAATTTTATTGAAAATTAACTGTGCTATAGCCCACAAGTTTTTGGGCGGCAAAAATCTAAAATGGTCCGATTACGATGGTTGATACCTCTATCAATAGTTTTCGGGACCTGTAATTGCTGTGACAATTTATATTTTGATTGCTCGATTATTTCTAAACATTTCTTAGAAAATTTTATTTTATTGAAAATTAACTGTGCTATAGCCCACAAGTTTTTGGGCGGCAAAAATCTAAAATGGTCTGATTACGATGGTTGATACCTCTATCAATAAGTTTCAGGACCTGTAATTGTTGTGACAATTTTCATTTTGATTGCTCGAATATTTCTAAACATTTCTTAGAAAATTCAATTTTATTGAAAATTAACTGTGCTATAGACCACAAGTTTTTGAGCGGCAAAAATCTAAAATGTTTCGATTACGATGGTTGATACCTCTATCAATAGGTTTCGGGACCTGTAATTGCTGTGACAATTTTCATTTTGGTTGAACGATTATTTCTAAACATTTCTTAGAAAATTCAATTTTATTGAAAATTAACTGTGCTATAGCCCACAAGTTTTTGGACGGCAAAAATCTAAAATGGTCTGATTACGATGGTTGATACCTCTATCAATAAGTTTCAGGACCTGTAATTGTTGTGACAATTTTCATTTTGATTGCTCGAATATTTCTAAACATTTCTTAGAAAATTCAATTTTATTGAAAATTAACTGGGCTATAGCTTACAAATTTTTGGGCGGCAAAAATCTAAAATGGTCCGATTACGATTGTTGATACCTCTATCAATAGGTTTCGGGACCTGTAATTGCTGTGCCATTTTTCATTTTGATTGCTCGATTATTTCTAAACATTCCTTAGAAAATTCAATTTTATTGGAAATTAACCACAAGTTTTTGGGCGGCAAAAATCTAAAATGATCCGATTACGATGGTTGATACCTCTATCAATAGGTTTCGGGACCTGTAATTGCTCTGACAATTTTCATTTTGATTGCTCGATTATTTCTAAACATTTCTTAGAAAATTCAATTTTATTGAAAATTAACTGTGCTATAGCCCACAAGTTTTTGAGCGGCAAAAATCTAAAATAGTCCGATTACGATGGTTGATACCTCTATCAATAGGTTTCGGGACCTGTAATTGCTGTGAAAATTGTTATTTTGATTGCTCCATTATTTCTAAACATTTCTTAGAAAATTCAATTTTATTGAAAATTAACTGTGCTATAGCCCACAAGTTTTTGGGCGGCAAAAATCTAAAATGGTCTGATTACGATGGTTGATACCTCTATCAATAGGTTTCGGGACCTGTAATTGCTGTGACAATTTTCATTTTGATTGCTCGATTATTTCTAAACATTTCTTAGAAAATTCAATTTTATTGAAAATTAACTGTTATAGCCCACAAGTTTTTGGGCGGCAAAAATCTAAAATGGTCCGATTACGATGGTTGA
This sequence comes from Tipula vernalis, assembly GCA_958295665.1. Classification (NCBI taxonomy): domain Eukaryota; kingdom Metazoa; phylum Arthropoda; class Insecta; order Diptera; family Tipulidae; genus Tipula; species Tipula vernalis. Next base: position 365,490,004 of record OY282559.1, read on the forward strand.
TACCTCTATCAATAGTTTTCGGGACCTGTAATTGCTGTGACAATTTTCATTTTGATTGCTCGATTATTTCTAAACATTTCTTAGAAAATTCAATTTTATTGAAAATTAACTGTGCTATAGCCCACAAGTTTTTGGACGGCAAAAATCTAAAATGGTCCGACTACGATGGTTGATACCTCTATCAATAGGTTTCGGGACCTGTAATTGCTGTGGAAATTTTTATTTTGATTGCTCGATTATTTCTAAACATTTCTTATAAAATTCAATTTTATTGAAAATTAACTGTGCTATAGCCCACATGTTTTTGGGCGGGACCTGTAACTGCTGTGACAATTTTCATTTTGATTGCTCGATTATTTCTATACATTTCTTAGAAACTTCAATTTTATTGAAAATTAACTGTGCTATAGCCCACAAGTTTTTGGGCGGAAAAAATCTAAAATCTTCCGATTACGATGGTTGATACCTCTATCAATAGGTTTCGGGACCTGTAATTGCTGTGGAAATTGTTATTTTGATTGCTCGATTATTTCTAAACATTTCTTAGAAAATTCAATTTTATTGAAAATTAACTGTGCTATAGCCCACAAGTTTTTGGGCGGCAAAAATCTAAAATGATCCGATTACGATGGTTGATACTTATATCAATAGTTTTCGGGACCTGTAATTGCTGTGACAATTTTCATTTTGATTGCTCGATTATTTCTATACATTTCTTAGAAACTTCAATTTTATTGAAAATTAACTGTGCTATAGCCCACAAGTTTTTGGGCGGCAAAAATCTAAAATGATCCGATTACGATGGTTGATACTTCTGTCAATAGTTTTCGGGACCTGTAATTGCTGTGACAATTTTCATTTTGATTGCTCGATTATTTCTATACATTTCTTAGAAACTTCAATTTTATTGAAAATTAACTGTGCTATAGCCCACAAGTTTTTGGGCGGCAAAATTCTAAAATGATCCGATTACGATGGTTGATACCTCTATCAATAGGTTTCGGGACCTGTAATTGCTGTGACAATTTTAATTTTGATTGCTCGATTATTTCTATACATTTCTTAGAAACTTCAATTTTATTGAAAATTAACTGTGCTATAGCCCACAAGTTTTTGGGCGGCAAAATTCTAAAATGATCCGATTACGATGGTTGATACCTCTATCAATAGGTTTCGGGACCTGTAATTGCTGTGACAATTTTAATTTTGATTGCTCGATTATTTCTATACATTTCTTAGAAACTTCAATTTTATTGAAAATTAACTGTGCTATAGCCCACAAGTTTTTGGGCGGCAAAAATCTAAAATCTTCCGATTACGATGGTTGATACCTCTATCAATGGTTTTCGGGACCTGTAATTGCTGTGGCAATATTCATTTTGATTGCTCGATTATTTCTATACATTTCTTAGAAACTTCAATTTTATTGAAAATTAACTGTGCTATAGCCCACAAATTTTTGGGCGGCAAAAATCTAAAATGGTCCGATTACGATGGTTGATACCTTTATCAATAGGTTTCGGGATCTGTAATTGCTGTGACAATTTTCATTTTGATTGCTCGATTATTTCTATACATTTCTTAGAAACTTCAATTTTATTGAAAATTAACTGTGCTATAGCCCACAAGTTTTTGGGCGGCAAAATTCTAAAATGATCCGATTACGATGGTTGATACCTCTATCAATAGGTTTCGGGACCTGTAATTGCTGTGACAATTTTAATTTTGATTGCTCGATTATTTCTATACATTTCTTAGAAACTTCAATTTTATTGAAAATTAACTGTGCTATAGCCCACAAGTTTTTGGGCGGCAAAAATCTAAAATCTTCCGATTACGATGGTTGATACCTCTATCAATGGTTTTCGGGACCTGTAATTGCTGTGGCAATATTCATTTTGATTGCTCGATTATTTCTATACATTTCTTAGAAAATTTAATTGTATTGAAAATTAACTGTGCTATAGCCCACAAGTTTTTGGGCGGCAAAAATCTAAATTTTTCCGATTACGATGGTTGATACCTCTATCAATGGTTTTCGGGACCTGTAACTGCTGTGACAATTTTCATTTTGATTGCTCGATTATTTCAGAACATTTCTTAGAAAATTCAATTTTATTGAAAATTAACTGTGCTATAGCCCACAAGTTTTTGGGCGGCAAAAATCTAAAATGGTCCGATCACGATGGTTGATACCTCTATCAATGGTTTTCGGGACCTGTAATTGCTGTGACAATTGTTATTTTGATTGCTCGATTATTTCTTAACATTTCTTAGAAAATTTAATTTTATTGAAAATTAACTGTGCTATAGCCAACAAGTTTTTGGGCGGCAAAAATCTAAAATGGTCCGATTACGATGGTTGATACCTCTTTCAATAGGTTTCGGGACCTGTAATTGCTGTGACAATTTTCATTTTGATTGCTCGATTATTTCTAAACATTTCTTAGAAAATTCAATTTTATTGAAAATTAACTGTGCTATAGCCCACAAGTGTTTGGGCGGCAAAAATCTAAAATGGTCCGATTACGATGGTTGACACCTCTATCAATAGGTTTCGGGACCTGTAATTGCTGTGACAATTTTCATTTTGATTGCTCGATTATTTCTAAACATTTCTTAGAAAATTCAATTTTATTGAAAATTAACTGTGCTATAGCCCACAAGTGTTTGGGCGGCAAAAATCTAAAATGGTCCGATTACGATGGTTGATACCTCTATCAATAGGTTTCGGGACCTGTAATTGCTGTGACAATTTTCAATTTGATTGCTCGATTATTTCTAAACATTTCTTAGAAAATTCAATTTTATTGAAAATTAACTGTGCTATAGCCCACAAGTGTTTGGGCGGCAAAAATCTAAAATGGTCCGATTACGATGGTTGATACCTCTATCAATAGGTTTCGGGACCTGTAATTGCTGTGACAATTTTCAATTTGATTGCTCGATTATTTCTAAACATTTCGTAGAAATTTAATTTTAACGAAAATTAACTGTGCTATAGCCCACTAATTTTTGGGCGGCAAAAATCTTAAATGGTCCGATTACGATGGTTGATACCTCTATCAATAGGTTTCGTGACCTGTAATTGCTTTGACAATTTTAATTTTGATTGCTCGACTATTTCTAAACATTTCTTAGAAAATTCAAATTTATTGAAAATTAACTGTGCTATAGCCCACAAGTTTTTGGGCGGCAAAAATCTAAAATGATCCGATTACGATGGTTTATACCTCTATCAATAGGTTTCGGGACCTGTAATTGCTGTGACAATTTTAATTTTGATTGCTCAATTATTTCTAAACATTTCGTAGAAACTTCAATTTTATTGAAAATTAACTGTGCTATAGCCCACAAGTTTTTGGGCGGCAAAAATCTAAAATGATCCGATTACGATGGCTGATACCTCTTTCAATAGGTTTCGGGACCTGTAACTGCTGTGACAATTTTCATTTTGATTGCTCGATTATTTCTATCCATTTCTTAGAAACTTCAATTTTATTAAAAATTAATTGTGCTATAGCCCACAAGTTTTTGGGCGGCAAAATTCTAAAATGATCCGATTACGATGGTTGATACCTCTATCAATAGGTTTCGGGACCTGTAATTGCTGTGACAATTTTAATTTTGATTGCTCGATTATTTCTATACATTTCTTAGAAACTTCAATTTTATTGAAAATTAACTGTGCTATAGCCCACAAGTTTTTGGGCGGCAAAAATCTAAAATGATCCGATTACGATGGTTGATACTTCTATCAATAGTTTTCGGGACCTGTAATTGCTGTGACAATTTTCATTTTGATTGCTCGATTATTTCTATACATTTCTTAGAAACTTCAATTTTATTGAAAATTAACTGTGCTATAGCCCACAAGTTTTTGGGCGGCAAAATTCTAAAATGATCCGATTACGATGGTTGATACCTCTATCAATAGGTTTCGGGACCTGTAATTGCTGTGACAATTTTAATTTTGATTGCTCGATTATTTCTATACATTTCTTAGAAACTTCAATTTTATTGAAAATTAACTGTGCTATAGCCCACAAGTTTTTGGGCGGCAAAATTCTAAAATGATCCGATTACGATGGTTGATACCTCTATCAATAGGTTTCGGGACCTGTAATTGCTGTGACAATTTTAATTTTGATTGCTCGATTATTTCTATACATTTCTTAGAAACTTCAATTTTATTGAAAATTAACTGTGCTATAGCCCACAAGTTTTTGGGCGGCAAAAATCTAAAATCTTCCGATTACGATGGTTGATACCTCTATCAATGGTTTTTGGGACCTGTAATTGCTGTGGCAATATTCATTTTGATTGCTCGATTATTTCTATACATTTCTTAGAAACTTCAATTTTATTGAAAATTAACTGTGCTATAGCCCACAAATTTTTGGGCGGCAAAAATCTAAAATGGTCCGATTACGATGGTTAATACCTTTATCAATAGGTTTCGGGACCTGTAATTGCTGTGACAATTTTCATTTTGATTGCTCGATTATTTCTATACATTTCTTAGAAACTTCAATTTTATTGAAAATTAACTGTGCTATAGCCCACAAGTTTTTGGGCGGCAAAATTCTAAAATGATCCGATTACGATGGTTGATACCTCTATCAATAGGTTTCGGGACCTGTAATTGCTGTGACAATTTTCATTTTGATTGCTCGATTATTTCTAAACATTTCGTAGAAACTTCAATTTTATTGAAAATCAACTGTGCTATAGCCCACAAGTTTTTGGGCGGCAAAAATCTAAAATCTTCCGATTACGATGGTTGATACCTCTATCAATGGTTTTCGGGACCTGTAACTGCTGTGACAATTGTTATTTTGATTGCTCGATTATTTCTTAACATTTCTTAGAAAATTTAATTTTATTGAAAATTAACTGTGCTATAGCCAACAAGTTTTTGGGCGGCAAAAATCTAAAATGGTCCGATTACGATGGTTGATACCTCTATCAATAGGTTTCGGGACCTGTAATTGCTGTGACAATTTTCATTTTGATTGCTCGATTATTTCTAAACATTCCTTAGAAAATTCAATTTTATTGAAAATTAACTGTGCTATAGCCCACAAGTTTTTGAGCGGCAAAAATCTAAAATGTTTCGATTACGATGATTGATACCTCTATCAATAGGTTTCGGGACCTGTAATTGCTGTGAAAATTGTTATTTTGATTGCTCGATTATTTCTTAACATTTCTTAGAAAATTTAATTTTATTGAAAATTAACTGTGCTATAGCCAACAAGTTTTTGGGCGGCAAAAATCTAAAATGGTCCGATTACGATGGTTGATACCTCTTTCAATAGGTTTCGGGACCTGTAATTGCTGTGACAATTTTCATTTTGATTGCTCGATTATTTCTAAACATTTCTTAGAAAATTCAATTTTATTGAAAATTAACTGTGCTATAGCCCACAAGTGTTTGGGCGGCAAAAATCTAAAATGGTCCGATTACGATGGTTGACACCTCTATCAATAGGTTTCGGGACCTGTAATTGCTGTGACAATTTTCATTTTGATTGCTCGATTATTTCTAAACATTTCTTAGAAAATTCAATTTTATTGAAAATTAACTGTGCTATAGCCCACAAGTGTTTGGGCGGCAAAAATCTAAAATGGTCCGATTACGATGGTTGATACCTCTATCAATAGGTTTCGGGACCTGTAATTGCTGTGACAATTTTCAATTTGATTGCTCGATTATTTCTAAACATTTCTTAGAAAATTCAATTTTATTGAAAATTAACTGTGCTATAGCCCACAAGTGTTTGGGCGGCAAAAATCTAAAATGGTCCGATTACGATGGTTGATACCTCTATCAATAGGTTTCGGGACCTGTAATTGCTGTGACAATTTTCAATTTGATTGCTCGATTATTTCTAAACATTTCGTAGAAATTTAATTTTAACGAAAATTAACTGTGCTATAGCCCACTAATTTTTGGGCGGCAAAAATCTTAAATGGTCCGATTACGATGGTTGATACCTCTATCAATAGGTTTCGTGACCTGTAATTGCTTTGACAATTTTAATTTTGATTGCTCGACTATTTCTAAACATTTCTTAGAAAATTCAAATTTATTGAAAATTAACTGTGCTATAGCCCACAAGTTTTTGGGCGGCAAAAATCTAAAATGATCCGATTACGATGGTTTATACCTCTATCAATAGGTTTCGGGACCTGTAATTGCTGTGACAATTTTAATTTTGATTGCTCAATTATTTCTAAACATTTCGTAGAAACTTCAATTTTATTGAAAATTAACTGTGCTATAGCCCACAAGTTTTTGGGCGGCAAAAATCTAAAATGATCCGATTACGATGGCTGATACCTCTTTCAATAGGTTTCGGGACCTGTAACTGCTGTGACAATTTTCATTTTGATTGCTCGATTATTTCTATCCATTTCTTAGAAACTTCAATTTTATTAAAAATTAATTGTGCTATAGCCCACAAGTTTTTGGGCGGCAAAAATCTAAAATGGTCCTATTACGATGGTTGATACCTCTATCAATAGGTTTCGGGACCTGTAATTGCTGTGGAAATTTTTATTTTGATTGCTCGATTATTTCTAAACATTTCTTATAAAATTCAATTTTATTGAAAATTAACTGTGCTATAGCCCACATGTTTTTGGGCGGGACCTGTAACTGCTGTGACAATTTTCATTTTGATTGCTCGATTATTTCTATACATTTCTTAGAAACTTCAATTTTATTGAAAATTAACTGTGCTATAGCCCACAAGTTTTTGGGCGGAAAAAATCTAAAATCTTCCGATTACGATGGTTGATACCTCTATCAATAGGTTTCGGGACCTGTAATTGCTGTGGAAATTGTTATTTTGATTGCTCGATTATTTCTAAACATTTCTTAGAAAATTCAATTTTATTGAAAATTAACTGTGCTATAGCCCACAAGTTTTTGGGCGGCAAAAATCTAAAATGATCCGATTACGATGGTTGATACTTATATCAATAGTTTTCGGGACCTGTAATTGCTGTGGCAATTTTCATTTTGATTGCTCGATTATTTCTATACATTTCTTAGAAAATTTAAATGTATTGAAAATTAACTGTGCTATAGCCCACAAGTTTTTGGGCGGCAAAAATCTAAAATCTTCCAATTACGATGGTTGATACCTCTATCAATGGTTTTCGGGACCTGTAACTGCTGTGACAATTTTCATTTTGATTGCTCGATTATTTCTATACATTTCTTATAAAATTCAATTTTATTGAAAATTAACTGTGCTATAGCCCACAAGTTTTTGGGCGGCAAAAATCTAAAATGATCCGATTACGATGGTTGATACTTCTATCAATAGGTTTCGGGACCTGTAATTGCTGTGGCAATTTTCATTTTGATTGCTCGATTATTTCTATACATTTCTTAGAAAATTTAATTTTATTGAAAATTAACTGTTCTCGATTGTCGCCCACAAGTTTTTGGGTGGCAAAAATCTAAAATGGTCCGATTACGATGGTTAATACTTCTATCCATTGGTTTCGGGACCTGTAATTGCTGTGGCAATTTTCATTTTGATTGCTCGATTATTTCTATACATTTCTTAGAAAATTTAATTTTATTGAAAATTAACTGTGCTATAGTATACTTGTGTGCCCACAAGTTTTTGGGTGGCAAAAATCTAAAATGGTCCGATTACGATGGTTTATACCTCTATCAATAGGTTTCGGGACCTGTAATTGCTGTGACAATTTTCATTTTGATTGCTTGATTATTTCTTAACATTTCTTAAAAAATTCAATTTTATTGAAAATTAACTGTGCTATAGCCCACAAGTTTTTGGGCGGCAAAAATCTAAAATGGTCCGATTACGATGGTTGATACCTCTGTCAATAGGTTTCGGGACCTGTAATTGCTGTGACAATTTTCATTTTGATTGCTCGATTATTTCTATAAATTTCTTATAAAATTCAATTTTATTGAAAATTAACTGTGCTATAGCCCACAAGTTTTTGGGCGGCAAAAATCTAAAATGGTCCGATTACGATGGTTGATACCTCTATCAATAGGTTTCGGGACCTGTAATTGCTGTGACAATTTTCATTTTGATTGCTCGATTATTTCTAAACATTTCTTAGAAAATTCAATTTTATTGAAAATTAACTGTGCTATAGCCCACAAGTTTTTGGGCGGCAAAAATCTAAAATGATCCGATTACGATGGTTGATACCTCTATCAATAGGTTTCGGGACCTGTAATTGCTGTGACAATTTTCATTTTGATTGCTCAATTATTTCTAAACATTTCGTAGAAACTTCAATTTTATTGAAAATTAACTGTGCTATAGCCCACAAGTTTTTGGGCGGCAAAAATCTAAAATGGTCCGATTACGATGGTTGATACCTCTATCAATAGGTTTCGTTTCGGGACCTGTACTTGCTGTGGAAATTTTTATTTTGATTGCTCGATTATTTCTTAACATTTCTTATAAAATTTAATTTTATTGAAAATTAACTGTGCTATAGCCCACAAGTTTTTGGGCGGCAAAAATCTAAAATGATCCGATTACGATGGTTGATACTTCTATCAATAGGTTTCGGGACCTGTAATTGCTGTGGCAATTTTCATTTTGATTGCTCGATTATTTCTATACATTTCTTAGAAAATTTAATTTTATTGAAAATTAACTGTGCTCGATTGTCGCCCACAAGTTTTTGGGTGGCAAAAATCTAAAATGGTCCGATTACGATGGTTGATACTTCTATCCATAGGTTTCGGGACCTGTAATTGCTGTGGCAATTTTCATTTTGATTGCTCGATTATTTCTATACATTCCTTAGAAAATTTAATTTTATTGAAAATTAACTGTGCTATAGTATACTTGTGTGCCCACAAGTTTTTGGGTGGCAAAAATCTAAAATGGTCCGATTACGATGGTTTATACCTCTATCAATAGGTTTCGGGACCTGTAATTGCTGTGATAATTTTCATTTTGATTGCTTGATTATTTCTTAACATTTCTTAAAAAATTCAATTTTATTGAAAATTAACTGTGCTATAGCCCACAAGTTTTTGGGCGGAAAAAATCTAAAATGGTCCGATTACGATGGTTGATACCTCTGTCAATAGGTTTCGGGAACTGTAATTGCTGTGACAATTTTAATTTTGATTGCTCGATTATTTCTATACATTTCTTAGAAAATTCAATTTTATTGAAAATTAACTGTGCTATAGCCCACAAGTTTTTGGGCGGCAAAAATCTAAAATGGTCCGATTACGATGGTTGATACCTCTATCAATAGGTTTCGGGACCTGTAATTGCTGTGACAATTTTCATTTTGATTGCTCGATTATTTCTAAACATTTCTTAGAAAATTCAATTTTATTGAAAATTAACTGTGCTATAGCCCACAAGTTTTTGGGCGGCAAAAATCTAAAATGATCCGATTACGATGGTTGATACCTCTATCAATAGGTTTCGGGACCTGTAATTGCTGTGACAATTTTCATTTTGATTGCTCAATTATTTCTAAACATTTCGTAGAAACTTCAATTTTATTGAAAATTAACTGTGCTATAGCCCACAAGTTTTTGGGCGGCAAAAATCTAAAATGATCTGATTACGATGGCTGATACCTCTATCAATAGGTTTCGGGACCTGTAACTGCTGTGACAATTTTCATTTTGATTGCTCGATTATTTCTATACATTTCTTAGAAACTTCAATTTTATTGAAAATTAACTGTGCTATAGCCCAAAAGTTTTTGGGCGGCAAAAATCTAAAATGGTCCGATTACGATGGTTGATACCTCTATCAATAGGTTTCGTTTCGGGACCTGTAATTGCTGTGGAAATTTTTATTTTGATTGCTCGATTATTTCTTAACATTTCTTATAAAATTTAATTTTATTGAAAATTAACTGTGCTATAGCCCACAAGTTTTTGGGCGGCAAAAATCTAAAATGATCCGATTACGATGGTTGATACTTCTACCTATAGGTTTCGGGACCTGTAATTGCTGTGGCAATTTTCATTTTGATTGCTCGATTATTTATATACATTTCTTAGAAAATTTAATTTTATTGAAAATTAACTGTGCTATAGTATACTTGTGTGCCCACAAGTTTTTGGGTGGCAAAAATCTAAAATGGTCCGATTACGATGGTTTATACCTCTATCAATAGGTTTCGGGACCTGTAATTGCTGTGATAATTTTCATTTTGATTGCTTGATTATTTCTTAACATTTCTTAAAAAATTCAATTTTATTGAAAATTAACTGTGCTATAGCCCACAAGTTTTTGGGCGGAAAAAATCTAAAATGGTCCGATTACGATGGTTGATACCTCTGTCAATAGGTTTCGGGACCTGTAATTGCTGTGACAATTTTCATTTTGATTGCTCGATTATTTCTATACATTTCTTAGAAAATTCAATTTTATTGAAAATTAACTGTGCTATAGCCCACAAGTTTTTGGGCGGCAAAAATCTAAAATGGTCCGATTACGATGGTTGATACCTCTATCAATAGGTTTCGGGACCTGTAATTGCTGTGACAATTTTCATTTTGATTGCTCGATTATTTCTAAACATTTCTTAGAAAATTCAAATTTATTGAAAATTAACTGTGCTATAGCCCACAAGTTTTTGGGCGGCAAAAATCTAAAATGATCTGATTACGATGGCTGATACCTCTATCAATAGGTTTCGGGACCTGTAACTGCTGTGACAATTTTCATTTTGATTGCTCGATTATTTCTATACATTTCTTAGAAACTTCAATTTTATTGAAAATTAACTGTGCTATAGCCCAAAAGTTTTTGGGCGGCAAAAATCTAAAATGGTCCGATTACGATGGTTGATACCTCTATCAATAGGTTTCGTTTCGGGACCTGTAATTGCTGTGGAAATTTTTATTTTGATTGCTCGATTATTTCTTAACATTTCTTATAAAATTTAATTTTATTGAAAATTAACTGTGCTATAGCCCACAAGTTTTTGGGCGGCAAAAATCTAAAATGATCCGATTACGATGGTTTATACCTCTATCAATAGGTTTCGGGACCTGTAATTGCTGTGATAATTTTCATTTTGATTGCTTGATTATTTCTTAAAATTTCTTAAAAAATTCAATTTTATTGAAAATTAACTGTGCTATAGCCCACAAGTTTTTGGGCGGGAAAAATCTAAAATGGTCCGATTACGATGGCTGATACCTCTATCAATAGGTTTCGGGACCTGTAATTGCTGTGACAATTTTCATTTTGATTGCTCGATTATTTTTAAACATTTCTTAGAAACTTCAATTTTATTGAAAATTAACTGTGCTATAGCCCAAAAGTTTTTGGGCGGCAAAAATCTAAAATGGTCCGATTACGATGGTTGATACCTCTATCAATAGGTTTCGTTTCGGGACCTGTAATTGCTGTGGAAATTTTTATTTTGATTGCTCGATTATTTCTTAACATTTCTTATAAAATTTAATTTTATTGAAAATTAACTGTGCTATAGCCCACAAGTTTTTGGGCGGCAAAAATCTAAAATGATCCGATTACGATGGTTTATACCTCTATCAATAGGTTTCGGGACCTGTAATTGCTGTGATAATTTTCATTTTGATTGCTTGATTATTTCTATACATTTCTTAGAAAATTTAATTGTATTGAAAATTAACTGTGCTATAGCCCACAAGTTTTTGGGCGGCAAAAATCTAAAATGGTCCGATTACGATGGTTGATACCTCTATCAATGGTTTTCGGGACCTGTAACTGCTGTGACAATTTTCATTTTGATTGCTCGATTATTTCTATACATTTCTTATAAAATTCAATTTTATTGAAAATTAACTGTGCTATAGCCCACAAGTTTTTGGGCGGCAAAAATCTAAAATGGTCCGATTACGATGGTTGATACTTCTACCCATAGGTTTCGGGACCTGTAATTGCTGTGGCAATTTTCATTTTGATTGCTCGATTATTTATATACATTTCTTAGAAAATTTAATTTTATTGAAAATTAACTGTGCTATAGTATACTTGTGTGCCCACAAGTTTTTGGGTGGCAAAAATCTAAAATGGTCCGATTACGATGGTTTATACCTCTATCAATAGGTTTCGGGACCTGTAATTGCTGTGACAATTTTCATTTTGATTGCTTGATTATTTCTTAACATTTCTTAAAAAATTCAATTTTATTGAAAATTAACTGTGCTATAGCCCACAAGTTTTTGGGCGGAAAAAATCTAAAATGGTCCGATTACGATGGTTGATACCTCTGTCAATAGGTTTCGGGACCTGTAATTGCTGTGACAATTTTCATTTTGATTGCTCGATTATTTCTATACATTTCTTAGAAAATTCAATTTTATTGAAAATTAACTGTGCTATAGCCCACAAGTTTTTGGGCGGCAAAAATCTAAAATGGTCCGATTACGATGGTTGATACCTCTATCAATAGGTTTCGGGACCTGTAATTGCTGTGACAATTTTCATTTTGATTGCTCGATTATTTCTAAACATTTCTTAGAAAATTCAATTTTATTGAAAATTAACTGTGCTATAGCCCACAAGTTTTTGGGCGGCCAAAATCTAAAATGGTCCGATTACGATGGTTGATACCTCTATCAATAGGTTTCGGGACCTGTAATTGCTCTGATAAGTTTGATTTTGATTGCTCGATTATTTCTATACATTTCTTAGAAAATTTAATTGTATTGAAAATTAACTGTGCTATAGCCCACAAGTTTTTGGGCGGCAAAAATCTAAAATGGTCCGATTACGATGGTTGATACCTCTATCAATGGTTTTCGGGACCTGTAACTGCTGTGACAATTTTCATTTTGATTGCTCGATTATTTCTATACATTTCTTATAAAATTCAATTTTATTGAAAATTAACTGTGCTATAGCCCACAAGTTTTTGGGCGGCAAAAATCTAAAATGGTCCGATTACGATGGTTGATACCTCTATCAATAGGTTTCGGGACCTGTAATTGCTGTGACAATTTTCATTTTGATTGCTCGATTATTTCTAAACATTTCTTAGAAAATTCAATTTTATTGAAAATTAACTGTGCTATAGCCCACAAGTTTTTGGGCGGCAAAAATCTAAAATGATCCGATTACGATGGTTGATACCTCTATCAATAGGTTTCGGGACCTGTAATTGCTGTGACAATTTTCATTTTGATTGCTCAATTATTTCTAAACATTTCGTAGAAACTTGAATTTTATTGAAAATTAACTGTGCTATAGCCCACAAGTTTTTGGGCGGCAAAAATCTAAAATGATCTGATTACGATGGCTGATACCTCTATCAATAGGTTTCGGGACCTGTAACTGCTGTGACAATTTTCATTTTGATTGCTCGATTATTTCTATACATTTCTTAGAAACTTCAATTTTATTGAAAATTAACTGTGCTATAGCCCAAAAGTTTTTGGGCGGCAAAAATCTAAAATGGTCCGATTACGATGGTTGATACCTCTATCAATAGGTTTCGTTTCGGGACCTGTAATTGCTGTGGAAATTTTTATTTTGATTGCTCGATTATTTCTAAACATTTCTTAGAAAATTCAATTTTATTGAAAATTAACTGTGCTATAGCCCACAAGTTTTTGGGCGGCAAAAATCTAAAATGGTCCGATTACGATGGCTGATACCTCTATCAATAGGTTTCGGGACCTGTAATTGCTGTGACAATTTTCATTTTGATTGCTCGATTATTTCTAAACATTTCTTAGAAAATTTAATTTTATTGAAAATTAACTGTGCTCGATTGTCGCCCACAAGTTTTTGGGCGGCAAAAATCTAAAATGATCCGATTACGATGGTTGGTACCTCTATCAATAGGTTTCGGGACCTGTAATTGCTGTGATAATTTTAATTTTGATTGCTCGATTATTTCTAAACATTTCTTAGAAAATTCAATTTTATTGAAAATTAACTGTGCTATAGCCCACAAGTTTTTGGGCGGCAAAAATCTAAAATGGTCCGATTACGATGGTTGATACCTCTATCAATGGTTTTCGGGACCTGTAACTGCTGTGACAATTTTTATTTTGATTGCTCGATTATTTCTATACATTTCTTATAAAATTCAATTTTATTGAAAATTAACTGTGCTATAGCCCACAAGTTTTTGGGCGGCAAAAATCTAAAATGGTCCGATTACGATGGTTGATACTTCTACCCATAGGTTTCGGGACCTGTAATTGCTGTGGCAATTTTCATTTTGATTGCTCGATTATTTATATACATTTCTTAGAAAATTCAATTTTATTGAAAATTAACTGTGCTATAGCCCACAAGTTTTTGGGCGGCAAAAATCTAAAATGGTCCGATTACGATGGTTGATACTTCTACCCATAGGTTTCGGGACCTGTAATTGCTGTGGCAATTTCCATTTTGATTGCTCGATTATTTCTAAACATTTCTTAGAAAATTCAATTTTATTGAAAATTAACTGTGCTATAGACCACAAGTTTTTGGGCGGCAAAAATCTAAAATGGTCCGATTACGATGGTTGATACCTCTATCAATAGGTTTCGGGACCTGTAATTGCTGTGACAATTTTCATTTTGATTGCTCGATTATTTCTAAACATTTCTTAGAAAATTTAATTGTATTGAAAATTAACTGTGCTATAGCCCACAAGTTTTTGGGCGGCAAAAATCTAAAATGGTCCGATTACGATGGTTGATACCTCTATCAATGGTTTTCGGGACCTGTAACTGCTGTGACAATTTTCATTTTGATTGCTCGATTATTTCTATACATTTCTTATAAAATTCAATTTTATTGAAAATTAACTGTGCTATAGCCCACAAGTTTTTGGGCGGCAAAAATCTAAAATGGTCCGATTACGATGGTTGATACTTCTACCCATAGGTTTCGGGACCTGTAATTGCTGTGGCAATTTTCATTTTGATTGCTCGATTATTTATATACATTTCTTAGAAAATTTAATTTTATTGAAAATTAACTGTGCTATAGTATACTTGTGTGCCCACAAGTTTTTGGGTGGCAAAAATCTAAATTGGTCCGATTACGATGGTTTATACCTATATCAATAGGTTTCGGGACCAGTAATTGCTGTGACAATTTTCATTTTGATTGCTTGATTATTTCTTAACATTTCTTAAAAAATTCAATTTTATTGAAAATTAACTGTGCTCGATTGTCGCCCACAAGTTTTTGGGCGGCAAAAATCTAAAATAGTCCGATTACGATGGTTGATACCTCTATCAATAGGTTTCGTTTTGAGACCTGTAATTGCTGTGACAATTTTCATTTTGATTGCTCGATTATTTCTATACATTTCTTAGAAAATTCAATTTTATTGTAAATTAACCACAAGTTTTTGGGCGGCAAAAATCTAAAATGATCCGATTACGATGGTTGATACCTCTATCAATAGGTTTCGGGACCTGTAATTGCTGTGACAATTTTCATTTTGATTGCTCGATTATTTCTAAACATTTCTTAGAAAATTCAATTTTATTGAAAATTAACTGTGCTATAGCCCACAAGTTTTTGGGCGGTCAAAATCTAAAATGGTCCGATTACGATGGTTGATACCTCTATCAATATGTTTCGGGACCTGTAATTGTTGTGACAATTTTCATTTTGATTGCTCGATTATTTCTAAACATTTCTTAGAAAATTCAATTTTATTGGAAATTAACCACAAGTTTTTGGGCGGCAAAAATCTAAAATGGTCCGATTACGATGGTTGATACCTCTGTCAATAGGTTTCGGGACCTGTAATTGCTGTGACAATTTTCATTTTGATTGCTCGATTATTTCTATAAATTTCTTATAAAATTCAATTTTATTGAAAATTAACTGTGCTATAGCCCACAAGTTTTTGGGCGGCAAAAATCTAAAATGGTCCGATTACGATGGTTGATACCTCTATCAATAGGTTTCGTTTCGGGACCTGTAATTGCTGTGGAAATTTTTATTTTGATTGCTCGATTATTTCTTAACATTTCTTATAAAATTTAATTTTATTGAAAATTAACTGTGCTATAGCCCACAAGTTTTTGGGCGGCAAAAATCTAAAATGATCCGATTACGATGGTTGATACTTATATCAATAGGTTTCGGGACCTGTAATTGCTGTGGCAATTTTCATTTTGATTGCTCGATTATTTCTATACATTTCTTAGAAAATTTAATTTTATTGAAAATTAACTGTGCTCGATTGTCGCCCACAAGTTTTTGGGTGGCAAAAATCTAAAATGGTCCGATTACGATGGTTGATACTTCTATCCATAGGTTTCGGGACCTGTAATTGCTGTGGAAATTTTCATTTTGATTGCTCGATTATTTCTATACATTCCTTAGAAAATTTAATTTTATTGAAAATTAACTGTGCTATAGTATACTTGTGTGCCCACAAGTTTTTAGGTGGCAAAAATCTAAAATGGTCCGATTACGATGGTTTATACCTCTATCAATAGGTTTCGGGACCTGTAATTGCTGTGATAATTTTCATTTTGATTGCTTGATTATTTCTTAACATTTCTTAAAAAATTCAATTTTATTGAAAATTAACTGTGCTATAGCCCACAAGTTTTTGGGCGGCAAAAATCTAAAATGGTCCGATTACGATGGCTGATACCTCTATCAATAGGTTTCGGGACCTGTAATTGCTGTGACAATTTTCATTTTGATTGCTCGATTATTTCTAAACATTTCTTAGAAAATTTAATTTTATTGAAAATTAACTGTGCTATAGCCCACAAGTTTTTGGGCGGCAAAAATCTAAAATGGTCCGATTACGATGGTTGGTACCTCTATCAATAGGTTTCGGGACCTGTAATTGCTGTGACAATTTTAATTTTGATTGCTCGATTATTTCTAAACTTTTCTTAGAAAATTCAATTTAATTGAAAATTAACTGTGCTAAAGCCCACAAGTTTTTGGGCGGTCAAAATCTAAAATGGTCCGATTACGATGGTTGATACCTCTATCAATAGGTTTCGGGACCTGTAATTGCTATGACACTTACCATTTTGATTGCTCGATTATTTCTAAACATTTCTTAGAAAATTCAATTTTATTGAAAATTAACTGTGCTATAGCCCACAAGTTTTTGGGCGGCAAAAATCTAAAATGGTCCGATTACGATGGTTGATACCTCTATCAATAGGTTTCGGGACCTGTAATTGCTGTGACAATTTTTATTTTGATTGCTCGATTATTTCTAAACATTTCGTAGAAACTTCAATTTTATTGAAAATCAACTGTGCTATAGCCCACATGTTTTTGGGCGGCAAAAATCTAAAATGGTCCGATTACGATGGTTGATACTTCTACCCATAGGTTTCGGGACCTGTAATTGCTGTGGCAATTTTCATTTTGATTGCTCGATTATTTATATACATTTCTTAGAAAATTTAATTTTATTGAAAATTAACTGTGCTATAGTATACTTGTGTGCCCACAAGTTTTTAGGTGGCAAAAATCTAAAATGGTCCGATTACGATGGTTGATACCTCTATCAATAGGTTTCGGGACCTGTAATTGCTGTGACAATTTTCATTTTGATTGCTCGATTATTTCTAAACACTTCTTAGAAAATTCAATTTTATTGAAAATTAACTGTGCTATAGCCCACAAGTTTTTGGGCGGCAAAAATCTAAAATGATCCGATTACGATGGTTGATACCTCTATCAATAGGTTTCGGGACCTGTAATTGCTGTGACAATTTTAATTTTGATTGCTCAATTATTTCTAAACATTTCGTAGAAACTTCAATTTTATTGAAAATTAACTGTGCTCGATTGTCGCCCACAAGTTTTTGGGTGGCAAAAATCTAAAATGGTCCGATTACGATGGTTGATACTTCTATCCATAGGTTTCGGGACCTGTAATTACTGTTACAATTTTCATTTTGATTGCTCGATTATTTCTATTCATTTCTTAGAAAATTCAATTTTATTGAAAATTAACTGTGCTATAGCCCACAAGTTTTTGAGCGGCAAAAATCTAAAATGGTCCGATTACGATGGCTGATACCTCTATCAATAGGTTTCGGGACCTGTAATTGCTAGAACAGTTTTCATTTTGATTGCTCGATTATTTCTAAACATTTCTTAGAAAATTCAATTTTATTGAAAATTAACTGTGCTATAGCCCACAAGTTTTTGGGCGGCAAAAATCTAAAATGGTCCGATTACGATGGTTGATACCTCTATCAATAGGTTTCGGGACCTGTAATTGCTGTGACAATTTTAATTTTGATTGCTCAATTATTTCTAAACATTTCGTAGAAACTTCAATTTTATTGAAAATTAACTGTGCTCGATTGTCGCCCACAAGTTTTTGGGTGGCAAAAATCTAAAATGGTCCGATTACGATGGTTGATACTTCTATCCATAGGTTTCGGGACCTGTAATTACTGTTACAATTTTCATTTTGATTGCTCGATTATTTCTATTCATTTCTTAGAAAATTCAATTTTATTGAAAATTAACTGTGCTATAGCCCACAAGTTTTTGAGCGGCAAAAATCTAAAATGGTCCGATTACGATGGCTGATACCTCTATCAATAGGTTTCGGGACCTGTAATTGCTAGAACAGTTTTCATTTTGATTGCTCGATTATTTTTAAACATTTCTTAGAAAATTCAATTTTATTGAAAATTAACTGTCTAATAGCCCACAAGTTTTTGGGCGGCAAAAATCTAAAATGATCCGATTACGATGGTTGATACCTTTATCAATAGGTTTCAGAACCTGTAATTGCTGTGACAATTTTAATTTTGATTGCTCAATTATTTCTAAACATTTCGTAGAAACTTCAATTTTATTGAAAATTAACTGTGCTCGATTGTCGCCCACAAGTTTTTGGGTGGCAAAAATCTAAAATGGTCCGATTACGATGGTTGATACTTCTATCCATAGGTTTCGGGACCTGTAATTACTGTTACAATTTTCATTTTGATTGCTCGATTATTTCTATTCATTTCTTAGAAAATTCAATTTTATTGAAAATTAACTGTGCTATAGCCCACAAGTTTTTGAGCGGCAAAAATCTAAAATGGTCCGATTACGATGGCTGATACCTCTATCAATAGGTTTCGGGACCTGTAATTGCTAGAACAGTTTTCATTTTGATTGCTCGATTATTTTTAAACATTTCTTAGAAAATTCAATTTTATTGAAAATTAACTGTCTAATAGCCCACAAGTTTTTGGGCGGCAAAAATCTAAAATGATCCGATTACGATGGTTGATACCTTTATCAATAGGTTTCAGAACCTGTAATTGGTGTGACAATTTTTATTTTGATTGCTCAATTATTTCTAAACATTTCTTAGAAAATTCAATTTTAACTGTGCAATAAAAGTTGTATTAAAGAAATGTTTAGAAATAATCGAGCAATCAAAATGAAAATTGTTACACCAATTATAGGTCCCGAAACCTATTGATAGAGGCATAAACCATCGTAATAGGACCAGTTTAGATTTTTGCCGCCCAAAAACTTGTGGTCTGTCAGTAATCTTGGGCAGATCCGGCACGAAGTACCAATGATGGGGCACAATTCAATTTATTCACTATTCCACGTGGAACCGTGGCTCACTAATTGCAATTGTGTTGAATTTCCCACGAAGTTACAGTCCACTGTGTTTAAATTCCTGTCCGGTCTTCCTCGCTGGCTTTTCGTTCGATAAGGGTTTATTAATAATCCACCATCTCCTCAATAAATTAAAATTCAGACATATTCAAATATGATATCTGATACACATTTTTAATATACAGCAACAATAAAATAAATTTATACAATTTTTATGTAAATTGGTTTCGTTTATTTGTTAAATTGAATCGAATCGTTGTTTTAAACGTGATACTCCCGGCAAGGTTGGGCTTTTGCAGAAAACATGTATGCAAAAAAAAAAAAAAAACAACACAAAAATACTTTTTGTGAAAAGCGGAATTTAATTACAAACGAAAAAAAATCGAATTCGTTTTATCTTTTAGCTTTTATCCTTTAGCTTTGTAGACAAATACACAAAAAGGCATCCAGCAACTTTTAATTAAATTAAACCATACATTTTATATTCATATGTGTGTAACAATTATAATTTAATTATGTTTGTCTTTTTTTGTCCTTTCAGCAAACGGAAAAGTTTTTACCAGCATACGAAACAGTATCGTTTGCTGTTAAATGTATTGCACAAGAGTTTAATTGGACCGAAGCTGTAATATTTGCATCGGGTAAGTTAAAATTTTATTTAATTTAATTTAGAGACCACTACAATTTCATAAAAACTATAAGTTTTGATTTATGTGTGTGCGTGCAAATCGAATACAATATTAGTAGTGCGTGGGGTAGTAGTATATAGCTAAAAATGGAAATTCCATTAAAAACCCCCTCGAAAATCAAAAACGTGTAAATCATTTTTAATTTTTTCTGATTTTCATATACCAATTTACCAATGTGCCATCAAATTATATTGTTGTATTTTTATTTTAAGGGAAAATCTGTCATATGAGTGACATATTTTATTTTGTGCCATATCAAATTTTGAATGTTCATATTTAAAAAAAAAAAAAAAAAAAAATTAAAATTCTTTACGCAATTTAGCACGCGAGAGACGACATAATAAAACTTTCATGTTTTAGTCTATATATCTGTACATACAACATAGTCAATAACGTTTTATTAGGTTTGTATGATTATTTTGGTCTCCTCTATTTGATTTATTTATGTTGTTGATGGTTAGCATAAAGGTCACGTATTTCAGCAAGCAACAAATATGTATTTTGTATGTTTACTTAAATCGTTTTATTGATTGAAATTTATTGCGTAATAGGGCTATAAAATGTACGATTTTATTCATTTTGAGGTGTGTATTATTAAGAGAATGAAATAAACAAATTTGATATAAATCGACTGAACTTTTTTATGGTTTTTTTTTTACAAATCCCATAAAAGTCTGATTCCTAATTTCTTAAAATTCTAAATATCAGAATCTAAACAAATTTAAACTCTTTAAGCCGATATAATAATGACAATAAACAAAGTTTCGTACTCGTTTTATTTTCTCAAATAATTGGTTTTATAGCAAAACAACGAAATAAAATTTCAAAAAGTAGAAGCTTTAAATTTTAGTTTACGGGCTTTAATGTATCGAGAATTTTAATACAAATTTGAGATTTTTTTTTGTTTTTATCGATATTTTCAAAATTGCGTTTTTGTACCATGGAGGAATATTAATTAACGTTATTATTTGCAAAACGTCAGATGTACTATGGTATTTCATTAGTCTTATTAATCATTTTCTTTTTGCCGAAAAGCTCTAGTAATAAACTAAATGTAAGTATTTAACCTAAAAAACAATTCCATTTATATTATTATGATGACACATTGAATTAATTTAACATAAATTATGCCCAAAACAATTCAAAATTTGAGAAAAATCGTAACTCGACATATTTTTGCGAGTGATGTCACTACACATATGAATTTCGATTTATTTTTTATTTTGAAGCATTTTGAGAGTGTAATTGAATTTAATTTGATCCGAAACATCAATATTATAATATTAATGGAAGAAAAGTATGCAGATTTACTCACGTTAACATATGGACAGATGGTTTGGATTTTTGTCGCAAGAGACGTTTATTTTGGTTAAAAACAATCTTTCAATTTTTTAGCAATCGAAACATAATCGCAGCCATTTCTTCGGCGTAGGTTTAACGCTTGAATATTTTCGTTCATCCAGTTAATTACCTATTTGCCTTTTGTAATCAGAAATTTAGCTACATTGAAAGGTTAAAGGTTAAATACACTATTGATAATTTCAAAAATAAAAAAAAAATCTGCATTTTAAAAAAATTAAGAATAAGTAACATGAAACGAACAATGTTCTTACAAATCGTGATATATTATTTTATTACTAAATTTCAAATATAAATTGGAAAGTATCAGAAGCTTGTAATGAGAAACGTATTTGCTTAAGCTAAGAAATCTTTTTCTCAATTGGAATATACATAAAACTAATACGTAGGAGAAGTTAGTACGAAATTTTCATGCTGAAAAGGCTTTTTTTTAAATGTGTCTCGGCTAAAATTTATGAAAATTTTCATTCCATCCAGAAAAAAATATTCAATACTCTTAACCAAACGGTATTCATCCCGAAAAATAATTGTAAAATCAAGTATTTAAAATTCAAATATTTGATAATTCCTTTGGACACAAAATATGAACATTTTTAGTGAATAAACACTGAATACGCAGTCAAATTTCAATTTCGAAAATTCTTGAAATGATGTATGGTATCCGACTTCTCAATACTTAGGCAATTAGAAAAAATCTACTCTCATTAAGAAATCACGGAGTTTAATAGTGAAAATGAACCGCAAAGTAAAAATGTATTACGAAACATAATACTTCACAGTGCTCCGGAAGGTGGTTTAGATTTCCATACAATAACGAAAAAAACTGAAATGGCAGAACTATGCAGTAGATGGCCAGGAAATAGGAAATGTTTGCCCCGAAATCGTAACGGTTCATGTGCTCGAATTATTCATTATTTTTGATCCGTTTTTTTATAACTAATATTTCGTACACTGATTATCACGACGCTTAGTAGAATCGAGTGTGTATTTGTTTGTATATAGGTATACATGTGTGGCAAATCGAATATGGGTGCTCAATTCTGTGCATGTATATGTGTGAATGTGTGTCTTTACAGGTGTGCGACCATGAGTTATATTTTATAGCATGTAAATGTCGAATGATGAACTAGTCGAAGAGAGAGAGAGAGAGAGAGAGAGAGAGAGAGAGAGAGAGAGAGAGAGAGGAAAGAGAAAGAATATAACACGAGTGCAATAAAGGCTTTATTTATTTAGTATGTGCCTAGTTGTGCTGCCGGTAATATCGCCGATTTACCGCTCGCCAGTGGACGAAATACCCCTCATTCGTACTGTCTGAATTATATTTTCAAAAATGCCAAACCCTTGTGACCATAAATGTGATCATAATAAGAACAGAAAAAAGGTGTATGTTCCTTGTGGTCGTAAAATAAATCACGGTTCGAAAAAATTACAAGATTTCCGCATCAGTGAAGATCAAGAATTACATATTAGAAGATTTATAGATGCGGATTTCGCCCTATCAAACCCTCAATTCCCTTCAAGTATCTGTGTAACTTGTCATCAAATTGTTCAAGATCATAAACGACAGAATGATAACAGGAGACCATTTAAGGTGATGCCTAACTATGGAGATATATGTCTATCAAAGGAAACTAGTTCACGTGAAAAATGCAATTTCATTTGCAACTGTTATATATGTTTAACTGGTAGACATAAGGGAGTAATAAATATGAAAAAAAATTGCCTGTTGGTAGAACACTTGATTTATCGATAAAAATTAAACCCGACAATGGAAATTATGGATCTCAGCACTCAAGTATCATTGGCGTTAAGAAGAGTCAAGATCCAGCCGAAAAAATTCCAAAAACAATACATCTTTGCTCCACTTGTCTTAAAAAATATCTCAAGGGACTCCTCACCCTTGTATTTCAGACATCCGTTCGAAAACAAGGGCAGTGGCAAATTTGGAAATAATAGACAAGCGGCTCCCTGAAAAACATCGAGATCAGCTGTGTACTTCTCTGCTCGACGAAAAATGCAGTTCTCAAGCGGGTGATACCAAAAAGCATGTCGTTCTGAGTACAAGAGGTAGCAGAAAAAGAATGTTTCTGAAAGAGGTGGAAGAGCTAAAGATTTTTTCAGCTGAAGCCATCAAGTCGAGCCTGGAGCGTCCGGACGGGAAATGCTAAAATTGAGGTATTTTGGCATTTTTATACCATTACGATTTTAAATAAACTGGACACTCTGTTGCAGATGTTAGTAAGTCATTCTGCTTCGCGCTTTATTGATACCATTTCTGCGTACGCATCTTCCGCTATCGATATTATCGCCGGCCACGTCTAATTTTTATCATTCAAGCAAGAAGGCCCTTTCCACCAGAGATTACAGTTGACCAATTACCAATTGACCCACTGTCGATCCTCGTGGTAAAATATCCATAGATTTGTTTTCCGACTTAATATGGTTCCAGTGTTCTCGGCTCAACACGTCGAGTATTGCACGCACTAGATTTATCTCGAACACATTTTTGATCTTAGTCAGTCCATACAGTTATCGACCCTATTTTTACATACTTTAGATCTTCTTTTAAAACCTTCCACATTTTAGCAAACAACACCGCTGCTGAAAGCTCCAACTTGGGTATGGTTAAATATGTTACAGGCGCCACCTTTGATTTACTCGTAGTTAAAGGAACCGTGCACTCTTTAAATTGACTGGTATTTCTTGAGTAAAAGACAGCTCCATATGCTACCTCACTAGCGTCACAAAACGCATGTATCTCGAATTCCATGTTGCTAGTGATTGAGAGCCACCTCGGAATGGTGATATATCTTCGCGTATATTTGCTCACTAATCCTTGAACTCTTGCAGAAGCTCCTCCATAGGTGCTGAAATAAGGTTTTGATTGGTACTATGCCAGGTGCTGCAAGACCGAGTGGATCGAATACACGACTTGCTTCGCTCAATAGGGTTCTCTTTGTATATTTCATATCCGATTCAAATTGTGCGGAGATGGTTAATACATCTTGTATAGTATTCCAGCACAATCCAAGATCTTGGATTTCTATAGTATTACTAATTGGAGCCGGGGTTAACATTTCCAAAATCTCTGGACAATTAGAGACCCACTTCACCAGTGTCATCCCACTGTGTTTAAATATCTGTTCGATGGTTTTCTTCAACTCACACAATTCTAATACTGTGTTCGCCCCTGTCATTATGTCGTCTACATAAATTTTTTCTAGAATTTCACGAGCCGCCAATGGGTACTTATTTCGATCATCAATCGCGATTTCATTGATTATTCTTGTTGCAAGAAATGGCGCCGCCCCTGTGTCATATGTAACGGTGATGAAAAAAATAATTTAATTAAATTAATTCATATTGCTCACTCCCGAATGTTGAAAAACTGGTCTACTCCCACTAATAGATCAATTTCGCCAGGCACGTTGAATTCTGGGTCAGCCAACTGAATATGATTAAAATATGTTTTGTTTCCCGGCAGCATTCGTGAAGTGTACTGAGTACCATTATCAGATACGATAACTATAACAGCAATCCCTCTAGTGCAAAAATTTGTTGAATAGCCATGATGGTATTTTCTGAAGTTGTGTTTGATAACAGCACAACATATAGAAATTTGGAAAACAAATCCACAACGATCAGCCAAATTTTGCAAACCATAATCTCGTTTCGTATGCTCCGCTGTCACTTGGCTATCTATTGGACTTTCTTGCACAACGACATCGTATATCTCGTCCACTCAGTGCTCTTGCTCATCTCTGCAATCGATGTAACGTGATAACTTGCGTTGAGAGGGATTTATGGTCGGTATATAATATGAAAGTTCTTCCATAGAGGTATTGATGAAATCTTTTAATACCAAAAATAATACCGAGTGCTTTCTTTTCTACTTGGCTGTATGCTTTTTGGTGCTTTTCTAGCGTCTTAGATACAAATCCGATTGGGTGTTCTATATGCCGTCCGGGAAAACATGAGATGTGACAGCACGATCTGTAGCTTATCGTCAAAATGAACCAACCTTGTTTTGTTGATCAATAATTCTTTAATTTCTTTAAATGGTCGTTCTTGGTCCCCTTATTTTTCATATATAATGCGAACAATTCATCTGTACCAGTATTATGAAACTGCAGTGCCCAGATTCAAATTTTCTCATTGCATCAACAAAATATTAGTCGTAATATTTTCAATATCAATAATGTGTAATGCATCATAACGGACAGCTTCGGATGAAAAATTGTTAACTTCATCTTGGATTGGTGAATTTGCACATCTTGGTGGTCTTTGTCTTCCTTTTCTTGATTTATTGAATGGGTTGATGCACTTCGAGGTGACCTTGATCTACCGATGCTAAAAATTTTACTCGCATTATATTCAAAACGTTTTAAACATTTAAAACACTTTGAATTGATATGAAAACAATTTCAACGATCGTGCTTTAATTCACATTCAGGATACGACTTATAACAATACAAAACATTTTTCCTACCTTAAAATCCCATGGCATTGACCGGACTGACGTCTTCACCTTTCATAAGTTGGAAAGTTTTACTTGTCGACTCGAAAAGTTCTACAATTTCTAGCACTTCATCGAGTGTTTGATTTACTTTCGATAGTGCAGCTGTTCTATGCATGTGGAGTATTAATCATAATCATGTCACGAATCATTTAATCAACGAATAATGCATTGCATGTGGCCACACTACAAGAAAATCCGCAATTTCTTACAACGCTTTGCAAATCAGCAACCCATTCCTTATACGTTTGATTAGGCTTCATTATGGTACGTTTAAATTCGTATCTAGCACATAGTATATGCATTTTCCACGAATAAAATTCAGTTAGCTTTACCGTTACTGATTTTCCTCTTTTACACTACACTCAAGAAAATATTGATCCATTTGCAATAGGTAATTGCTCCATGTTTCAACATTTGTATCAAAAGACCAAAATTGCCACACATTTGATGTCGTAAGAGTTGCTTCAATACACGCACGATTTTCCGCCATAATTCTTTCAAATGATTTCCGTGGTGTTCTTTCATCCATCGCGATAACACAATTTTACAAACAATGTCACAGTATTATTTGCGGATTCAAATGTATTTTAATTATCTTTACACAAAAGAAACTAGCAGTTACTAACTTGAAGACCACAAAACAACTAACTGGGCATTTATTACAACATCAATACAATTTATTTAAATACCAACTTTAGGCTGAGTTTGGATGGTGTAGAATTATTGAAGATTAAGGGTTTATGTGAATGATGTATCGGCAACCAAGCCCATTTTAGGTGTTGAAACCACGCCTACTCCAATTTTTTTGATAAAACAAATTGGTAATAATTCCTCATAAAAAATACCTGTAATCCATATTACACTAGATCATGAGGGTTACACCCCTGTTTTTTTTTGGGGTGATATTACTTTTTTTCGCAAACTAAGGGGTGACTTTAACCCCTCAAACGGGCTTTGTTGCCGATAAAAAAAAATGGTTTCGTTAATATCTCACAGAGTACTATAATTTGGAATAGTTTTTATCTTTTCTTGAATTTGACAGTTCAAAAGATTCCCTTGCGAGTAAAATTTTGTGAATGGATCTGAAACGTGATTGTGTTTTATACATATCAACAAGCAAGCTTGAGACAAAAATTCAATTTAATAATTCTAGTAGCAAATGTACCAAATTATGATGCGTGAAATATCAACAAAATTAGATTTTTACTTTGTGTTAATGAGCGAAAACGATTTTTATGGTTACACGGATATTACCGATGGTTACACGGATATTACCAAATGATTTGTTGTATTTATTGCACATTTTCACCTAAAAGTGGTTTCAGTATAGGTGTCGAACCCGATAGTTCCGTAAAAACTAAATCCTTTGCAAATATTATTCTATGTAATCCAAAAAAAAAATTATTTTCTGTAAAAAAAAACTTTTCTGTGCTTGCAGCCCTTATCGTCAGGTTTAAATGAGGTTTATTATATAAGCTGATAAAATAAAAGGACACAAATTGATTTGGTTGTGTCCTGCTTTTACCATATTTGCAGGTACCTAATTGTACTAGTTTGAACTTTTTTACCGCAGGAGATGATTATTCACGCATTATTCTATCAATAATCTGTCATTATTTACAAATTATTCACACTCTGTTCAGAGATGAATGACTATTCACACTTTATTTCGTGATTAATAAACATTTCACGTTTCACCCATTACTCACTCACTATTCTCTCATTATAACCTCTTTATTCACTCTTTATTCAATGATTATCCACTAAAGAATGTAAATACGAGGGTGAATTGATAAGTCTTTAAAAAAACAGTAAGCGTAAAATTCACTTTAGTTTTCAACATAGTCTCCTTTTAGCTCGATATACTTTCCAGTTTTTTTGTGTTTTTCCACTTTAAAATTTGATTTATCAAGCTCATCAAAATAATCGTTCGTTTCAGCTATTACTTCATAATTTGACCAAAATCTCTTTCCGAAATGGCTCGGTGATTTCTTCATGTTTGGAAATGTGTCCGTTTTTGCATAATTTTTTCATTCATAATGATTCCATATACTTTTCAACCGTTTCTTGTATTGTTACCTCTTTTGGCCTTCCTGAGTGTTCAGCAACACTAGTGCTTATGCGGCCTCGTTTAAATGCATTTACCCAATTATAAGTGGTTGCAATATAAAGGTGCATGTTCACCTAACACTGTTTTCTTCTTATCGATTATTTCTTTTGGTTTTAAAACTTTTAAATGAAAGTACTTAACCACGGCACGATATCGATTTGTTTCCATATTTAAGGAGAATTCAAAAGTGGCTTTACAAAAACAAGTCTTACTAAGAAACTATTCAATCAAATGTCATACAAATTTGATAGCTTTCGTTTAAAAGAACATACTTTACAACAAACAAAGGAAGTTATTATTAGTGACGCATAAATCACGAAATTCTTAGGAATTAAGCTATGCACATATTATTAACTAAGCATTCTCTTATCATGCACTAATTATTCGTTCCATTTTCAGTGATAAATGATCATTGGACTAATTTTTCACCCATTACTCACTCAGTATTCTTTTATTATTCACTTACTTTTTACTCATTTTTGCTGGTTATTCAAATTCGTCAGATCTTCATTAATTATTCAATAAATATTCAGACCTTATTAACATATTATTCACTCAATATTCACTGATTATCCACACATTTTTCACTTATTACCATTTAATTATTCAATGAATAGTCATCCAAAATTCAGTTATTGTTTACATACGTCACTGATTATTCACTAACTATGTTCTGTTAAATTACAAATATTATTCACCCGATTTTGCCCGATGTCTGCTAAACTACAAATATTATTCACCCGATTATCTACTCATAATTCACAATATATTCATTCAACATTCTGCTATTATTCGCAGAAATAACAGATAGGTAATGAATATATACATTACTCACTCGTTATTTTCAGATTATTCACTCATTAATCACTAGTCAGTTGTTGTCTACATTGAAAAATATTTTATTTTCGTTTTACTCTTGAAGAATGAAGCAGGAAGTCGACCTTTTTATTTCGATATTCTGTATCAGATTGAAACGTTGTTATTAAAATCCTTGAATCATGTAATGTAATAGATCAGATTTTCACACTCCAAGCAGGAGCCTTACATTAAATTTTAAATTTTCAGTAAAGAAGCACAAAAATATTTTTATAACAAGACTAATCACAAATATGAGGAGTCGTGTTTCGCATCTATCGAATTGTCAGAACAGCATGAATGACGGCGGGAAGGTTTTCCAAACATTATTGGTATAAAATAGCCAAATCGGCCAATAGTCATCGACAAATTTGATAGAAGTTTGAATTTGAAATAGAATTGGGAAAATATGCAAACTATGAAAATTTCGAAAAGAATATGCTCAACTTAAAGAAAATTTGGACTTTTGGGTGAAACATGCAAAAATAAACACTAACAGGGACGTAAAATATTTAAATTATCGTAAATTAAATTTAGGACCAACAATAATTGCACAAAAAACGCACTAACCTGTAATTGCATATTTTTGGTTGTCCAATTAATCACTGATGAATAATGATTTCACTCATTATTCACACAGCATTCTCTCATTGTAAATTCATTATTCACACTTTATTCACTAATATTCTTCAATATTGCTGTTATCATTATTCACTGAATATTAACTCATTATTCACTAAATATCCACAGATTATTTATTAACTATTCACTGATTTTTCCACTAATTATCCACTAATTAATCATTCATTATTCATTGGTTACCCAATGATGGGTAATGAGAACTAGTTTAGGATTTGACAAAAAAACCGCCTCATTCATTCTGCGAAGACTGTCCAATACACTTAGGACTTTTTTGCGCATATAATTGTATTCAATTTTTTTATAAAATAGATAGATCTCGGCTAGGCAAATTTAACAATATCTACTCATTTTTTCGTTTCTGATAAAATCGCGTTCCATTTACCATCTACTCCCAAGTACTTATTTGTACTTTGCCACGTCAAATGGAACGCAGCAATTTAGTTTTTCAGTTAGAAGTGACAAACTAAAGAAAAAGTAAGTTCAAAAAATTTGAAATATTGTACAAATGTTTATTTTCAAATTTTGCATCAACATTGGTTTCTTTGGTTTTTATTGAACCAAACTATACATTGTCCTAATATTTATGATACACAATAGACGGAATAGAATTGGTTCATGAAATTGGGCCTCAGAAAATTTGGGAAACCTTTTGGGTTTTTTTGGTACCTTAGGAATTCCAACCTAATAGTTTGATGGAATACTTTGGATGTCTACACAAAAACTGCTGTGTCGAGTTTTTGACATTCGCGGAATATTGAGTTGAGTTTATGTCTCTTTAAAATAAATAAAATTAACTAGTTGTCAAATTTTGTAACTCGCTTACCAATTTTATAATCAAAATTTCAATTTTTATTTAGAATCTTTTAACTTTAAATTTGGAAAATTCCACGCTAATTATACAATACAATTGAGTAAATTGACATTTTTGAAGACCAGCTGCTATTTGAAATTTCAAATTGAATTAAAGTTGTCGTAATTTTTTCAATTACATATATACAATTTTAGTATCTAATTTTATAAATTTTCATATTCTACTAAGTTGCTAACTTTACTTTAAATTTAGCTCCCAAATTGTCACGAATTTTCACGATTCGGATATTATAATTTCGAAGTACTTTAATAGTTAAAAAAATAAATTTCAAAATTGAATCTTAGGTAACTTGAAAGTTGTCAACATTCTTCATCAATTGTAGGATCTTAGGAAATTATATGGGACAGTCAAAAATTTTGTTAATCCATAATAAACCAAGCTGCTCCATAATCTGAATATTGCGAACCTCCATTTCAGGAGAAAATGAAATCCTTTTATAACCTGATCCTGTTATGATTTGAATAAGATTTGTAATGGAAGTGTGAAAGTTTTGTGTTCCATTATACAAACCTTCTTTATAGGCAGGGTATCGACACTAGTAATGAGTACTGGTTTGCTCGAGGCATTCCCGACACATCACAGTTTATTTAAACCAGATTATATTAAAGGCACGAAAAATGGATTGGCCAGTAAGTTCTGGACAGGAGATATAATATTCGTTTAACCACTCATGTACTTTAAGATTTTTAAAATTACTTGTAGATTAAATCTAAAAATATTTCATTTTCAATATTGTAAAATTCGGGTTCTCTGACAGCATGGGCCTGGGGCCATGGCCCAATTGGGGCATATGATAAGTCAGCATTGTATTTTAATTTAAGTTTTGCTGTAGCTACCCGTATTTAAGAGTAAATATATAGATTTTTTGTTGGGTTCGCAACATGCTGTATAAGATAGCGGAAAATTTTCAGCAGAAAAAATTAGTTTTGCTATTCACCACTAGGAGCAGCACTAAAACAAAAGAGAACTTTTTCTGCTGAAATATTTATTAGCCAACAGAAAAATTATATAAAAATTAGTCTAAAGAGCTACAAAATTTAAAAAAAAAATCGGCCAAACTGAATTTTTCAGTTTTTTGACTCTGTCGTATGGACGGACCCCTAGTAACCAATATAGGATCATAATTTATGGAAACCTGGGGCCATAACACACAGGCAATTTTAAAATAATCGATCGAGTCTAAAGAGCAACAGAATTTTTAAAAAAATTCGGCCAAACTGAATTTTTCAGTTTTTGACTGTGTCGTGTGGACGGATCCCTTTGTAACCAATATGGGATTCTAATTTTTGGATACCTGGGGCCATAACACATCTACACAGGTAATTTTAAAATATTCGATCAAGTCTAAAGAGCTACAGAATTTTTCAAAAAAATTCGGCCACACTGAATTTTTCAGATTTTTGACTGTGCGTATGGACGGACGCCCATGCAACCAATATGGGATTCTAATTTTTGGATTTCTGGGGCCATAACACATCTACACAGGCAATTTTAAAAAATCGATCGAGTCTAAAGAGCTACAGAATTTTTCAAAAAATTCGGCCAAACTGAATTTTTCCGATTATTGACTGTGTCGTATGGACGGACCCCTTGCAACAAATATGGGATTCTAATTTTTGGATATCTGGGGCCATAACTCATCTACACAGAATTTTTCAAAAAAATTCGGCCAAACTGAATTTTTTAGTTTTTTGACTGTGTTGTATGGACGGACTTCTAGTAACCAATATGGGATTCTAATTTTTGGATTTCTGGGGCCATAACACATCTACACAGGCAATTTTAAAATAATCCATCGAGTCTAAAGAGCTACAGAATTTTTCAAAAAAATTCGGCCAAACTGAATTTTTCAGTTTTTGACTGTGTCGTATGGACGAACCCCCTTGTAACCAGTATGGGATTCTAATTTTTATCTACCTGGGGCCATAACACATCTGACCATCTAAAAAGCTACAGCAATTTTAAAAAAATTCGGCCAAACTGAATTTTTCAGATTTTTCACTGTATCGTATGGACACCCCTTTGTAACCAACATGGGACGCTGATTTTTGGATACCTGGGGCAATAACCCATCTGCACAGGCAATTTTAAAAAATCGATCGAGGCTAAGGGCCAACAGAATTTTTCAAAAAAATTCGGCCAAACTGAATTTTTCCGATTTTTGACTGTGTCGTATGGACGGGCCATCTTGCAACAAATATGGAATTCTAATTTTTGGATATCTGGGGCCATGACTCATCTACACAGAATTTTTCAAAAAAATTCAGCCAAACTGAATTTTTCAGTTTTTTGACTTTGTCGTATGGACGGACTTCCTTGTAACCACGTACGTGAAGTTTGTCCTAAGTTGCCTTAAGTTGTCCTAAGTTGTCCTAAGTATGTGCTAAGTTTTTTTAAATGTGTTGGTGTAAAAGTTTCGTTATTACGAATTTATTTAATTCATATTGAAATAATAAAAATTATGCTTAAGATTATTTACTCTAACAAATTAAATTTACATTTTTTCTATGTCGCGAAATATTCTGATGGTGAATGTATAAGATCAGATCATTTTCCAAAAACTGAGAAACTGCCAGAAAACCCGTGTTTAATCGTGTTTGTATGTGAATTTTCTTGAGAAAATCCTAGGAAGTAGCCACTAAAATGTGCACAATTCTAAGTTGTCATAAGATCTTATCTATTCGAAAAATATTTCACTTTTGAAATAAATAGGGGATTAGGGTATTTAGGACAACCATGTTTGGCATAAACTCTTATGATATATCGAATATATGTATAAATGATTTTCCGAATTTTCTTGAGAAAATCCTAGGAAGCGGCCACCAAAATGCCCTATATTTTAAGCTGTCGTAAGGTCTTATCTATTCGAAAAATGTTTCACTTTTGAAAAAAGTAGGGGATTAGGGTATTTAGGACAACCATGTTTGATATAACCTCTTATGATATATCGAATATATGTATAAATGATTTTCCGAATTTTCTTGAGAAAATCCTAGGAAGCGGCCACCAAAATGCCCTATATTTTAAGCTGTCGTAAGGTCTTATCTATTTGAAAACTATTTCACTGTTGAAAAATGTAGCGGATTAGGGTATTTAGGACAACCATGTTTGACATAACCTCTTATGATATATCGAATATATGTATAAATGATTTTCCGAATTTTCTTGACAAAATCCTAGGAAGCGGCCACCAAAATTCCCTATATTTTAAGCTGTCGTAAGATCTTATCTATTCGATAAATATTTCACTTTTAAAAAAAGTAGGGGATTAGGGTATTTAGGACAACCATGTTTGACATAACCTCTTATGATATATCGAATATATGTATAAATGATTTTCCGAATTTTCTTGAGAAAATACTAGGAGGTGGCCACCAAAATGCCCTATATTTTAAGCTGTCGTAAGGTCTTATCTATTCGAAAAATATTTCACTTTTGAAAAAAGTAGGGGATTAGGGTATTTAGGACAACCATGTTTGATATAACCTCTTATGATATATCGAATATATGTATAAATGATTTTCCGAATTTTCTTGACAAAATCCTAGGAAGCGGCCACCAAAATGCCCTATATTTTAAGCTGTCGTAAGGTCTTATCTATTCGAAAAATATTTCACTTTTGCAAAAAGTAGGGGATTAGGGTATTTAGGACAACCATGTTTGATATAACCTCTTATGATATATCGAATATATGTATAAATGATTTTCCGAATTTTCTTGACAAAATCCTAGGAAGCGGCCACCAAAATGCCCTATATTTTAAGCTGTAGTAAGGTCTTATCTATTCGAAAACTATTTTACTTTTAAAAAATGTAGGGGATTAGGGTATTTAGGACAACCATGTTTGACATAACCTCTTATGATATATCGAATATATGTATAAATGATTTTCCGAATTTTCTTGAGAAAATCCTGGGAAGCGGCTACCAAAATTTCCTATATTTTAAGCTGTCGTAAGGTTTTATCTATTCGAAAAATATTTCACTTTAGAAAAATGTAGGGGATTAGGGTATTTAGGACAACCATGTTTAACATAACCTCTTATGATATATCGAATATATGTATAAATGATTTTCCGAATTTTCTTGACAAAATCCTAGGGAGCGGCCACCAAAATGCCCTCTATTTTAATTTGTCGTAAGGTCTTATCTATTCGAAAAATATTTCACTTTTGAAAAAAGTAGGGGATTAGGGTATTTAGGACAACCATGATTGACATAAACTCTTATGATATATTAAATATATGTAAAAGCATGTAAGGGCATTTTGGTGGCCGCTTCCTAGGATTTTCTCAAGAAAATTCGGAAAATCATTTATACATATATTCAATATAATCATATATTCAATATATCATAAGAGGTTATATCAAACATGGTTGTCCTAAATACCCTAATCCCCTACTTTTTTTAAAAGTGAAATATTTTTCGAATAGATAAGACCTTACGACCACTTAAAATATAGCGAATTTTGGTGGCCGCTTTCAAGGATTTTGTCAAGAAAATTCGGAAAATCATTTATACATATATTCGATATATCATAAGAGGTTATGTCAAACATGGTTGTCCTAAATACCCTAATTCTCTACTTTTTTTAAAAGTAAAATATTTTTCGAATAGATAAGACCTTACGACAGCTTAAAATATAGGGCATTTTGGTGGCCGCTTCCTAGGATTTTGTCAAGAAAATTCGGAAAATCATTTATACATATATTCGATATATCATAAGAGGTTATGTCAAACATGGTTGTCCTAAATACCCTAATCCCCTATTTATTTCAAAAGTGAAATATTTTTCGAATAGATAAGATCTTATGACAACTTAGAATTGTGCACATTTTAGTGGCTACTTCCTAGGATTTTCTCAAGAAAATTCACATACAAACACGATTAAACACGGGTTTTCTGGCAGTTTCTCAGTTTTTGGAAAATGATCTGATCTTATACATTCACCATCAGAATATTTCGCGACATAGAAAAAATGTAAATTTAATTTGTTAGAGTAAATAATCTTAAGCATAATTTTTATTATTTCAATATGAATTAAATAAATTCGTAATAACGAAACTTTTACACCGACACATTTAAAAAAACTTAGGACATACTTAGGACAACTTAGGACAACTTAAGGCAACTTAGGACAAACTTCACGTACGTTTGTAACCAATATGGGATTCTAATTTTTATCTACCTGGGGCCATAACACATCTGACCAGGTAATTTTAAAGAAATCGATCGAGTCTAAAAAGCTACAGCATTTTTCAAAAAAATTCGACCAAACTTAATTTTTCAGATTTTTCACTGTATCGTATGGACGGACCCCTTTGTAACCAACATGGGACGCTGATTTTTGGATACCTGGGGCAATAACACATCTGCACAGGCAATTTTAAAAAATCGATCGAAGCTCATGGCCAACAGAATTTTTCAAAAAAATTCGGCCAAACTAAATTTTTCAGATTTTTGACTGTGCGTATGGACGGACGCCAATGCAACCAATATGGGATTCTAATTTTTGGATTTCTGGGGCCATAACACATCTACACAGGCAATTTTAAAAAATCGATCGAATCTAAAGAGCTACAGAATTTTTCAAAAAAATTCGGCCAAACTTAATTTTTCAGTTTTTTGACTTTGTCGTAGGGACGGACTTCCTTGTAACCAATATGGGACCCTGATTTTTGGATACCTTTAGCCATAACACATCTACACAGGTAATTTTTAAAAAATCGAATAAGTCAAAAGACCTACAGAGTTTTGCAAAAAAATTTGGCATAAATTTACTCACAATTTTGGCCGTATGTTTCAGAGGCCTGTGTTGCCACAAATATGAAGCGATCGCCTTAACTTTTTAAGCTGATCGAACGAAATTGTTTTTCGAAACATTAACATAACTTTCTTTGGTTACAATTTATTCTATAAAAGTCATGCACCCGACACCATCGTTACCCATACACCCCACACAATAACATTATCGCCTCCATGCTTTAATGTTTTACGAAGACATTCTGGATTCATTTATTCACTAGGTTTTCTCTACACTCTCTGGATGGCGTTCGACCCAAATAGGTTAAATTTTGTTTAAATACTAACCTTTTTCCAATCATTTTAAGATCGTTTTATAAGATATCTAGCCCATTCCAACCAAGTAATTTTATTTTTCATTGAAATGAACGGCTTCTTAAGAGCTATTCTTCATTTTCCGGGGAAATTTCAATTTCAAGATTAATTTTTATTTCCAGCTGCCGATTCTTTTCTATTTGTTCTAATTTAGTGGATAATATTACGGTCGATTCCAGTTGAGTTTTTTTCGGACGTTCCAAAGATTTTTAAATATTAAATGCCTGTAGAAAAAATTACATCCTGAAAAATGGACCAGAAGGTACAAGTATTTCCATTAATTTATGTATAAACCAAATTTTTATTTTCACATAACTCTTTGACAAAGAAGAAATAAAGAAGAATATTTAATTGTTTTTAATTTTATAGTAAAATTATGAATGGTGTGTTGTACAAATTGATAGTCCCTAGAGTGTTCCACATATACATTTTTTTTAAAATTCTGTAGCTCTTTAGACTCGATCGATTTTTTTAAGATTTCCTGTGTAGATGTGTTATGGCCCCAGGTTTCCAAAAATTTGAATCCCATATTGGTTACAAGGGGGTCCGTCCGTCCATACGACACAGTCCAAAATCTGTAAAATTCAGTTTGGCCGAATTTTTTTAAAAATTATGTAGCTCTTTAGACTCGATCGATTATTTTTAAATTGCCTGTGTGTTATAGTCCCAGGTATCCATAAATGAGAATCCCATATTGGTTACTAGGGGTCCGTCCATACGACACAGTCAAAAAACTGAAAAATTCAGTTTGGCCGAATTTTTTTGAAAAATTCTGTAGCTCTTTAGACTAATTTTTATATAATTTTTCTGCTGGCTAATAAATATTTCAGCAGAAAAAGTTTTTTTTTGTTTTAGTGCTGCTCCTAGTGGTGAGTAGCAAAACTCATTTTTCTGCTGAAAATTTTCTGCTATCTTATACAGCATATTAGTCTTTAGTAGTCAAACCTAGTTTTTTGGATAGAATTAATGAAGTAAACCAAACCGAAAAATTTTAACTTATCATCTTTTGAGAATCGGCTGACAAACACTTTAGAATTGGATAGACTCGAATAGTTTGAAAGGCATTACACAAAACATGACTTAGTAAAAATCAAAGTGCGTCATTTGCTTGCGATTTAGACATTGGTGCTCAATGGTCAAAGTGGGTATAGGATCACCCATAGTTGGTAATTCCTTCAATTCAACAGAGGATGTAAAAGATGTGAAAGGGTTAGATAAATGACAAACAAATCTCTCTTAATCTCAGTTTAGCAATAGAAATTCCAAATATTTGTGATGAACAACCAAGATTACAAATAAATCCATTTTATTATTTATAATGTTGGTAACATTTACAGCACATTTTTTGTGAGACAAAATTGGCAAAAAAATTTAAAATTTAATATTTATTAAAATTGGCATTTTTTGCAGGTAAAAATAGTTTTTATTGGCATCAGAACTAAGCCATAAAAAAAAAACAAGAAAAAACGAGCCTCAGCATCGGAAAGTAGACCGAATTTCCTTCAGCTAACAAGCATTTAAAAAGGGTACTTTTACACTCTATTGACGATTTCTGCACCTGTAATACTTCAGTACCACCTTATAAAGTATTCATTTATTATCCATAATGTTGCTCAATTCCCTCATTAAATTAGGTTGCAATTTACCTTTTCTGTAAAGAGCCTCCGCTCAACGAGCTGAAAATATGTCTCTGATTTTTTATTGCGATGCATAACTTTATAATATAAAACGGGATAAACACAAATATTGAAAAAGCAATCTTTACGACCTTAGTCATGAGAGCAACAATAAATAATCTCCAACGTTATAATAAATTACCCCAATTTAAAACCACAATCTGAAAATTAATTTTTATTTTGATAAATTCAGTATTCGAAATATAATTTGAAAACCCATGAAAATGGAGAGTCAATGTTGGTCGTTTGTTATAAAAACCATGAAATATAATAGATGTTTGCATATATGTATGTATGTAAATAGCCCATAAGATATTTTCTTGTAAATGTCTATTGCCACTAGACAAAAAGAAAATCCTAAACTCATACCCTATATACATACACGTATGTATATCGATTCTAATAAAACCTAATTATATTACCTTTCTAACGGTGGATGATGGTGTGTTTACTCTTGTGTACATAATCCTTAACCCTCCCGTAACAAGGTTCTTTAACATCGATGGGAATACAACGAAATTTCCAAATGAATAAATTGGTAAAGTGTTAGTTTAGCTACAAGCAATAAGAAAACAACAGCAAAACAAAAAAAATTTCTTTATATTTGTCTAAGTAATTTATTTTCCGATTTTATTTAATTTTCTCAAGTAAAAATTAAAATGAAAATCGCAGATCCATATACGTATATTGTATTATGTAGATGTGTACATAATATTCATGTTATAGGCAACAGTGGCATTGATTGAAAATTCACTGATTTAAATTTCTTTACGATTTTTTCTTATCATCACTTTCCTTCAATCTTTTTGGAATTTTCTTCTTCCTTTTCAATCCAATAAACCAACAAACCTATTCAGACAGAAACACATACAGTGACAAATATCCAAATAACATGAATAATAAAATTTAAAGCGAGATAAAGCTCTCGGTGTGTGGGTATACCAACCAAGGCGACAAAACGAAAGACAAAAAAAATCAATCAAGTAAAAAAATTGAACAACGTTGGAAAAAGTTGTTTTTTGTTTTCTTCTCGGATAATTCTGTGTGTAAATTGGAAGTTGCCAACTAGAAAATGAAAAAAAAAAAAAAAAAGTTCAGATATTTTCTGATTATCGAATTATTTATTACAAATAATAATATTATTAGAAGTTTATTGGATTTACACGAATAAATAAATAATGAACATTTTATTCAATCACCTTGTTGCACTACACAAATTATCGATTTGTACTCCTGCGCCGATTTGCAAATGTGTATTTATTTTTATAAACATTAAACCATCCAGAG
This sequence comes from Tipula vernalis, assembly GCA_958295665.1. NCBI lineage: Eukaryota > Metazoa > Arthropoda > Insecta > Diptera > Tipulidae > Tipula > Tipula vernalis. The sequence continues at coordinate 365,529,693 of OY282559.1, forward strand.
AGTCATGATGGTTTACTACTTATGGAAATACTTAGTTGTTTGTTTGATGTGTCAGGTCAAGTTCATCGATATTCCATAGGATAAGCTTATTTCTAATAATATATTTTAGACGACACTTTATTGCATGGTCTCGTGATATGCAATTTTGTCTTGTTTTACCGTTAGCGCGATCATTCTAAAAAGAACCAAAACCCGCGGTCGATCGCTTGAGTCATGTTGCTCGCAAACGAGCTAAGCCGGCTTATCGTGCTGGTAGACTGGCGCCCAAATCACGCACAGTGAGACTAAAAACTTAGAGTCTACCCAAGTCACCGCGCGATGACCAACCCATTTGAGACAGCACGTTACAATGTGGGCGAATTGAAATTAGGCGTGAAGAAATATTAAGATAGAAATATATTTCTGATTTTTTAGTTGTTCCGTTAGATTTTTGGGGAAAAGGATCGAAACAAATAGCCGAGCAAATCAATCTGGAACCGAGTTTTCAGACTTTGACCAATTACTAAGAAAATTTCGAATTGAAAACAAGGTGGAAGGAAGATTGAAAGACTTCCTCGCATTGAGGAAGTGAGGACTTGACCTCACAGCCACCGGAGATCGACGTCATATACTAGTCGAAAAATGGCCCATCCGGTTCAGTGGAGAGAGCAACGTTTCGCTAACAGATTTTTTGTCACGACTAGAAATGAATGCTAGAGCAGATGACGTTACTCAAAGTCAAGTTCATAAAAGCGTGTTCAAGTTGCTTGAAGGTGTAGCATTGGAGTGGTACGAGATAAACGCGTATAGATTAAAAGACTGGAATGCGCTTTTAAGGCGCTTAAAAAGAAATCGTGAAATCTTGGCAAGAATCCAGGAACCAAACGAGACCATTGCCATCTTCCTGATGTACATATATGTCGAAATTTTTCAGGAAGATTTATACATCATTGGAAGAAGAATACAAGGTATACGTGCTTTTGCGGAATATACTGCCCCAAAATCGCCTACAGCTTTCTAATACAAATATTGAAACCGTGTAGCAATTGGAAAGTTTATGCCAAAATATGGATGAGGCCAAGTTTATAGACCAACGGGTGAAGGCTTGTGGTAAAAATGCCAATTATCTAAAAACCGCTTGTTTTCCCAGGAGAAGAGGTTTTCATCAATGTCAGGACATGGAAGAGGTGGCAAAAGTTGATTTTAAATCGACTCATAACAGTGAAAACAATCAATCAAGACAACGGTTTACCAACAACGGAAAGTCGAGAAATATTACATGCTGGAACTGTTGACTATTTGAAGCCGCGCAATCGCATTTATTGTTGGTGTTGTAGCAAGGAAGGAGTGACAGCGGACCAGTGTTCCAGCGGACATAAAGAAGGAAATCTTTTCGCGTCAGCTACTCAGGGAAACGGGCAAGTAAAGGGTAGTGTCACAGTTTTTAATGAATCGTTGGAGTGCGAAAGAGGAAGATTCGTGCGACGAAACAAGTTCTTTTTTTCAAGTTCAATAGCACAGAAGAAATGAGTGTAAATCATTTAGGAAGGAAAATACAATCTAAAAGGCTACAAATAAATAGAAAACGTCGACAAAAACAAGATCATGACAGTAGCAGTGAGACAATGGATAAAAGATTTTTTGGAGTCGTGGGAGATAATAAACTAATCATCGAAAGCGTGATTGACGTCGTAGGCGATAATAGACCACACACAGAGGTAGAGAGGCTAGGTTACGCGGTGACTGGTTTATTTGATTCAGGAGCAAGCTGTACAATGCTCGGCGGAAGAGATGTTTGTGCTTTACTGAAGAGGTTAGGGCTGGAATTAGTGCCGATTAAATCTAGAATACAAACAGCCGATGGAACAATTCATGAGGTCAATCATGCGGTGAAAATGCCGTTCGTTATGAAGGGAAAATGCAGAGCATTAATTTCTGGATGGCTTCTGGAATCCGGCCGACAGTGGATAAGGCCAACGATGAACTTGATATTGGATGCGTCGATATTGTAAAAGTGAATGATATAGGTAGCCAGCATAACATGGATATTATTCAAAAAGAAGCATTAGAAGAAATCAAAACTTGGTTTCTTGTAACTCATCCTGACCGGCTTGGTCACACGACAATGATTGAGCACAATATTTATACGGGGAATGCGAAGGCAGTTAAAATGAGAGCTCGATCCATCACTCCATCAATTCAGAAAAGCTTGAATCTTGAGTTGGATCGTATGATTCGATTGGTAGTTGTGGAAGAAGCCGGCCCACTAAATGGGCACATCCTGTAGTTTGCGTTCTGAAATCCTGGGGGAACAACTGATTCTGTCTGGATACACGGAGACTAAATAAGGTCACGGTGAGGGATACATACCCCTTGCCATATATTAACTGGATTTTGGGTCAGCTAAGCGGTACAAAATACTTGTCCGACCTCAGCGATGCATTTTGGCTTCGAAGATTAATAGGGATGGCTGGCTGGTATCGGCGGTTTATCCCCGATTTTTCAACAGTAACCGCACCAATCACCAACCTTTTAAAGAAATCAGCAAATAAGAAGTTACAGTGGAACGACGCAGCTAACGACGCTTACATACCCAGATTTCACTAAGGATTACACTATTCAGACGGATGGATCGGATTCGGGAATTGGAACAGTTTTAACGCAGGAAGTACGTCATAGCTTACATGCGTCAGAAACTGAGATCCACGCCACGCAAAGGAAGTATCCAGCAACAGAACGTGAGTGTTTGGCCGTGTTGTTTGCCATTGAAAAGTTCAGGCCGTACATAGATGGTGTTAAATTTAAGGTAGTAACGGACTGCGCTTCACTGGTTTGGTTGAGAAATCTGAAGGATCCGGCATCTATCGGGATTTGGCCAAAGATGGCAAAGGATGTGCGTCAAAATGTTTAAGGATGTAACAGATGTGTGAAACCGACAAATGTAACAAACCGAAGTGTGAAATATCGAAGGTACCTTGGAGGAGCCAAGAATATTAAGCTGGCCTTGGTAAGTCATTGCCGTGGATTGAATGGGGCCTTATCCTCGATCCAAGTCCGGAAACCAATAATTGATATTTTTAGCAAGTTTGTCATGCTGAAGGCTTTTAGAAGGGCTGAAGTGGTTTATCTGACTAAATATTTATTTGGAGGAAAGTATATTCCTGGTATTTAGGGTGCCCTCGGCTCTGATATCAGACAACGTCAGCCAATTTGTTTCAAACATTTCAAGGCTTTTCTAAAAAAATGCAATGTGGCTTAATGCGAATTATCATCCACAAGCTAACCTTGCAGAGAGAGTAAACCGGAGTATTTTGTCGGCAATACGAAGTTATCTGAAAGAAAACCACCGCAGTTGGGACACAAACATTGCTCATATAGCCTGTGGAATTCGTACAGCAGTGAGTTGTGAGCCCATTATCATTGTTTCTTGTCCCGTCACGGTTGTCGCATGGTCTCGTGATACGCAATTTTGTTTTTTTTTTACCGTCAGCGCGATCATTCTCGAAAGAACCAAAACTTTATTGTTTAGGCTTTATTGTGGTGATTATTTGCACCCCACCCGACTCATATTGCTCGCAACCGAGCTAAGCCGGCTTATCGTGCTGGTAGACTGGCGCCCAAAATCACACACAGTGAGATTAAAAACTTAGAGTCTACCCAAGTTACCGCGAGTTGACGAACCCATTTGAGATAGCACGTTACACATCGTGGATACACCATAGAAAATATGTTGGGGAAATTTATGAAAATATCACAGCAAAGGGATTCCCGCCGTCTCCAAACTTTAAATTAGCTAAAACTTGATTCGACAAGCGTTAGTTGCGTGTGTAAAATCATTTTTTTTTTCTTTTCTAAAAAATTCTAAATTGTATAAATAAACATAATAAATTAAACATAAAGGGTATGACGATAGACACGATAGACGTTTTTAAAATTAATGTATTTTCGACATTTCCTTACGATGTCACCACCAGATTTTTAAATAAAATCACTCACCTGTACTTTTTCCATCTCTTATGCGTACCCTGTGTTGTGGGTTACCCGACGTATGCTTCGAATCCCATCTTTTCGGCTTTTCATTGCACTGAATCACCCGAGCTACCTTCGCGATTCTTCTCTCCACAACAGATTTTTCAGAACTTTAAACTCAAACCGATTGAGTTCAAAATTAAGATTAAAATGCAAATACTGCAGCCCTTTAACTCTTGCCAGATAATAAATTTCGCATCTAATAAAGTAACGTTTTCAGTAATAGTTGGATTGAATAAATTGCCTTACAATGATATTTTATATTTAATGTGTTATAATATTAAGTTTTTGCTCGGTATTTTCTAGGAGGCATTGGCGGACTAACAGCAAAAAAAAAAATTTTAAATTGCCCCAAAATTTAGGGAATTTCTTTTTCATTTTTGGGGTATTTTTCATTTAATTTTTCGGGTAATTATGAAATGGCGTCTAATTTAATTTTTAATGTATTTCGAAAATGCTAAAAGACCCCAATAAATTAGAATAAAAAAATTCCTCCCTATAGTTAAAAGAACAAAAGAACTTCTGGAAAACGTTATCAGAACACGAATTTAGAGGTCTGGTGCGGTATCAGTGGCTGGCTAAGCTCAGGGTTGGGCGTGGGGTTTCCGGACATAAATTCGTGATAAATTTGACCGCATAGAGGACAAGGACTAGAGAAGAGCAAAGAGTGTACCGCCCATGTATTGGCAGAAAAAAAAATTTAATATTAAATTTCGTGCCACCAATGGGGAACCTCGCCAGAAGAAAACACAATTGGAATGAAGAGGCTAAGTGATGCACCACCGAGCGCCGAGACCAGGAACCACCCGCCACAATTAACACCACCGAGTGGAAATGGCTGATATTCTCGTCACCCCGCTCAGCGTGCAAGGAACAACTTGGAGAAACGGTCCAGCGCCGCCACGACGCTAGGGCCGGAATCTGCTGAAGCACCCTTTCCTGATGTACCTGGAAAACAAATTAGAATAGACACATTTCTGGTAGGAACCACGAAGACGAAGCGAGAAAATGACTAAGGAAAAAAAACACAATATAAACTTATTGATACTTTCAGAAAGGGAGGGCAGGGAATCATGTAGATCGCCCTATTACCTGTTCTCCTACCTCCGCTCCGCTCCATACGTATCATCTCCTTCCTCAGCTCATCCCTCAATAAATAAAACTTCTTACTTAAATTTCATAACCATTTTTAGGGTAAAAATAATTAAATTTATTAATAATTCAATATCAATAAAAAACACGTTCAGAGGATTTTACTCCTCACGCTGATCCAATCTACCCTCCACACCGGTCCCTATGTGTGTTGCGCGATGGAATTAAACACCACTCGAATATGGTTAGGGGTATTAACAAAAAAAAATACAAACACAAAAATATATGGTATATACGAGAATAATAACAATGACCTGGGAAAACCCCCCCAAAAAAAAAACTGTACAAAACTTACGGTTTTGGTTCCGGATCCTCTCCAAAGCGCTTTGTTAGGTACCGGCACCTGTAAGGACCAAAAAAATGTTCTTATTTATATACATATATCTCCTTCAGATGGTAGCTTGAATTTTACTTTCGGGTTCCCTTACAACGAATCAGGAATGGATCAATAAATGACTTTTTGCAGGGACATACTCTCAACCAACATCTGACAATTAATTCCGCGCACAACATACTGATCTCTCACTCCCAGCTCCAACGGTCCTTTATATCCGCTAACTATTCCGCCAGGGTGGACATCCTTGTTGGCGTACTTCGTCAGGCCTTGGTAATCGCTTACGCACCCTCTAGGTCGTATAATTAGGATATCTCCCAATTGCTTTCTTTCCCTCCTTTTTTATCGAAACGATGTTTTCCGGGTCGACGGGTAGCTCCCTGGTTAACGTGGTAGCAATTATATTAATCCGAACACCACGACAAAAATTTTTTTTTTCTTTTGTTTTGCCTTATCTTGTTAAGACAGGACCCCAATATACTGGACTATTCTCCTAGATTAGGGAACTATTATTCTAGCCCTTACTTGTATTTAGCATAAGGTACTTGTACCCTAATGTTCTTTATCACTGGGCTATTGTCCTGAATTAGGGAACTATTTTAACTAGCCCTTTAATTTGACCTTTTTCGAGACAGACCTTTTATTTTTTCTCGTTCTGACTCGACTCCCTTCTTTTTTTTTCTTTTTCCACAAATTTTCCAAACCTCCTTGTTTTTTTGTTTTTTCGAGAAATGCGCCGATCCTTTGCTACTAGATATCCACTCGTTGGAAAAAAAAATCACCGAGAATTTTTTCAACAAAATAACGATTAATTGAAAACTTGAAAAATTGCGTTTGAAGAATGTAAATATAAGGAAATCGATTTCTCAAAACTTTCTTCTATGGACAAACATTCAGCATTTCGAATAATCGATATTTCAATAGGTAAACCCAATATTAAATTTTAACGGATATGCTTGATTATAGTATACGCAAAGGCCTATCAGAATATCATCTGGATAAGATTAAATTTTTAAATTGTCAAACATTTTCTATTAAAAGTTTAGCGCTTTGATCCGTTATTAAGTTTAAAATTTATCCCAAATTGTTTAAATCTTGATAACTTTGTGTATTTGGATTTTTTTTTAATTTAGCATTAAGTTCAAATATTTGATTTGAATGAATTTTTCTTTGTACATGTAATAAATTCGCCCGAATGTACGCGTTTTTATACACATCAAAAGGCAATTTTGTAGTTGTAGTAAAATCTAATATTAATTTAGGATAAACTTCATTCGCATCGTGTTACTAAGGAAGTTATGCAACGAAGTGTTCAACAATGAGGAAAACTGACGTTTTGGGCATGCAAGAACACAGTCATGCCTAAAACGACTGTTTTCTTGTGTGAAAACAAAGAAAAAACCTTTATTTCACGTTCTTTGCAGGAAAACGAAATTTAGCTGGTAGAAACGAAACTTTCTTTAAAATCGAGATTTTCCTTTTATTTCGGAGTACCCAGAAACAAAAGCTGTCTTAGAGCCCGGGTCATCAATTTTATGTTTTTATTTAAATTTTATTCATCAATTCCTAAAATATTTACAAAATTTTACAACAATAAATTTAAAAATATACATCAATTTCCTTTTACAGTAACAAATAAAATCTTAAGATACATAGCTAATTTAGAAGTTATAAAAATTTGTACATTTTTATAAAAAACAAAAAAAAAACATTTTGGAAGAGATGACTATGATGCATTCTTTAGTTAAACGAAAATAACTAGACGCGAATGATCCTTTAAGTAACATTTATCTGTTTAATTAATAGTTATGGGGTTATTAATCAATAATTTAATTATTATTATCTTTTTTTGATTTAAGTATTTCTCTAGTATATTCAAATTACAAAAATACAGTTTAAATTTACAAATGTATTATGCCCTGTTAAAATCATTATTTAATAACTTTAAAGAGACATTCTATTTTTAAAATGTCAATACCGAATAGCCAATCTACAATGCTCTTTAGATACGCTGACAACTTTTTCGAATCCCGAATGAACTGAGGTAAGGAATTAAATAAAGATGGAGCCGAAACCGTGTAAAAGTAAAAAAAATGCTGTTTGTTATGGCTAGGCACAGTAACAAAAGATTTTATGTTTGTTCTAAGGTTCTATATGTAAGAATATCGAATAGATAAATTACCACTTGTAACAAAAAACATTTTTAGAACCCTGTAAATAGATAAATGCCTTAATGAGAGAACACAAAGACTACAAAATAATGGCCAACTACTAGTTAACTTATTTTTACCACATATTATTCGAATTACATGTTTCTGCGCTAACAAAATTGGTTCAACCGTATTAAAATACGTACCTCCCCAACAAACAATACCATACTGCAATTTAGATTGAACGATACCATGATACACCATCATAAGAATTTTCTGGGAACACAATGACTTCAATTGGTAAATTTTGCGAATTGCGGATATCATATAATTCTGTACCCTATGTGCATGCTCCTTCCAGCTAAGATTCATATCAATAACTAGACCTAAATATTTTAGGGCTTTTATGAATTCAATTTTAAAACATTTCACAGAGCAGGAATAATCTAATCGGTTTGCAATAATATATCGGTCACAATTTTGGGTACTCATGCTATCTTTTAATGCTGTCTGCTGAATGATAGAAAATAACACAATCGTAAATAGTTGATCCAGATAGTTTGAAGAAGATCATTTTTGTTTTTTCACTAACAAGTAGCTTGTGTGCGGTAAACCATTGCCTCATAACATGGAGATCGTAATTCATATCAAGATTTGTTAATAAATGGTTATCATTTGTATTAGTGAATGCTAAATCGTCGGCGAAAGCAGTAACATTACCATTGAATTTTTGTTTAAAAATTGGGTTAATGAATATTAAAAATAGAACGATATCAAACGCTTTTGTCACGTCCAAAATATAGCAGCAGTACTTTTATTTGCATTTAAACCATCATAGACTACTTCACAAAATTTCAATAAGGCCACTTCAGTAGACCTACCCTCTCTAACCCCGAACTGACAATTCCTAAAAAAATTAATTTTATTCAAAAACGATAATATTCGTTTTTTCATGAGTTTTTCAAATAATTTTGCAATCGTGGGAAGTAAAGAAATCAGCCAATAGTTGGACATCAATTTTCGGTTCCCTTCCTTAAATATCGGAATAATTTCCGCAGCCTTTAAACTAGCTGGAAAAATGCCAGAATTAACACTTAAATTAAATAAATATGTTAAAACATCAACAATGGAATAAGCATTCCGCTTAATTAGACTATTAGTAATATTATCAGAAGTACATGAGTGTTTATTATCAAGAGATTGAATGTTTTTATAAACTTCTATTGCAGTGAGAGATTCAAAGAAGAAACTATTAGGTTGACAAATTTCATAAGTTAGAAGGTCAAAACTGTTACATGAGCATGTTTCTGAACGCAATGTTGGTATTGAATTGGTAGAACAATTAGCAAAATAATTATTGAAGTTATTCGCAATATCAACACGGTTTTGAATTATACCGTCATCCATGTCAAGTTCAACAATCGTGTTCGATTTAGTGGTTTTATTCAAAATTTTATTAACTGTTGCCCACTCACCCTTTATATTACCGGAACATTTATGAAGCTCACTAGCATAATAATTTTCACGCGTAAATTTAATATCATTCTTGACTTCAGAACATACTTTTTGATACAATTTTCCAAGTTTATCATTCGAAAGATGTTTCTTAAGTTTTATCTTTTTGAGCAATCTAATAGACACCCATGGTTGTAACCGTTTGAGCTGTTTGTTGTTTACGGTGGTTTCGCTCACACACATCCTAAAATGCTGCGAAAATATTTTAACAAAATTGTCGTATGCTACAGAAGCATCATTTTCGGAATAGACCGATTCCCAAAATTCAAACTTAAACAATTTAGTGTGTTTTGTAAAGTCAATGGTTTTACGAATAATAAATGGAATATATTTACCATCAGATTTGACTTTAGGTATATTCAGTGATATTTTAATAATGATCATACAATGATCAGTAATGTTATAATAGAGAATTGAACAATCAACTGTTAAATTGTTATTTCTATGGAGGCGAATGAATACATGATCAATGCACGTCATTGTGTTCCCTGGTAATACCAGTAAGCTCATTGACATACGGTTTCAACCCATGAGAGGCTAACAGAATTGGATCATGTAAAAATGTGAAAAATCCCTAATTGCAGGTTCAGGTTCGAGTTCATATGCAGTTGAATTTCTTGCTAAACTGATATTAACTTAAAAAACGGCTTTAATAAAACCTATGGAATCGATAGACAAAGTTTTTCACTATGTGCTTGGAACTTTTAATTTGTTGCATAAATTTGAAGTACATATGTTCTCTAGCTTGCTTAAACGATTGAGTATTTGAGTCAATTATTGTATTAATAATATGTTAATAATTTTGAAATTTCGACTAAGCTTAATCAAACTTCAAAGGGAGGTTCTTTTTAGTAGATAGTTAGTAATTAATTGATTTTTTTAAATTCAAAGTTCTGGTGTTTATTGTACCCCATGTTTGATATTTAATGAAGCTGGGACTACAACATATTACGTATCACGCCATCAATTTGATCATTTTTATTACATCGACTGACAAAGAATCTATTGAATTTTGATTCGACGGTGTTGGATTGAGCTTGAATTCGATCAATATATAATTGTGTGTTATGCTTAGGTGAACACGATAACCAAACAATTTCCTCGACAAGCAAACACCCTGAGTAGACGGAATTTCTATCCTCTCCAACGCATGATAACTGGCAACCATCACTTGCAAGGGCTTAATGTATGGCGGCCTGTCAAACTTATCTAAAATAGATATAACTTATAAAGGGGTAAAACTTATACCGACAGTTGTATCAGGTCTTCGCTATTCCATTTTGTTGTAGACGGTGGGGATAGGTACTACGTCGGTATTTAAGGTGGGCTCATCTCAAGTCAACTCAATCTAACCTGAAACTCAACTTCCAAATCAATCTCTAAATAAACCAGTTAATCCCTTACTCAATCCTAACTCAATCTTCAACCTAATGTCCAACACAACCCTAACCCAATTACAACGCAATCACCAAATTAACCGCAACACTAAAATCAATCCCCGCATCAACCCGCAAATAATTCCTGAAATGAACCCCTCACTTACGTTTCAACCCCAACTTAACATCAACTTTACCCCAGCTCGAACTAAATATCAACGCTCTACTCAACGATAAACTCAACGGCCAACTCATTCCCGAAGTCAATTCGTTTTGGAAACTACATGCTTGTAAGAGCGAAATGCAAGTCAACTGAATCTAACTTTCAGTTAAATTCTGAACTCGACTGCAAATTAATTCCCAACCGAACCCCTCACTCAGCCTTCACTAAACTTCTATTCAGCCCCAATTTTACCATCACCTCAACCCAGACTGAATGATCAGCTGAATCTCTTACATGTGCGAGTGAACCCAATTCAGAACAACTCAAGCTACCTTCCAAATTAAATCTCAATTCAACTATCTAATAGATATTAACTGAACGGCTGAATCATTACCAATTCAATCACAACTCAGCCACAAACTCAGCCTTTAACTCAAACCAAACCTCAACATCTCAACATCTCAATCGCGAAATCTAATTAAACTCTTAACTGCCCCTAAATAAATCTCCAATTTAAACCATTCACATCATACAAACTCAATCCAACTCATCTTAAAACTCAACTCTCAACTCAACCCCAAGATCAATGTTCAACTGAATCCCTAAATCAACTTGGTCCGAAAACTGCATGCGAACATGAACTCAACTCAATACTAACTCAACTAACTCTGGCCACCACCAACTCGACCCCCAACTTAACCTCAAATCAACGCGGTTCCAAAACTATACGTGTATATCAATTAAACTCAAATCTTCTCAAGCTAACTTCCAACTCAACCCTCAACATAACCCTAAATAAATTTCAAACTGAACTGCTGCAACTTTAGCAACCTTGGATCGATTAGGAAGAATCACTTCTTCAGTATAACTATATACTAAATGGCCTCACAAGGTCTTGACCAATGGCGAAATGTCTAATGGCTGTGATACAAAAAAAAATTTGGAGCAGTTTTATGTAAGAATTCGTTAACTGAACCATTTAAAACTTTAAACATAAGCCGTCGTGTAGTGAACAATGTATCTTTCTCGGATCTATCTAGATGGGAATCAGCTTCGCTGAAAATAAGTAAAGAGAAGAAGAAAGACGTCTTGCGGATTTACTTTAATTTATTGATCAAACGATTCATAATTTTTATTTGAACATTCTCGACGAGAACGTATGCAATATAACTCTTTATTCACTTTGTTTCATTTTGGAAAAATCAATTATATCGACCTAAGTAAACTTTTATATTTATTTTAAGTTTAGTAAAACCACTTATGGAAGGAGTAAACATATGGAAGGAGTAAACATTACGGCGAAGAGAAACGGATATCCAGTGCCGGCGACTTTAAGGGGTGAGCAAGTGGGCTCCCAGTCGTCGATATAAAATGACCGCAATACTTCAAAAGTCAATCTGAAAACGCATTTGGAAGAAGTTCTATAATGCCAAGATCACCAACATCCTCAACTAGAAGTGTTGAGATAGAGAATAAAGAACTAAGTAGGCAACTGTGCAAGATTGAAAAAATTACATCCGAGTTAATTAACGAAGTTAAATATCTTAAATTAGAAAATGAGAAACTGAAAAATTCTTTAAAAGCTAAGGAACCAGAGGAACAGAATGCTACAGAATTCTACACTGACGAAGAGGAATTAAGAGAAGAATTTGACTGGATCCTAAAAAAGACAAGCAAGAAAAGACCTGCAAAAAAAATGAAGGCAGAATCTTCTCCAGAAATTGTACCTACAAACCAAACTTCAAAAACAACAACAACCTTCCAAAATTAAGGAAAAGTCACCACCACCAATCAACATTATTGTCGTAACTGAATATGGTACTATCCAATCATTAATGAAATCGTTGACTACAAAATAATACAGAGTTGTAGCACTGAATAATATTATATGGAAAATGGCTTCAAAATAGAGGATGCGCGGAAAATATCCTAAAATAAGAAAAAACCGTAACTGATCAAGGGATCAAAAGACGATAATCTAAGTTTCCAGTTTCCTATGTTTTTTCGATGTTCATGAATGTCTTTTTATCGGAATAGGAGTTTGACAAAAAAGAAACGTTTTTCGAAATACATCTACTGCTCGCTGAACATTTTGATTGTTCTACCGACTGGTATCCCTATTTGCAGCTTCTTAATTTTTAGGTGATATGGCCTCTGCGAAAAATAAACCAAAGAATTTTATGTGCCTTCGCGCAGATTGAGTCAATGTGTTTTTCGAATGTCAATTTGGTGTCGAAAATAATGCCAAAGTCAGCAATTTGAGTAACTCTCCTTAATTTGAAATTTGGAATATAATAACTGACTAATAACGGGCGAATTTTCCTAGTAAAGTAGTTTTACAAAAATGGTAATCAAAAATGTTATTTAGGTCGTTAATGCATATCGCGAACAAAAGAGGCTAAAGAGTAGAACCTTGTGGAACATTGTCGATTAAATTTTACTTTTACAAACTTGTCGCTATGATTCGAAAATAATTTATAAGAAAGTCCTATTTTGAAGCATTTTTTTATGAGAACATCGTGAGATACTGTATCAAAAGCTTTTGAAAATCAGTATAAATACAGTCAACTTGATAGCCCTTGTTTACGCTATCGAATGTGTAACTTGAGAATATTGTTGAAGAAGAAGGTTTATCAAAACTGAGCGTTTTTCGTAAAATCCATGCTGTGAGCTATTAATACTAGATTTTACTTCTTGAAATATTAAATTATACATCAGTTTTTCAAAAATTTGAAAACTACAGACCCATTTCTCTTTTAACTGCATTTAGCAGTTAAAAGAGAAATGGGCCTCTAGTTTCCAATGATACTTTTATCATAATTTTTGAAAACTGGTACCAAAAGTGTCGATTTCCATCTAGAAGGGAAAATACCAGAATTTAAAAGATAAATTAAACACCTAGAATGGTGCAGCCAGTTGTTCTCTTAGCTGAAAGACAAAATAATTCATTATGTTATCAGAACCCGGACCCTTGTTTACGTCAACCAAACTTTATTCATTCAAAGTAATCTGCAAACATATTACAAATAACTTCACAGTTACAAGTAATGGAATTAGTGAAAGTCCAAAATTGCTTGGGACTATGTTTTAGGTTTTGCTCGATAGCTCTTAAATATTGATAATAACAAATGTGAATTTCTTTTTTAACCAATTTCCGTCATTGTGATTTTTGCAGATCTGGTAGATCGAATGAAATTTGTGTTTTTGATTACCGTAGTTTTGAAGTATACCAATATGGAACCTTAGAGCGTGAATTGTTAAACCAAGACTTAGGTTCCAGATAAATGCTAATTGTTGAGTACAATTAGTTAACAGCGCTATGAACATCACGATTAGTATTGGCAAACTGCGAATCTCAATCATGGACAGACAGTTGTTCTCTAATTCGAACATAGTCTAGATGTTTTCTGTTAACATACGAATAACTAATATGGGGATCAAAACTGTCTATTTAAGATACAATTTGAAAGATTATGGCAGAACAATTTATGTTTTTCTTGAACTCAAATACAAACGAGATGAGTTTTAGAAATAAATTTACTGTAGATTCTGGCACCGTTCGTAAAAAAAAAAAAAAAATCGGATGATGGTCACACCATTATTATTTAACGCATTCGTCGAACCGCTGAACTTGAAAATATCTCTTAATTGCCCTAAATTAACAAAATATTTTCATGATACCAAATGCTCAATTTCCCGCATATTTTGCATTTCATAATTAATTAATACTAACACAAATTTGAATAAATTTGTGATAAGCAAAATAGGATAAATACCAATTTTTCAATTCTTCCTTTTAATTAAATTTATATTCAACAAAAAAAAAAAAAAAACTATATAGATAAACACAGACAAATCCAATTAATGTACACAGCCAACAGGAAAATTCAAATTTTTTGCTTTTTTTTTTTTTTTTGCTAATTGTGCTTTTGACGGAAAAAATACTGTAAATATGGGTTTAAATAGCTTTCTATTCATTAAAATTATAAAAGCACACAAAAAAAAAAACAAGAAAAGATAAAACGATAAAAAATATTTCAATATCTCTTCTAAAATCAATGATTTCGATATAAAATAAAAAATAAAAATTATGAAAAGAATATTGAAATCTGCCAATATCATTACCGCGCGCGCTTTTTATTTTTAATCGCATCATCAAACTCAATTACATATTTTTTATTTATTTTTAGAATTTTCTGATTGATTACTTTAAAATTTCTATGTATATATGGTATACATACATAAACATTAAAAACATAAACTTAAACCACGCGAATTAAGTTCGAAATTGTTTGAACAGCAAAAAATATGAAACGAAACACAACGAAAAAAAAAAGAGCTTTATGTACTCATGGTACTTTCTATAAATAATTGAAAAGTGTAATCGATTGGAATTAATGTTTGATAAAAAAAAAGAAAACAAATAAAAAATAGATGTCGGCGAAACAATAAAAATGTTTATACAATCATTCACATAATGCCGTTTTGGGTTCCAGTTCCACTTTAAGCCAAACCAAAAAAAAAAAAAAAAACATAAAAATGTTTGTTGCCTATTTTATATCGAGGCATAAAAATAATTAAAAATTAATTATGTTGTCTAAATAATATGTTCATCGCATATACATAAATAATTCACATATAAATAAAATATAATTGTTTGAACGGAACTTAAAAGCTTTTAAACATTAAAAAAGGATATATAAATTAATTTTTGTTATGCTGTGTGTCGTAAAACTGGGTTTTTTGGTTGCGTCTATTATGTGTCAGATAAAATTAATTAAATTATAATTTGGTATTTAAATTAGATGGGCGGGAGGGGATGACGCGCGCCTATAAATTATTCGAAGCATCGTTGTTAAACCATAAAATATAAATTGAAGACATTTAGCCGCACATTAATTTATCTAGAAAATAAATTTTAAAGGTTGGATATATAATATTTTGTTGTGTACCTCAATCAATCTTGCAAAGTTCCCTCAATAATTTTTTTTTTTTTTTTAGTTTCTTACTTTAAAAGTTGTTCATCGGAAGAAATAAGGAAAATGCATTGCACACAATTTCTTTATACATAAATTAAAAGAACACGTTTACAACGTTTTTTTTTCTACTGTACACAATTTTTATGTTTTCCATACTAAGTATAAATAAACAATGAATTTTGCATTTTTGTAAAGACAAACTACATGGAAGTAAACATACATACGTTATCTGTTTTATCTACATAATGTACACAAGATAAGATAAACATATTTAAGTTTGTTTGTTTCATGTACAATTATCTAGAATATGGAGCATATAATCATGCTTTGTCAAAACTCTAAGACTCGTTGTAGTTATGATGCTTACATTTTAAATCATACAAGTTGGTACTGAAATATTTTGTTCGCTACGGGTAATTTACAAAACTATAATTTTAGAGAGCTTTTAGAAATGGTTTTTCCACGAAACAAAATATCGTAATAAAATGGTAACAGTGACCAAGTGAAAATAAAACTTTTCCAATACATTTTTTTTACATTTTATTACACTTCATCTATTGTGTAATAATCGGCAAATAGTACTAATAAAATTAGTTCGACTCTAATATTTTAGCAGAGTCTTCTAGAGTGTAGACCCATAATTACACGTCATATTTTTTAGAAGCTTTTTTACTGGTATAACTTTTCACTGTTTCCCATGCAAATCCCTAGTAAAAATGAGGTTTTTTAGCTTCAAACTTTTCAATCAAAAAAACCAAAAATCTTATAAAACATCAGAAATATTAAACTTAAATTATTTCTAAAATATATTTTTCGAACTTTCATTTTGAAAAATACATCAAAGTTGGCTCTGACGATGTAAAATAGTACGTGCTAAATTTATCTTTAGTTTAACTAGTGTACGTTAGATATCTATAGTTGTTGTTTCCAGAAAATTTCGAAAAATGATTATTTATGCTGTGTTCCTCAGAAGACTTTTCAAACTAAACTTTTGTAAGACCCAGTAATTCATGCAATATTTAAATAGAAGTCACTAGGTTAAAAGTATTCAATTGTGCATTATAGCCAACTAAACTTTACAAAGTCTCGTTTAAATAAATGACGTCTAATAAAAAATAAACCAAGTCGTATAAGAAGAAGTTCAATGGCGTTAAATCGCATGATCTTGGTGGCCTATTCACGTCTGTTCCTAGATAAATTTCACTTGCGGTACTTGATTTAATAGTTTAATAACTTTGAAGTTTCCCATTAATTCCTTAGAACTGTTTTCCTCTATTTTTAAAATGGATATTTCTCATTTAAGGACTGATGAACGCAAAGTTAGGTGCCTGGTTCGCGATATTCCGGCGAGATCGGACGATGCCATGGATCTACTAAGGGCAGCGTTGGAAGAGGAGTCCCGGGGATTAAAAACTGCTCCACGTGACATGCACACTCGCGGAAAAAAGATCCTGCGGTGGAAATCACTTTGTGTCAAAGCGATATGATGACTCTCCAACAATCCTTTATAGAGATTAGCGATTTGCCGTTCGCAACCCAGATGTTAACCGCTCGACGACTGGAGTCTCGAGTAGGACATCTGCAGGGTCGTTTGCAGAGAGACTTTTAGTCTACGACGTACCGCGAACAAGCTCAAACTATATTGTCATCCTGTGATACATTTTTGGTCGCATTGACCCACTTTATTTCGGATCCAGCCCGCTTGAGTGACTCCATTGAGTCAGCCAAAGTAATTGGAGGTAGTGAGCCCTTGGAGTTTCAGGCCAAGGAGATGCTTGAATAAAGCGTGGGTGATACGAAGGAGAACGACGAACCTATAGCGGATACTTCCCGCCAAATCACTGATACCGTAGACTTCCCTGCGTCTGGTGAATTCGATACTTCTGTTGGGGATCCAACTCAGTCCATGGAGCAAGACGCACTTGTGAAATCATTAAGGGAGTAAGTTCAGTTCATCACCAAACAAATTCAATTAAAACCGACTCGGCCCGTAGCTGATGTTGGAGTTCCTCCGGCAATTCGTTGCGAAAACGTGTCGGCTGATTTGCCTCTCCAGGTAGATAGAAATAATCCACCCGGGAATAATGTTGCGCCTCGTCTTCTGCAAGTTTACTCAGAAGTGGTTAATCAACTAAGTGATTTCCTCGGGTTTGACACCTCCCAAAGATTGCCTGTCTCTAAAGAGTGCTCATCTCCGGAGCAGATTAATCCCAATCCATAATATTCAGTTTCCTCCTGGTACAGATGATTTACATAATAGTACTTTAAAAACAGCTCCCTTGCAAAATTATACTCCTCAATTCTCGTGGAATGTGGATGGTTATCGACGCTCATTATTTCGCTGTGGTATAAGCTATAATGGATCACCAACCGGGATAAAAGTTGAGATGTTCATCTTCCAATTAGATTCGGTGGTTAGATCCAATAACATTTCCTTTGATGATCGTTTCAAGGACAGGCGTACTCTCTACGAAATTCGTCGTATGGTTGAGTCTCGCAAACAACTGCCAAACGAAACTTTTGTAAATTATTACCACCATATGTGGCCCCTTTCCCTGCAGTGTCACACTCCATATGGTGAGGATGAGTTTATTCAACTATTAATGAATAATACTCGTGTGAAGCCTATTTTGCAGTACCACCTTACTGATCGGCGATTCAGCCATATCACGGATCTCATTCAAAGCTGTGGGGTGTGGGAAGATTCCCAGAAGATACTCAGATCTCCGCCCGATTATCCAATGCATCCTCGTCGGAACGTGAATGAGATCGATACTGTTTATACTGACATTAATGAGCCAACGATATCAGCTATTAATCCCAAATATTCGGATGAATCCCCAATTGCGTCGGTGGCCGCTTATCTTGCTCCAGTTGGAGGATCTGCTGCTCCAATAAAGTATTCTAAACCTGGCAATATCTCTACCTCAGTTAACTCACATCGTGCAACCAGTTCTGGCCAGCACCCAATATGTTTCAATTGCTCAGACATAGGTCAAGTTTTCAAGGATTAGCGCTAAATGTACCCGTTGTGCGGGAAACCAGATCAGTAGTTCATGGAGATCGGGGAACCATGGGCCGCAGATCACTGTCAGCCCCGATCAGAACAAAATAGATTCGGCCAGCAATACAGACCCCGAATTACTGCGGAGGACGACTCCAGGTGGAAGGAATCAGACGAAT
Organism: Tipula vernalis; assembly: GCA_958295665.1. NCBI lineage: Eukaryota > Metazoa > Arthropoda > Insecta > Diptera > Tipulidae > Tipula > Tipula vernalis. Next base: position 365,548,553 of record OY282559.1, read on the forward strand.
CAGTGAAAGTACTCGTAGAGTCACCTGATTCCGAAATCTATTCTGGATCTAATTCGTCTGGTTCCGACCAAATGGTGTCGGAATCCTGTCCGTCCATCTCTAATCCCGAGTGTCGAGTAAAATTTTGTTCTTTGACAAACTCCACTCATTCATTTTTTTCTTCTAATAATTCATCTTCAATTAGTAATTCCGTTAACTCTATCGTCAACACTTTTAAAAATTTCAACCCACTTCGTTTGCTACGCTCAAAAAAAATATTGGGAGGAACGTCGGATCATGCGATCGTTCGTTGTCTCTTCAATACTCGGTTCTGAAACTAGTGACAAACGGCCTTATGCCGATGTCTTGGTTAATGATGTGCCATACCGAGGGCTGCTAGACAGTGGAGCGAGTGTAAGTGTTTTAGGTTGTGGTTCTGGAAAGTTGTTGGCCGATCATAATTTCAAAGTTCATAAATTTCCTTCCTCTATTCATACTGCCAGTGGTCAAGCCCAAAATGTTATCGGCTATATTTATGCCCCGGTGCAATACAACTCCCGAACTCAATATCTTCGGCTATACTTGGTATCTACCTGGGAATAGCCATTATACCTGCGAATTCTTTGCGTTGAGCGAAGTAACTGACTGTGTTTGGATGCCCGTGAGGTGAACAAGGTATCCGCTATGCGTATCCGCTTCCCCTTATCAACGGATTGTTAGGTCGTTTGGATCAAACGCGGGGGTTGTGTAATGCCCCCCAAACACTGTGCCGACTTATGCACCATATGATACCTTACCAACTACACGACAAAGTCTTTGTATATTTGAATGACCTGTTGGTTACCTCGTCTACCTTCGAGGAACATCTTGAATTACTGGAACTGGTTGCTACTTTACTGCGAAATGCTGGATTAACCAGAAACTTAAATAAAAGTCAGTTTGCATTAAAAAAGGTTAAATATTTGGGTTACTTAGTGAGTGATGGTTGCCTTCGCACCAACCCCGATAAATGTAGAGCTATTAGTGAGTTTCCAAGACCGCGAAGTACAAAACATATTTGTAGTTTTTTGGGTTTATGTGTGTGGTTCCGTCGTTTCATAAAAAACTTCGCGTCGTTAGCTGCTCCACTAATTGATCTTACAGGGAAAAAATCAAAATCTAAATGGAATAATCTCGCTGAGAAATCATTTCAAACACTTAAATTGGCTTTATCATCTGCTCCTGTCTTTGCTAATCCAGATTATGGGCGCCCCTTTGTCATCCAGTGTGACGCAAGTGCTGTTGGCGTGGGTAGTGTACTTTTTTAGCTTGACTCGGATGGCGCTGAACACACTATAGAATTTGTATCGCACAAATGAAATGCCGAGCAAAGGAATTATTCCGTAACCGAGCTTGAGTGTTACGCCACAGTACTTAGCGTCCAAAAGTTTTGACCTTATATCGAGGGCTACCCGTTCACGATCTATACCGATCACGCTAGTCTCCGCTGGTTGATGTCCCAAAAAGACTTATCTGGTAGACTCGCCCATTGGAGCCTTAATTGCAGGCGTTTAAATTTGAAATCGGTTATCGTAAAGGTTCGGTGAACGTCGTTCCTGATGCTCTGTCTCGAAGTTTTTACAGTGAGCCCACATATGATTTGGATCCATCCCCGAATAATCCTGTTAATGAACCAACACAAAATACTGATCTGTCTTCACTTGCTTCTCCGAATTCCATTCAAGGCCTGGTGTCTAGTCTCACCTCATCAAGTGATAATGATTTACTACACATTGATCTTAACTCTTCAGCATTTCAGGACGACGAATACGTACAACAGATCAATCGAGTTCAACAGCTAAAAGATTGTGAGCATAATTACAAAATTTGTGATAATAAGCTCTTGATTCTACCCTCGTATGCTCCACGATATTCGTCTACTGATTTACCTGAATGGAAGTTGGTGGTCTCATTATCCTTGATTGAAAAACTAATTGAGCTGGCCCATTCTTCTCCCACTTCTGCTCACCTGGGTACGAAGAAAACAATAGAACAATTTCAAGGACAATTTTTCTGGTCTGGTATGGCTAAACAAATCAAGTTTTTCATCACGAATTGTTTGCAATGCAATATGAACAAGCCTGTTAATTTCAGCACGCAACCTATCATGGGTTCGCAAGTTGAATCTACCAGATCCTTCGAAAAATTGTTTGTTGATTTCCTCGGACCTTATCCTCGTTCCAAACGAGGCAATACCTCCATGGTCATTGTGTTGGATCATTATTCCAAATTTGACCTTGTTAAGCCTCTGCGGGAAGCTTCTGCTTCTTCTTTGTGTTCATTCCCGGAGAATAACGTCTTTTTGCTCTTTTCAGTGCCTGCTGTGATTACGTCGGATAATGGCAAACAATTTTTATCGCATCTATTTCAAAAGCTTTTGAAGAAATATGATGTTCGACATGTTCGGACTCCGATTTACTCGCCACAAAGCAACGCCTCTGAGCGAGTTAATTGGACTTCACTCGCCAGTATACGTGCGTATCTGGATGACCATCATCATAATAAATGGGGTTGCCACTTGCCTGAAATCACTGCAGCACTGCGAAATGTTAACCATGATGTCACACAGTATTCACCTCATTATTTGGTGTTTGGACAACATATAACTCTAAATGGATCGGACTACGCGTTGCGTAAGTTATTGTCATCGCAAGATGATAATGAAGTGCACCTGTTGTCTAAAAATACTCGATTAAATTTGATTCGTGACCAAATTATCCATTATCTGAAAGTTGCACATGAAAAATCCTCGTCTCGGTACAATCTTCGTAGTATGCATCGAATCTTTCATCCTAATAAGCCCGTTTTTGTTAGATCTTTAGCACAAAGTAGCGCAGCTGATAAATTCTCTGCAAAATTAGCTGCTAAAATTATTCCGGCGTTTATCGCTAATAAAGTAGGAAATACGGCTTATAACTTTAAAGATTTATATGGAAAACCGTTGGGCACATACCATGCCAAAGATATTCGCGTTTAGAACTATTATTTGTTTATTATATGCCTGGCTTGAGACCTTATCTCGGGTGTGAGTCGTTCCCACGTTTATTACGACTGACATACGTCTCTACCTAGAAGAAGAAAAAATTGCGGAAATCCAAACGTACAAATAAATTCTGCTTTTTATACATGACATTGTCCGCTTGAAGTGGTTCGATGCGTTAACGGGTTTTCAGTGAAAATTTTTTTGTGTTATTTTCTTGTATTTTATTGATCAAACGGTGAAACGTAATAACTAAATTTTGACGTAGAGTCAGTGTAATGTGTTTGCGATTAATTTGCTATATTCTTTACGAACAGTTAACATAGTTGATCCTATTAATGTTGTTGTTAAGTGCGATCAGCTAAATATGTGCAGTTATTTCAAAAAGCAACAATATACTCTCAAATGCATGTCATGTAAAAAGTAATATCCTAATTGCATAAATGTGGAAGTTATTGACATTTCAAATCAATATAATAGGTGCCGTAATTAAGTGAAGCAGACTGTATAATCTTTAGGTTGCTACATTTTTTTTTTAATTTTCGACAGTCATCTGTGGTGATTTGAGCCTCCTCCAACTTTCCATTACTTACTATGTATTTTAAATTGTATGTCACACAAATTGAAACGTCGTTGAAAAGTAACCTCGTAAAGTGCCTTTCCACCAAGCATCTATGAAGAAATAGCGAATGCTTCAAAAGTTGAAAAGTTTAGTTTGAAAAGTCTTCTGAGGCACACAGCATTAGTCAAAAAATGTTTACCCCCCGTTCTTAACATTTTGTGAATTTGTTTGGCTTTTTTAACAATTTTTGAACTTGGAATTTTTCCAGCCATTTTTGGTTCAATTTTACCAAATTTGTGCTGCCATCTATTTAATGTGTTTTGACTTAGTTACCACACGATTTGTAGTAAGCTTTAATTTTAATTTGACCGGAGTGCTGTTGTTATGAAAATTTTATAAATTTTGGTTTAACAAATCATTACAAGAAAATGAAAACGATTTTCAAATATTTCACAGATCATACATAAGAATTTGTAATGATTTCATGTAAAAATTTGTTTCAGAAAAAATGTAATTTTCCATATGTTTTATTATATGAAAAGTTTGGTTTTTCCCTCTTTTCTAATACCTTTATAAAGCTTCATTTTTCGTTTGGCTTTGAATATTCTAGGTTGCTTTGCTTGCTCGTGCTAAAAAAATGAAAATAATAACCGTACAGGTTGGGCTCGGCCAGGCGTTCAAGAGATGAATGCGCTTAGTGGAGCATAATAAGGTAAATTCATCAAACGTGCTTAAAAATGATGACTTGATATCTGGCTGGAATGTCGAATTGTGACAATAATTCTTAAAAATGTGACCAATAACAGAATATCAATATCACTACAAAAACACTAACTTCTGGCACTATTTGATACTAGAATCGGTAGAACAATCAAAATCTTTAGCGACCTGGGACCAGCGGTAAACCGAATGACGTACGAAAAACGGAATGGATTTCTGATAACAAGTAGAATGTATGTAAAATACTTTCCAAAAAAAAAATCCCAAATTTTTCGTGGACATATCGCTCATGACATAGAAGAGTGACATAACAGAAAACATTGGGTTTTTTAGTATATACGGTAGAAAGGTTCGTAATGTTCGATTTCTTAGCCTGGAATAACAACAAAATTGTATTTCTTTTATTTAGCGTGAGAGGGCACAAAAACCCTCTTTTGATTTCTCTCTTTACCTTGTCACTTCGTTGTTCATTCGTGATGTTTCTTATTTTAATTGTGGCCGTATTTGTATTAAAAAAAAATATTATCAGAAATCTTCCAACGATTTCATTTTAAGCTAAAACTGCCTTCACTAATAAGGTAAGCTACTTACTTACAGAAATATTGCTAGTTCTAGTTCAACACAAGGTCTATGGCAATACGAGAAAAGGTTATGGTAGAAACAGCTTTGCAGAAAATAAGGCTAGAAAATCAAAATTCTGAAATAACGGAAGGTAAGAAGGAATCAAACGGATCAAAGGTAGAAAACGGTCAAGATAAGGCCGATACATCGCGGCAGGATAAAACAGTGAGGAGTGGAAAACTGCAACCAGTGCCGAGTGGTAATAAATCAATAAATCACCGACGTAATAAGATTATGTATTACAACTGTAATGAATACGGTCATCTGTCGAAGGATTGTCAAAGGAAATCCGTTGGCGTAAGGTGCTTTAATTATAATACGTTTGGACACAAAAGTTTCGAGTGTCCTACTTCATCGAAAACGAATGTTAGCTTGTGTACGACAAAAGAACATCGAATGAAAATTGACGTATTAATTGACGATATGAAAGTGTGTTACGGGAAGTTCCGTAAATTTAATCCGATCTGACGTATATTTGAATATGAATACTATGAAACCTCCGAAATCCAGATCAAAGTTGACGGGACTTGCTGGTAAGAAGATTGAGACATTTGGATAATTTAAAACGAATATCGTTATTAACGGTAACAATTTCCATGTGCCGGTACATGTAATGCCTAACGATGTTATCCCCGTAAATCTTTTTGATTGGCTGTGATTTGCTTTGTGAAGCAAAAGTGATTATCGATGAGAACGGTGTGGATATCCGTAAAAACGACGAATTTTGTGCGATACTATCAGAAGTTAAAGATGAAATTATTGATGTCACGCATATTATCGACCGAAGTGATGCTCAGGTAGTTAAGCAATTATATTAGCAGTATTCACTGACACCGACGAAAAACTTCAGATGTAAACTGCAAAATAATTTTGAAGGATGAAACGCAAATTAGTCAGAATCCAAGACGTTTGTCGATTTACGAGATGGAGCTAGTTGATAAAATAGTGGAAGATTGGCTGAAAAAGCGAAATAATTGAACCTAGTTCATCGGAGTTCTACAAGTCCAATTGTTTTGGTTTCAAAAATTGTACTGAAATTGGCTTCTGAATATGGACTTGATATTAACTGAAAGAAGTGCAGATTTCTTGTTAGACGAGTGGAATATCTCGGGCATGTTATTCATGACGACAAGATAAGTCCATCGGAAAGTAAGACGAGGGCTGTGAGGAATTTTCCGCAGCCCAAGACAAAGAAGCAGATTAAGCAATTTCTCGGTCTGACGGGATATTTTCGCAAATTTGTATACAACTATTCAGTGATCGCCAGGCCATAAAGCGATTTGTTGAGGGAGGGTGTGGGTTTTGTGCTCGGAGAGGAGGAGAGAATGGCGTTTAATTCGCTAAAACGACATCTAACGAGTAATCCTGTGCTTAAATTATTTAGACACGGACTGCCCACTGAACTTCATACAGACGCTGCAATGCACCGCTACGGTTCCATATTGATGCAACAGCATGACGATGGAAAGTTTCATCCAATTTATTACGCAAGCCGCAAGACGATAGACGCAGAGAAAAAGTATAGCAGTTATGAGTTGGAAGTGTTGTCCATCATTTACGCTCTTAAAAAATTTCGCGTTTAATTGATTGGCACGCATTTTAAGATTATTACGGGCTGTGCCGCTGTGTGTTTCGAGATGACGATGAAAAAACCAAGTTTGACGACTAGAGTGGCAAGATGGGCGCTGTCTCTTCACCGACCACCGGTCCATACAAATATTTTATGGTAGAGAGTGATCTTTTGTACAAAATAAAAGATGGTAACCCACTGTTAGTCGTCCCGCGCAAAATGCAAGCAAAAGTGATAAAGCGTAATCACGAAATTGGTCATTATGGTGTACGGAAGGTGCAAGAGCTGATCGAACGAGATTTTTGGTTGAAAAGATGTTTGACAAGATTACAACAAGTGTCAAGAATTGCGTTCAGTGTATCTTGTGCAACCGAAAAGCGGGCAAACAAGAAGGATATTTACATCCAATAGAAAAAGGAAATCTACCTCTTCATACTATACATTTAGATCATCTCGGGCCAATGGCGACAACTAAGAAGCAATATAATCATGTATTAGTAATGAGAGACGATTTTACGAAGTTTGTGTGGATATATGCGACGAAATCCATAACGTCGAAAGAAGTGTTGGAGAAACTCCAAAAGCATATAGAGAAGTGTTTGGTAATCCAATGCGCATTGTGACTGACAAGGGAACCGCATTTACCAGCAACGAATTCAAGGAATATTGCGAAGTCGAAGCTCTAGAGCGATGGTTTAGATTCGACAGAAGTGTGCAACAGAGCTTTAACAACACGCTGAATCGAAGCATTAGTGCTACTATATATATATATATATATATATATATATATATATATATATATATATATATATATATATATATATATATATATATATATATATATATATATATATATATATATATATATATATATATATATATATATATATATATATATATATATATATATATATATATATATATATATATATATATATATATTTACGAACGATAATTGAACGATACCGACTAATAGACAGAATTCTATTTATTTAATTTGTACATTTTTTTTTTATGTTCCGAGGATTGTAGTAAGACAATTCAATCCAGTTTCGAACTGATGAGCTTATGATTATGAAAAAATCAATCTTCTCATCAGGCCGCGGCAACTGGACTGATTATACCACAATTTACATTCTATATATACAGAATGTATTGTGCATTTAAGTACTAGCGAATCATAGTAATACAGATGAAATCTCTTACAATTTATTACATGAATTATTACATGAATTAATTAACATTCAACAAAATATTGAAAAAAAGTAAAAATTTGCTTACACAGAAATAGAGCTGTGTTGTGAATATCGTGAAAAGGAAAATTGTAAGAGATTTCATCTGTATTAGTATGATTCGCTAGTACTTAAATGCACAATACATTCGGTATATATAGAATGTAAGTTGTGGTATAATCAGTCCAGTCGCCGCGGCCTGATGAGAAGATTGATTTTTACATAATCATAAGCTCATCAGTTCGAAACTGGATTGAATTGTCTTACTACAATCCTCGGAACATATTAAAAATCATATAAAAAAGTTAAAAAAATTTAAAAATACTTGGATTGGCCCGGTTGATAATTATAATAATTGATGATCGTTCGGTACATCTTCCAATAAAAATAGTATATTACATAAATGTTAGGGCTTTACACTGATGTAATATGCATTATACCCACATTCGGCCATCCTACAGATTTCTACGTCTCGGAGAAATAAGCAGAAAACAACTATTTTCATCTGCTCTTCGTCTTATTTGAACTTTATACTTTACTCGTCTTATTTCCGTCTTTTATTTTCGTCCAAATTCTCGTGTTCATATTCATCTTAGTATCGTCCTAATTGTTACATTCATCTTAATCTCGTCTTAATTGTTACTTCGTCTAAAATTTTTATTTTTTACTTGAAATGTAGAATTTGTTTTTGAATGCATTGATTGGTCGACTTAAATGCTTAATTTATATTTCTTCTTTTGACTCATCGCTAGATAGTATTGCATCGTAATTTTGCCACTTCTTCATGAAGTCGGCATTGGTCATTGTAAGATTTGAGCCTTGATGATCACCAATTTTCTCAGCCTGGTATCTTTCAGATCCTATTATTTTAATGACTTTATACGGACCTATGTATTTTGGGTACAATTTAAGTCCGCTCCCAAATTGAGTCCTTTTGATTGCGACTGAGTCCCCCAGTTGGTACAAGGTCGCTTCTTTTCTTCTTCTATTAAAGCATTTTCGGTTTTCATCCTGGATGTTGCTTATACTTTTTCTTGCTTCTGCTCTCAGCTGTTCCCTCTCGTCTACAAAAGATTGATAATTTCTTTGGCTATCACGTCAGTTATAACCGATTCTTCAGGATTCGGCATTCGAATACCAAAAAGTAGTTCAAACGGTGTTTTATTTATTGAACGCTTCCACGTGCAATTCATGAATCTCTGTAAATTCGATAATTTGGTTAGTGCCGGAACGATAATGCCATTTATTCTTTCTATTTGTCCATTTCCTATCGGATTTCCCGACGCGGTGCCTCGATCTGTTACAAACTGTACAGGATTGCCGAAAATTGCACGTTGTACCTCTAATTTCTGGATCACCTCTGCTGACGTCGTTGTCTTAACAGGATACAGCCAGACCAAATTTTGAGAAAGAATTTACAACTGAAAAAATAAATGTATAGCTAGGGAGGGTGTAAGAAACCGTCTTGCCATCCACATTTTCTATCGCCTAATATACACTGGATACAATTTCTGCGATAACTTTCGCATTTTCCCTTTAATCCCGGTATGAAATAGTCCCTCTGCAATATATCTACCATCTTGTTTGCACCAAAACGACCTTCTTGATGAGCACGTTTAATTAGGTCATCTTGCATTCGTTTAGGAATGCAAAACAGCTGGTGGCCAGAATCATCTATCTTAAACAAAATACCTCGTTGCATGACGTAGTTTTGATATGGGCCATATTCTAATAGATTTATTATAAGCGATAACTTGAGCAACTGCAATTTGGTTCAAAAATTCATCTTCGACTAACATGCTAATGGGATTTCTACTCAGAGCGTCTACATGTTTCTTCTTTTTGCTTGAGCGATGTTCTAAGGAATATCTAAATTCCTCCAAAGTAAGGGCCCATCCCGCAATTCGTGGAGCTATGTCTTTCTTATTCATCGTCATCTGGAATGCTGCACAGTCGGTTATTATTTTAAAAGGGATGCCTAACAAATATGTTCGTAATTTTTTGAGTGCTGCTCATAACTGGAGTAGTTTTCCTCTGCCGATGATATCTTTCTGCTGTAAAAGTACATTGGGTGGAAACTTTGATCTTCTGGATTCTTTTGAAGTAGTATGGCACCATACCCCAGCCGTGATGCATCTGTATGTAGCTCTGTAGATCGATTTGGTTGGAATATACTTAAATAAGTTTATTAGTGAGATTATTTTTTAATTCGATAAATGCTTGTCTCTGCGTAATACCAAAGATGAATGTCTTGTCTTTAAACTTAACTATCTTCTCTTAACTATAAAACTAATAAACTTTCGAAAATACCCGGAAAGTCCAAGGAAACTTTGGACATTTTTAATATTTTGTCGGCTCGGGGAAATTCAGCACAGCTTTAATTTTTCTTTCCGAGGGGTTAACTTTTTCCATCTGTTATTATATATCCTAGGAATTCAATTTTTTCGAATAGAAATTTGCATTGTCCACCTCTTTCTTATGGAGTGATAATCAGGTTCAAAGATACTATGGAGGGATTTCTAATTTCACCGTTGATGCTGATTTTGGGATATTTAGTGCAAAATCAAAAAATAAATCAACACGTGTACCATTATTTTTTTAACAGTAATAGTGATGGGGTGGTGGTAGTGGTGATAATGATGGTGATGATGACGGTGATGTTGTTGATGATGGTGATATACGATGGAATGGTGGTGTGATAGTCTGATGGTGAGATGGTGTGATGGTTTGATGGTATGATGGTATGATAGTACGATTGTACGATGGTATGACTGTACGATGGTATGAAGGTATGTTGATATCAATAAATGATGGTATGACGAAAAAAGGTTAGTTTTTCGTAACCCTCTGACCTTCACAATTTCTCCTCTTCTTAAAATATTTATATATCTGGGTAATTTTGGAATGACATATTGTTTGGTAAGCTCTACTTTGGTAGCTCTACTTTGGTAAAAAATACATGAATTTAATGTGTCGTCTTTTATTTTATTTATGATGATGGCGTGTGGTTATTTGTTTTGGAAGCTCTTCGACTATCGAAAAGTTTTTAATTTTTTATTAAATAAGTTAAAAAAGTTTAAAAAATTGAAATTAGCTTAACACAAACAAGGAAACATGTTTTAAATTTGTAGTGCATTCTGATCAATAAATGCAAAGCTTCCAATAAAAAATTGCAATTACATTTTCGTAACCACATAACTAACTAGCTTTCTTCTAATAATATTTGTACATTTTGAATAATAAAATTACTAGGGATTACTATGAACTCTAAAACGAAACGGAAATAAAATTCGAAAATAAAATAAATTTGTACTATGTAACATTTTTGGTACCGAACTTAGTTGCCCTACTGCAATCTGAATTCTAATGTATTAATTGTACTAAGGCAAAGAAAAGATAAGATAAGATATAGGTATAGTAGGGAATAATTTTACAGATAAGTTAAAACTTTTAGATTCACTCCTCGAGTGAAACGTTTCCCACAAATCATCTTATCCGATTACAATATCTACCCATTCCAGAGTGTGAAAGTAGTAACAATCATTTTTAATAATATTCTGGAAGGGCGATTTCATATACTCGTAGCTCCATTGTTGGTTCATTTTTAACAACTATTCGAATTGAATAGCAAATCGAAATCGAATCTTTCTTCTAAAGTACGTATTATTTAAAATGATTATATCGATTTTTTTTTTAATTAAATTACATAAAAATAACTAAGTTGTTTTTATTATAAAATTTAAACCTGACAAAAAATAAACACATCAAACAATTATAAGCATAATTTGTACAGTGAAAAAATATCTTTAAATGGCGCATCTTCTATATCTTAAAGTCTTAAACCAATATGGCTCATTTTATATATACTTAGTGTTTCACATTAATTTTAATTGTACCATTGTGAAACCGAATTTTCCACATCCCTTCGAATTCGGAAAAAAAGCTTCACATTTTGAAAAGCTCTTTAACCAGAAATATAAAATAAAATCAGGAACTTTATTTTTTTATTTTAATGAGGTGTATTGTTTGTTTCACCTTCAAATTCAAATTACATTTCTAAAATGTAAATAGCACAGCTCTTGAATAAATAATAAAAATTTTAACGACAACAACAACAATAAATAAATACAAAACTTCTCCTTTAATTTAAATTCGTAGTCAGAGATTTAAGTCGCAAAGGAAAATCATACACCGAACATGAAACATTTATGTTGTGTATATGTGTGTGTGTATGTGTATAAATATTCGTTTTCCAACTGGAAGATACGATTTCAATTTTTTATAACTTTTTTATGAATAAACAAATAAAAAGCTGGAGGTTGTAATTTCCATAGAGTCAAACTTTACAACGGAAACCAGACAACATAATCTTTGTTGTTGATTTATTTACAGATTTATGGTTGGTAATAATACTGGTATGTAGGTACCAATTTTGCTTCTATTTTACTTGAATATTATTTGAACATCACAGTTTCATTTTGCACGACTTATTCATAATGTTATCGTAAACACGTCATAATCCTTCCAATATTTCTGTGAACCTGTAAAATTATGCCGCTGCAGATTAAAAACTTAGAGGCCAAGATTTGTACATACAGCCTGATAGCGTAACGGTATAGAGAAAAGGAAAACCCGAAAAATAACGAAATGTAAATAGGAAAAAAAAAAATCAGTGAAGATGTAAAGGTAGATAATTCAGAGATAATAACAAAAGTATATAAAGAAGTTTAAAAATAAATTGTGAGACAAATATTTATAATTGTACGTACATTCTTATACAACTAAATAAATAACCAGCATACAAAAAAAATACCTCGGGTTCTGAATTTTTTTCTTTTCTGATTTTAATCAGAGATAGGTATAATCGAAAATACCCAAAAATTATAATTATTTGGATTTCCTTAATTAATCCATTTCTGTTGGTGATATTACGTTTCTGATAACTGGTCTAATTAATAATTAATTAATTTAAATTGATTTTCAATGTAATATGATCTTTTATCTGATGAAATATTTACACGGGATTGACATACTTTTAGATGTGTAATTATGAATATGGTTACGTCATGTTTGTGGTAAGTAAACTGGGGAAGAGTTGGACTAGAAAATACGTCCGCCATTCTGGAATTCGAAACTATCGTGAAATGAAGAATTACAGCTTAACACAGAGGTGGTCAAGCCAAATGAGTATTTTCGACCAATTTTCAAAATAAATAGCGCAATAAAACTTCGATTAGAAAAAAAAGTCAACTGGACAACGCGGTAATTATTTATGTACAAAGGGCTACAGAATTTATCACTCTGAAATGGATGAGAGGAACACCGCAATAGTTATTCCATTTTGCGGTATTGCGGTCTCAAGATGGAATAAATATTGTGGTGGGCTTAGAGTTCTGGCTGGACCCGTGGCTGGCCTTCGTGCATGAAGATTTGTATTGTTCTTTCACTTACAATTATATTACGTACGTGTAACAATTCATTACATACCTTAACACCGGGTTCGATACGAAATTCTCCTTTACATAATTCTGTTTTACAAAATTCTGGCTTTTAAAATTCTGTTTCTCAAAACTCTGTTTCATAATTCTGCAATCAATTTTTTTGCGTGTATTTGCGTGTATGGTTGTGTTTTGCGTTTGTGGGTATGTCTCTGGGTGTGTATGTTTGTTGTGTGCGTATAAAGCGAAAACCAACACAAATGTCTATAGAAGCCCTTGAGCGTCCATAACACAAATATTATCAAAAAAATTTTTTACGTTGGTTTCATGTGTTGGTGGTATGTAAATAGGAAGTAACCAGTTAATTTTGATTTGTCCATAAAATAATGTACCTATCAGCAATTAAAAATAATATTGGTGCTGCATAACATATTTCCTATTTTTCCATTACATGCTTACATGTAAACTACAGTGCTGGACATATTTATAAAATAGCTATAATTATTTCACAACATTTTCGAATACAGTAAGCAAGACTAGAAATTTTTTATAAAAGTTTAATTTTGTTTCACATACTTTATAAAAATTAAGCCATAACGTGGTTCACTGTTTAACTGTAAAAATACTGGTACTGTTTGCCCTCACCAAATATTGTACCCCAAAATATACACTTACACACTAAAAATAGATTAAAACAAGATTAATGAATTCATAATTTATATTCAAACTATACTTCCTATTTGCATTATATAACGTTTCCCAAATTTACCTGAAAATTTATAAAGTTTGAGTAATGTTTTCTTATTTTATATTTAAGTTATAATTCAATTTCATGTTATATACTTATATTTTTATCTTCTTGTTCTACACACTCCAAATTATAAACAAATTGTCAAGTGTCATAATCTGTATTTAACCACAACAAGAGAACGTAATAGATTTGTATTGTTTGCGTGCGGTTACATGCAATGATTTTAGTACAGAGTCAAATTGCTCTATTTTTAAGCTCTGTTTTTAAGCTAAATTTAAAAAACTAGCTTTACGCGGCAATACAGGCTATGACATTTTTTTTAACCATTTACAAAACAAAAATTATCTCACTTTTACTGAAGCCATTAGAGCAACAAGTTGAAAACAAGTAAACCAGTGTGTTATTAAAAATAAGGCGTATACATTATATCTTAAATCTGGAGTTACAATTTCTTTTGCAATTTTTGTTAATTAAATTCATCTGGACTTTGAATTAAAAGTAAAATAGATTATCAGTATAAATTTCATCAATCCGCTGCCGCAAATTTTTCTTCACGGAACGTCTTCATTTATTTCGACAACAACAATTTTGTCAATAAATTCCACCATCTTCTCGTTCATTTCACATACAGGTACCATGCTTGTTTTTTACTCTTCTTCTACTTTTGATTTTTTGTAGGTAAAGTGAATTTAAGTGCCTACAATTTGATCAGATAAGCCTTCTAATATCCTAAAGAATACAAATAAAATCAAATCAATTAACAATTTCATTGGTTAGAATCATGCCACGTGGAAAATCTTTGTCAGCTTAAGAAAAGGGAAAAATCGCTGCATATTTCGATTCTCGATATTCTATGAACAATACTTATCGCGACGAAAACTATAAGGCCATTTACGATATACGGAATTACATCATTTTGGGTGAAAATTATAACGCGCAGAGCTGATCTGGAAGGAAATCTTCCATAAGCTTCCGAATGAAACGAGAAATTTCAAAGAAAGCAACGATTTGCAAAATGACATCGATAAAAATAAAGAACGTTTTATATTTCTCCATTACCGCCAGACACGTAACGAAGAGTTTTATCAAGTAACGCAAACGTAAAATGGACAAAAAGAGCTCAGAAACCTAAATTAACTGAGCAATATAAAAAAGCAAGATTAGCTTTTGCAAAAATACATAAATGGACTTTGGTAATAAGTTGAAAAATTTTGTTTTCTCTGACGAGAAAAAATTTGACTTTGATGGCCCAGATGGCTGCCAATATTATTGGCGAGATCTCAGAAAGGAGCCAGAAAAGTACATTTCACGTAATTTTGCTGGTGCCACAGAATGACTTGGGGCTCGTTTAGTTTTAGTGGTTCACTTCCGATAGCTTTCATAAATACCAGAATGGTTTCCAAAAAGAACATAAAACTTTTGAAGACATCATTAATTGATCAAGAAGAATCTGGTGAAGCTTTGATCCACGTTTCACGGCTAATAAAACAATGGTTTGATTAATGTGACATTAACTTATTAATATGGCCAGCATTTTCACCCCTATATAAAATCAATGGGGGTTCTAAACCCCATAGAAAATCTATGGGAGCTTAGCTAGCTACTGGCACGTGACGTGTATACCATTGGTAGACAATTTTCTAACAAGAATCAATTATAAGAGGCAAGTCGCGATTCGTGGCGTGGAATTAACATTAAAACTCTTCAATCATTAGCTAATTCAATGTCATCATGCGTTTTGGAAGTAATTAAGAACCATGGAGGAAATAATAAATATTAACTTTGAAAAATTTTACAATTTTAACTTAATCTTTCATGTTATTTTAGATTATTTTGTAATTATGTCCATCATAAATTCGATTTTTTTTAATTACATAAATAGCATTATAACAAGAAATAAACATTTTAAATTAAAGCTTATTTTATTAAATAAGGAATGTCTTTAAAAACTCACTCTCGTTTTATTCTAGTGAACAAACAACTTAAAAATTCGACCTATTTTATAAATATGTCCACCGCTGTATTGTTCTGCAATCGAATATTCCTTTTGATTTGTTTTATAGCATGTAGGTATGTACACGGCAACATACCACTAAAACTGTGTGGTAGTGGTTTTTAAAAATAAGGATTACCTTCCATCATATGATTATGATTCCAGGCCATGCAGATTCTAGAATCTTCCACCTGATTGAATTGAAGTGATGTATAACTAAATGACATAAATTATGTTTAAAGAATTGTTTAGAATTTTGAAAAAAGAGAATTACATATGTATAGATCCCATTAATAGCGGTTGCACGGCGATTTTTAAGAGCTGCTTTGTTACCCTTGATCTGCCCGTACCTGGTCGCCTGGTATACAACCCTTTCTCGAAAAATCGGGAAGAAACACGCTGTAGGGTACTACCGGAAAAACCGGAACTTATGTAGTGCACTTTCTGACTTTAGCGACATTATAAAAACGTTACACATTGACACAGCAAAATGTAAACTCGACAGTAAAATAATTGAATATCGCAAACAAATTTCATAAATTTTCGATATTGCCGATACATTCAAATTTTCCATGGCATCCTACATTTTCTAAGATTGTTTTGAATTTGAATGCATTGATTTTGGTTTTTGTTTAATGTTTTCATCTAGTGCGGTTCAAAAAATATTCTCATCAAATCTTTCAATATACATATGTATGTATATATATATATATATATATATATATATATATATATATATATATATATATATATATATATATATATATATATATATAATAAATATAATATATATATAATATATATATATGGGTAATATATACCTACAGTGGTGGTCACGAATTTAGCACACTTGTTTTATAATAAAAAATAACAATTTATTTCATTTATTATTTAATAAGCATTGAACTTAAATACAGTTCAATGTAAGTACATATTTTTACAGTACTAACCAGTGATGGAATTTAAGGTACAATTGTACTTTTTTCGATACAACTCATTTTTAAAAGTACTATAGTACATTACAGTGAAATTCAGTACAATCTGAAAAAATTGAATTATTTCTTTTTTTTACATCTTTTAACCCCGTAAGGAGCAGACGCGAGATATCTCGGGACTTACTATATGGTCCAAAAAGTTCGTACCCGAAATAACTCGGCCGGTCACATTACGTATTTTCCCAAAATAACATTATTATTAAGGGGTTAAACATAAAACAATTTTCCTTATACGTTTTGCGCTATTAAATTTAAAACATGCAAATTTAGTTAACTGAAAATTGCTTATAGTATCTCATTAATGTGTGGTTTTTTAGCTTAATTTTTTTATTTATTCTTTAACCCTAGTCAGCAAGCGGGTCATTTTATTTGCGTAAACACATGTGATGAGTCTCTCGGACTCATATATAATCTTAAAGAAAACTGAAAACATTTACTACATTTGAAAATGTTTTATTTACAAATAACAATACCAAAAATAAAATTAAATTTGGCAGTTACTTAGCTAGCGAGCCTCCTTAACTATTGGAGGAAAAATGTACCACTTAAGCTTTGAGGCCAAATATCCTCGCGTAACATTTCTACAAAATTGAGTATAGGAATCATAGGTATGGGTCGAATTATACTAAGAGCTAGTAGGTACCTTCAGTAAGTTATTGCATTAATACCTTTATTAGTGAGGTAGACGTGAAGAACTGAGAGACCTGCGTTTATTTCTATTTGGTTCAGCCAATTCCTGTTCTAAATTTACAAGAAATATTTGACTCGCTGTATAGCATTACAATTTCTGCTACACTCTCGTCTATATTTTATAAAGTAAGGCCATGCCTCATTGATTAGGTTTTTTTTTTTTTTTTTTTTTTTGAAGAAAATATGTGTCACCGAAAAAATCGACGAAATAAAATGTTGGCTCGATTTTGTTCTTGAG
This sequence comes from Tipula vernalis, assembly GCA_958295665.1. NCBI lineage: Eukaryota > Metazoa > Arthropoda > Insecta > Diptera > Tipulidae > Tipula > Tipula vernalis. The sequence goes on from OY282559.1 coordinate 365,566,361, forward strand.
CTAGCTTAAATTTTTGAAAAACCGAAAACATTTCATTCATTAGGCTTAGACGCTTAACGGAAAGTAAATCCTCTAGACCTTTCAATTTGTCGAAATCTACTAAAATATTATAAAATCTATGAAATCTACTCTGTACTAATTCGAAACTACTAAACCTATTCCAATGTGAAGTTGCAATGATTATTGTAATATGAAGAAAATAGCTATTTCTCCCCATTTTTGAGGACGCCCATTTTCAAAATAAGAAATTTCTCGAGAATTCAATGGATTTGTTGTTGAAATATCGCAAATCTACCAAATTTATATTCCATATTTCTGAAGTGCTGGAAAGAAGGTTTTCTAGAAATTTTTACATCCGCATATCATTAGTAAGGCAATTTCATGAGTTTTTCGGAGTGATCAGTCTTCTGAATCGTTAAATCGCAAATATTGTCATCTTTTGATTTTGTTTTCTAATGGTTGAAAACAATCCTGCAAAAATGATTTGATTTTTTATTTGGCATCTAATTTGAAAGAATTCGACCACAGATATAAAAATCACAAACGGTTAAGGTTAACCAATTAATCTAAACTTTTCGTAACCTTTGAGTGCCTATTATGAAATTTCGTTTTTTACACCTACGAGTTAAGTGAACTCAATTTACAGAGATGCAATTGTAGGAAAACGCAATTATATATGTACGCGTTACGAGAGCTGGAAATGTCTTACAGAATCGCGTTTTGTCGCAATTTTAAAAAAATACTTTAAACTCGTTTAATACTTACATAATATTAAACACACTATCAGATGTCCAATTTTCGGATTTAGGGTAAGTTTAATATTGGAATTGTCTTAATAGGGATTATTTGAGATGTTGCTGACTTACGCAAGTACATTGATATTTTCGATATTTTATTTGATTCTTCGAGGTTTATAACCTTATTCGAGATTGTTTTGGAGCGTTGTTTATTTATGTATCGTATATGAGTTATTAAGCGAAATTTTATATACTTTCGATATTGTTCGAATTTGTTTTGGATTGAATTAGGCGTAGCGTTGGGTTAGATTGTTCAAATTATGTAGATATTTTCAGATTTTTGAATTAACCTGCAGATTTCTTGGTTTGATTTACTTTGAGTTGCGTTTCATTAACTTTTAGTTAATGGCCATCGAGATTATTCGACGTCCTCTCTTGTTGCTTTTTATTTGTTTATAGTATGTATTACAGATCGTTACATTGTTACTGATATTTTTAATATTCAAGGTTATTCTAGAATTCTAATTTTATTCGAGATTTTCGGAATAGTAGAAATTTCTTGAGAATAATGCGATTATTCTAGGTCTAGAAAAATTCTTCGATTATTCAAGTTTGGTTTAGAGTTGATTCAGCGTAGTATTCTGATTTGTGACTTTCCAAAGGTGAGATTCTAATTTCAGATTTTTGGATTTATCAAGATTTCCAAATTGTTAGTGTTAAATAGCGTTGTATTCAATATTTTCGAGATTATTCGATTGTGAAATTTTGGTCGAGATCTTTAGTGGTATCTCATTTTTCAAGATTATTCTATATAGGATTTCAAATTTATTCGAGTTTTCTGCGAATATTCGAAATTTTTTTGTGAATTTCTGAGCTAGAGTATTCTAGAAAAGAATAACTATTTACCATTTCGAGATTAGTCGATCATTTCGAAATTTTGCGGGTTTCACCATTTTCCTCGAAATTTACAAGGATTTGCACTGGGTCTTGTTATTGAATTAGTGATTGTTTTCTGCAACTTTCATAGCATTGAGCTATATACTGTTAAACTTGGAGGGTGTTGAGTTACATAGATGACATTTTTTGGGAATATTTCAAATTTTCCAGTATTATTTGTTATCAAAATTATTTTTGATGAGATTTTTGCATATATTTTAAATTATTCGAGAGATTTGGTTTCTACTGAAAATTATTCAAAGTGGAAAAACAAATGGTTTTTGGCAATTTGCGCTCGTTTAAACCAATAGATGTGCCCTAAACATTGCTATTACAAGGTTTTGGTCGAGGTGATCAAAATAATGTCATTTCCTTTCATGTTGTATTGTCACTTACATGCTAAATTAAAATGGCTTTTCTGCATTTAAACAGCGACTACATAGAAGTTTTGCTTGTGACTAAGTAGTGTGATGAACGCAAATAAAACAAAAATTTAACTTGCCTAAAAATTTGTAAATATTTTGTTAGAACTTTGTGGGACACGTAAGGAAAGAGACAAAAAGAAGAGTTATGGTTTTATCAAAAAGTTGATGATGAAATTGAACAATTACTTTTACTGTGCGCGTTTACTTTCTATTGAAAAAATTGGATTTCTGTTTTGCATGCAGTGAATGCGTTGTATTTATAGATACACCTTGGCATTGAATTTTTATTCTATCAGTAAACTGTAAAAGCTTTAAAATGCTGAACTTTTCCCATACCAAGTTTATTCACTTCATCATCTGTTGAGTCTTAGAGACTCATCGCATGCTTTTATGTTTGTTTTTTAAAAATGGGCTGGTTAGGGCCATATTCGGTGAAGTAAAAAAAAATGTTAGTAGGTGATTCTAGATCTGAAATAATAATTATTAGAATACTTAAAGCTCAATTTTCATAAAAAATTATTTTTCGGTTAATTTTTAGCTAATAAAATTAAAATGAGTCCGCGAGACTCAACCCATGCTGATTAGGGTTAATAAAAAAAATCCGACGTATCGACTGCTATTATCAAGGGTACAATTTAGACAATAATTTAAAAGTAAATTTTTGATAACGAACGTTTACTAACGTAACTAGGGATTTTTAAAAACGAAAAATAATAATTCCAGTTATACAATTACAATGTGAGTTATAGCCTAATAACAAGTCAAAGGTAGCCACTTGAATCTGCAGTAGGAATTAAGATAACTTGTTATGAGTGAAACTGAAGAGCAAGCGATTTTCGATACAAAGTGGATTGTAAATTTATCAGATATGGAAATGGCTCTGGACATTTTGAAAATTTGTAAGTTAGATAATAATTTTGTTTTCCTTTTTAAAAAAATGTTGTTTCTTGTCACAAAATTATAGAGTTCTATATCAGAAAGGCGGCTCATAATATGATTTGAAGAAGGTGTGACGGATATGTTAACAAATTTGAAGTCAAATAATTATTTAGGAAAACAATTTTTAGGAATTGAAGAAATCAAACAAATTCAAGATGCAAAAGGCAAAATGTTTTTTGAATGAGCATCTCGATTTAGGCATGTATATTGAAAACTGATAATTGTAAATTAACAGTGCTTATGCAAATACTATATGATACAATGTATAATTTTTCTTATTTTTTGTTAATATTTTAAATTGTTAGGTGGGAAATAACTTTTGGCCGTATAACACGGAAGATTTTAAAAATAAAATTAAAAATATATCTCTACTAACCAATTGCTTTTGCATGGTGGGTTCGGTACCTATATTATAAAGCTTAGCTTCCATCATATTTCAAAAATAACACGGTTCTCTTGTTAGTCGAAAAAATTTTGAGATTAACAGACGTGACTTTTCATTCTGATAATTTCAATATAGCCGATGATTAACCGATGTTTTAATTCAAAATGTTTATCCGAGAAGTGTTTACTAGAGGTATTAGTACTATCGATAAACATAGCAATCGGGAAATAATTTGGAAAATATGCGCGAGAAATTCAAACTTTTCAAAATTTGGTTATATTTTCATTCTCTAAATTAAAAGACAAAATTCCTATAGAGTTACAAGCCCCGCCCCCCCCCCCAATTCTAACGTAGAGTCACTGACTAAAAAATAGTGTTAGATAAGACTACTATATATCTGTTAGTTAAGACTTTTGGCTTAGTTAAGGCCCATTTCGTATTCTACATTATCGTCATTAATGGTCTTAGTTTGACATTTCTCTTGCAGTAAAACGATATTGCTTTTACAATAAAGTGCCGCCATACATTTTGTAAACCGACATAAAATACATTTAATTATGTGTATTTACTATATTTTTCAATATTGAAAATACCTCAAAATACAAATTAAATCTTAAAAACTAATGAGGAAGACTGCTACGATTAGAATACCAATATTATCATTAGCCTTAAAAAAACGTCATCCCAAAAAATTTCTTATCTAAGACAGTCATAGGAGTCTTAACGTTAAAATCGGGAGGTTAATATATATTATTATTATTTACTGGAGGGCCATGTGGGCGATAAGCCACCTCGCACCGCGACCTAAAAGATCTATTGTGCTGGACCCTACTTAATTATCCGTCCAGTCAATATTCAGGCTCTTAATGAATCTGACAATACTACTGGCCGGTACAAGATACATACTATCCGGGCTCATTGTTCTCCCTCCTAGATGTTGCAGTCTTTGCTGGAAAATGGCTGGGCAATGGCACAGAACATGTTCCGCTGATTCCGCTTCCAGACCGCAAAAGCGGCATCCATCTGTCGTACTTAGGCCCATCTTCTTAAGGTGATACCTTAAGGGGACATGACCTGTGAGGAAGCCAGTAAGCAGCCTCAACTCAGGTTTCCTAAGTTCAAGACACTCCTTAACCCTGACAGACGAAGGTGATATACATTTCTTCGCCTGCCGTAAACCTGGAATTCTGCGCTAGTAGGAGGACTTTTGAACATCCTCCCAGCGTTTTACCGCTGCTCTAAGGTGTCCCTTAGTGACACCGCAGAAGGGTTCTGGTCCAATAAATGGAGAGGCATAACCCTCACGGGCGAGGCCATCAGCTGCCTCGTTTCCTTCGATTCCAGTATGACCTGGCACCCACATAAGTGTTACCTTATTTGAGCCTGCCAGATGTTTAATAACCTTCAGACAATCCCATACTAGCCTTGACTCAACGGTACAAGACCTAAGAGCTTTTAAGGCCGATTGGCTGTCTGATACAATATAAATCTTTGCATCGTTAAGGCCTTTTGCTATGCCTATCCTAGCGCAAAGTTCTATAGCATGTACTTCTGCTTGAAAAACGGTAGCATTGGTACCCAAGGACTTCGAGAGGGTAGTGCCACTCCCGTGTATTCCTATCCCCGCCCCATCTTCCGTTTTTGATCCATCTGTAAACCATACCATGGACCCTAGCTCAAAAGATGGTCCACCTGCCCTCCACACATCCCGGTCAGGTAACCTAACACAGAATGGTTTGTGGAAGTCCAGTTTAGCTGGCATACAGTCGGAAGGCATTCCTATGGTAGGGTCTGTCTGAAATTCCTTAAGGATTTCCAGATGACCCACTATATTGCCTGGCTTGATATTTCCTTCCTCCTGCATTTTCAGGGCCATAATTGCAGCATCCTTTTTAATATGCAGGTGTAACGGTGTCAGTCCTAGAAGTGTCTCCACCCCCGCGGTTGGACATGACTTCATTGAGCCCGTAACACCGATGCAGGCTACACGCTGAACCTTATTCAATAAGGTTTGCGTTGTCTTCTGCTCAGTTTTAGGCCACCATACAACCGATGCGTAGGTGACCATAGGCTTAATGATTGTAAGAAATGACCAGTAGATCATTTTTGGTTGTAGTCCCCAAGTACGCCCATAGAGTCTTTGACAGGCCCAGAGAGCCTTGATGGCTCTATTTTGAACTTTCAACAAATGTTGGTTCCAGTTCAGTCTTTGATCTAGGATAACCCCTAGATATTTAACCTCGCTGGAAAAAGGCACAGTAGTACCGTTTAACGAGGGAGCTGTAAGCGCAAGTTTTTTCCTCCTCGTAAAAGGAACAATGACAGTTTTGCTTGGATTGACACTGAGTCCTTCCTGGTAACACCACTGCCATATTATATTGAGTGCATTTTGCATGCGATCAGAAATGACCTCATCAAACTTGCCTCTAATTATGATAGCCACATCATCCGCATAGCCCTGGACATCAAACCCATGGCTACTCAGAAGGACCAGTAGTCTGTCAATAACCAATGACCACAAAAGAGGAGATAGTACGCCTCCTTGGGGACAGCCCTTTACGGCCTTGATGGTTACTGACTCGCCACCTAGTCTGGCAGTAATCTCACGATATTCCAGCATGGAACGGATCCACCTAATTGTAGAAAGTGGAACCCTTTTTCCCATTGCTGCCCTCTCTATAGATCCATAGGAGGTATTGTCAAACGCCCCCTCAATGTCCACAAAGGCACAAAGGGCAATTTTTTTATATGTCACTGCTTTTTCAATCCTCGTGACTAGCCCGCTAAGGGCCATAACCGTGGATTTACCAGTTTGATACGCAAACTGGTCCCGATGCAGCGGATTCTTTCCAAGGACCTCATTTCTTATTTGATAGTCCAGGATTTTTTCCATCGTCTTCAAAAGAAACGATGTGAGGCTAATTGGCCGATATGCCCTGGCCTGGGTGTCTGGACGACCCCCGCCCTTTGGTATAAAGACCACATTTACTTTCCTCCACAGTTTCGGAATATAGTTAAAAGCATAACTTGCCCGAAACATCTGGATCAAGCTGGGGAGTATTTCCTCAATATTTTTTTGAAGTAAAGCTGGAAAGATACCATCCCCTCCAGTGGATTTGAAAGGTTTGAAAGACCCAATAGCCCATCGCACCTTGCTGGGTGTGAAAATTTTCCCAGAGAGACTCCAGATCCTACTGTGAGGCGTATAGTCCACCTCACTTGAAAGATGATGCGAGTCCTCTTGGGCTCCTACCACTACTGAATCCGGAAAGTGGGTCTCTAACAGTACCTCTAAGGTTTCCTTCCGGTTTTCAGTGAACCCCCCATCTTGCTTCTGGAGAAGTCCTAAACCATTTGAATGATCCCTGGAAAGGACTTTCTGGAGACGAGCTGCAGAGGGCAATTCATTGATTCCCTCACAGAAATTCCTCCAGGTAGCCCTTTTGGATCTCCTTAGTTCGAGATTATATTCCGTCAAGGCCATCTTATACTCGCCCCATTCACCGGTGCGTTTAGCCTTGTTGAATAATCTTCTCGATTTTTCCTCAGTTTACCCAGCGTCCCGTTCCACCAAGGGACCATCTTTGTGGACTCTCTTCGCTTAACTGGGCAGCTGTTCTCGTAAGCCGAGTGTTAATATATAAATTAAAATGTTCTTCTGGCAGAGTATGTTGGTCAAACGAAATAAAATTAAAAAAAAAAACAGAGTTTAGCAAAACCCTGAAATACTTAATAAGGAGCAAAATCTCAGTAAAAGATTAATTTTGGAAAAGTTGTATATCAAGAAACATAATCTCAAAATTTATTAAATGCCAGGAAGTTTATAAATTTTTATTAAATTATTATTATTTAATTATTTTATTAACTTTTAGCAAATTAATTTGTTGGCTTTGACTTTCATGTCAGTTCGACGTGTATTTTTTATTTAAAAAAAAAAAAAATGTTTCTTAATTAATTTGGCTTTTTTGATTAATTAAAGAGCAACTTGTTCAAGAAACAAAACGGCATAATCGCGTAACTCATTATGTCGAAAAAAAGGAGCCAGACAAAAAAATTTATTTGGGTGTCCGAATCTAAAGATTTGCCAGAACCTGTGGAGTTATCAATGAGCAAATACAACATAAACTGAGAAGGGTCTCAGTAAATTTGGGCTAAGTGGGCCACGATCTTGACTCCAAAATAAATGAGATATTTTATTATTAATACAGTTTTGGTATACTATATTAGGAATGAGCAAAAGCTCAAAATGGAGCATGCCAAAAGTTTGCATGCCAAAAGAGTTAAATCTCACTTTGTAATTGTATAACTTACCGCCGATCCTGTCGTTAAGACTTCTAAGACTGCCTTAGCTAAGACATTTTTTACTGGTATTCTGTATAGGGAGGGATTGTGCGCAAATTTTAGTGATTTAAAAAAATCGATATAATTTTTTGCATTTTGCTACAAAAACGTACGTCTACGTTAAATTACAATTTTTCTTGTAGCAGATTGTTTTTCTATATTTGGAGTTTTAATTTTTACGAATTTAACAAATAATTAATAATACTGATCTTAGCAGTCTTAATTTTTTGGTTGCAAATTCTCCAACATGTTTATAAACCTGTCAGACTAAAGTCTTAACTAACAGAAAAATTCTTACCTAAGGTTCTTTTTTAGTTAGCGACTGTCCGTCAGAATCGGAGGCATAGTCTTATAAAAAGTCGTTAGGAGTCTTAACGTCAGAATTGGGGGGTTAGATTCCATATTTCGGTTAAAGTGAGTATTGTTCATTTTTTAAATTCTACCCTAGTTACGTTAGGAAAACATTCGATATCAAAAATTTTCATTTAAATTATAGTGTAAATTGCACCCTTGAAAATGGCGGAATATACCGTCGAAACGTTGCTCATTGAACTTAATCTTGAACTTAATTTTTTAGTTTGAATATACTTAAAACAATCATTTTAAACAAAACCGCTGCTACCTTAATCCGAACATTATAGTGTTGACATGTTTTTTTTATGCTATCACTAAATTAAACTTGCTTATAGGGTGTAAACTTGAGAATATTGAGCAAGCTTGGTTGATCTAAAATACTGTTTAAATGATGGCATTAATTCTTTCAATTTATTGGATCTTTGGCACCTGTGTCTTCATTAGTAACAAATACTGTCAACAATAAAATCACTGGACGAAATCTATAATGACGATCAAAAGTTAAGTTGTATTTCCCAAGATAGTTTATAGAGTTAAAGTTTATTATTTTTTCTATAACTTTAGAAAAATTTGACACTAAACTTTTGATTTTATTCCTTTTTTTGGTACTGGATGAATATATATAATGTTCCATGGAGATGGACAAAACACCTGTTGTCATCGAAAGATGAAATAGCTTGCTAAGTGTTTTTGCTACGGAAGTAAGGCAGTTCTTGAGAACAATTGCGGAGAACATCCTCATTAATTAAAGTTTATTTCTTTGAGTAGCTTTGAGACCAACGAATCCAGCAGATAAGAACTTGATGCAAATTGGGACGCTAAATAATTAGCTTTCTGAAGAGTAATTGAATAAAGATTATTATTGTTGTTTAACGGGAGTATCAAAGACTTAGATGTCCAAAGAAAGTTGTTTTGAAGTTGACCAACAAAAGTTCTCCAATAGCACTAACAATTTGTAGATTACACTGCTTTGCCTGCCAGATTTAATGTTTCACCGACTTACAGTTGCAGCGGCTGAATTCTTAACGGCAACTATAATTTTTGGGTACTTCTTTTATATAAAAAAATCCATTAAAAATATTTAGGTACAATTAAACTCAATTTAGTACAATATCATTTCAATCTTCAGTACAATTCAAAAAATCCATTTTCCATCACTGGTACTAACAGAATTATTCATTTGTACCTATAAAGAAAAAATTAAAAAAACATTAGTATTTTGCGTGGACACAAATTTAGCACATTTACCAAGTTATCACATTATTTTAAGCAACATTGACAGAAGTCAATTATTTTTCAATATTTAAATGGAAATCCTTAATTTGGAATTACTGCGGCACATCTTCTGCTCAAACTTTCTACCGACACTTTGCAATGTCTGTTTGGAATAGAATTCAATGCATTTTGATTTTGTTGCCACAACTCCGCTAAATTCTTTGGTTTCTTTTGCTCCACGTGATGTTAAACAGCCTTGGACGGATTCTCAATCAGATTGAGATCTGATGATAGCATGGGACACTTAAACGTTGATACCATTTGGTTCTAATCTAACCTTAACCATAGTCGTGAAGTGTGCCTAGGGTCATTTTCAACCATGAAAATGCATCCAAGCGGTAAATACTCTTCAGCAAAAGGAATCAGGTGGTTTTCAATATTACTTTTATAAATATGTTGATCCATTTTGCTATTAATTTTTATTATTGGGCCAACTCCATGCCAAGAAAAAGCAGTTAAGATCATCACGTTCCCACCGCCATGCTTGACAGTTTTGATAATGTACTTGGGACTATGCTGCATATTTTAGGGGTGCGGTACATATTTTTTTCAATCAGATCCAAATCTGCAGAACTTTGAATCATCACTCCAAAGTACATTTTTCCAAAAGTTAAGTAGTTTGCATTTGCTCTTTTGCAAAGCCTAATCTGGCTTTCATTTTTATATTTATTTTTTTTGATACCAGGGCTTTACACTGGGCTATGCCCCCACGTGAGATATTTCCATTTAAGCGGCTGCTTATCGTTACGAAAGACACGACAATACCACATTTAGATTCTCATTCTTCTTGTATGGCGCTAGAGCTCTTAAATGGGTCCTTAGCTGATATCCGATGTATTACATATTTAGTTTTATCTTTGCGAAGTTTTCAGCGCTCGAGGAGCTTATTTTACATTTTTAGTGACTCCAAATATTTCTACGTGTCGTAATGCGGTGTTATCATCTTTTTTGAACACTTTAATATTCAAGAAATTTCTGAATTAGTCTGAGCTTGTGCTTTCATTAGAATATTAACGTCCGTTTTTGTTTCTGGGCACCACTGACCTTTCGCGACACCTATATTTACACTTTTTGTTATTAAATGCATTACTATTATATGAAATTTAGAAATACCTCAGAATTTCTTCTTTGAATTTTAAAAAAATCACAAAGATTACAGACATCAGAACATGTGCTAAAATAGTGTCCAGTTTGAAACAAACTATAATAGTGAAACTGTAATTTTTTTCTAAGCGAATAAAATATATCATTATTCAAAGTTAGCCAAATATTCAATTAGAATGTATCGGCGAAAATACCAACTTCGTGCAATTATTGTGGTGCGTGCTAAATTCGTGGCCACCACTATATCTAAATATATATATATATATATATATATATATATATATATATATATATATATATATATATATATATATATATATATATATATATATATATATATATATATATATATATATATAAATATATATATATATATATATATATATATATATATATATATATATATATATATATATATAAATATATATATATATATATATATATATATATATATATATATATATTATATATATATATATATATATATATATATATATATATATATATATATATATATATATATATATATATATATATATATATATATATATATATATACAAACAAAACCATTTTCATTCGTTCATTTCATAAGCAAAATAAAATTTTGAAAGTATCTAGTATTCTATGACATTTTATTGTTTTTAGTTTTTTAACGTGAATGTGTTATGAAGGGAATCCTTACGCATCTATAACTTTGGAATCTGACCACCTAGAGATCTTAGCCATACCTTGTTTTCTTATTGATCAAGGTCTATTAGTCTGTCTTTGTTTCATGAAAATCGGATGAGTACTTTTCGAATTACTATTTGTTAACGTATATCAACAGCGAGGATATAAGGCATCTCTCGCGCTGTAGCGCTTTGCTTGAGTTAAGATGCCTAAAACAAAGCCACATGATTAGACAAAGTATGCTAGGGGGACCGGTTTTCTGTGCCGGTCAGTGTAATAAACAATTTTACAAAATTTAAAAATTAATTTTAATTTCGCCATCTATGACATCTTCAGAGTTTTTGTAATAAAAGTATTAAAATACCAGACACTGCATTTGTAATTACAGTCTTGTTTCGGTGCATCGGTTCTTGGTTCAGCACTCATTATTTCTTCTCCTAATCTCCAACAGATCTAAATATGGTCGGTCGTATCATTCTCATATAGGGTGTTTTTTTATACATGTAGATAACTTTAAAATGAAACCAGACACATAATAATCGAGACCGTTTATTGGCAGTAACGCAGCGAATGTGTACTTCCAAGTCATTCATCATCTCTAATGGTTTATCGGTGTAGACTAGCAACTTCACACATACTCACAGAATTAATCCAAAGGTGTTAACCACACGATCTTGGAGATCAATTCACAGTTCCATCTGACCGGCATCTTTTTTGAAGAAATTTGGACCAATGATTTCACCTCCCCATAAAGTACACCAAACAGTGACTTTTTGTTAACGTAACCGCGTCTTAATAATGTCTTGCGAAATTTCTTCAATCCAAATGTGGCAATTTTGCTTGCTTTGAGCCATTCAACCAAAAATCAGCCTCATCGCTGAATACAATTTTGTGGTGAAAATAAGAATCATCATCGTTTTCGGCCCATTCACCAAAGTACGAGGCACACAATGGTCTTACGGTCACATGGCAAACTCTCTATAAAAAAACATCCTTTATTAGTTTAGTATTATTAGTGTTGAGAGAGTGAATATTGTCTCGCATGTGATCGACAATTTACGCTGTGGTGTTCTTTGCGTCTCGTTTTTAATTTTCTCAAAATTGGAGAAAGAATTGTTTTGGTTGTAACTTGGAACCAAAACAACTCAATATTTTTTTTTTTAAAAAATCGTTCTTATTTGATTTGTAAGAGGAGATGAATATTCCATCGACAGAAATTTAGTTTCTCTTTTATCTGGCCGATATGTATTTTTAAGTATGCAGATTCGATATTTCAGTTTCGAAACGAACCGTGAATAGATTTGCTACGAAACTAGAAATTGAGTTTCCCATCGCTTCTCCGTATTTTGCTTTATAATATTTCCCTGGCGATGTTTTCAGTTGGAGATTGGTTGTTGGAAGCAACAGGGTTTTCTTACCTGGCTTAAGGGTGTTCTGCCAAGCGTGCATAGTGGTGCTCTGGGATTTTTCAATTTATTACTCGTTATTTGATATATTGTTTTGTTGTTGTATTTGATGCTTTACACGTTGTAGTAGTGGTGATCTGTGTATTGAGCTTAATCATTTTCCGCAGTCATGCTTTTGTTATCCTCTCATTCCTACTTCAATATCTGCTATTGTTGGAGATTTTGTATGATCTGTTAATATGTACTACTGGTTTTGTTATAATTAGGCGTTCGTCTTTTAATTCAAAGAATTTTCTGCCGATCTTAGTATTCTTTGTTTTCATTTTGTTTTAGTTAGCTAATTCTATCTTGCTCATTTTTTTGGAAATCTTTAAAAGTAAGTCGTGGGTCTTTTTATAGTTGTAAATGGCTTACTTTAGAATATAGCTAGCTATCGCTTTTCTAACTTTATTCACAACTTTTTGGCTTTCCTTACTGAAAGCTATGCCCTTTTAATTCTATGTAGTCATCACCAAAAATGAGTGTGCTCGGATTATTATTATTTTTATTATTGGAGGGCCATGCGGGCGATCAGCCACCTCGCACTGCGACCTAAAAGATCTATTGTGCTGGACCCTGCTTAATTATCCGTCCAGTCAATATTCAGGTTCTTAATGAACCTGACAATACGGCCTCCCGGTACGTGATACATACTATCTGGGCTTATTGCTTTCCCTCCTAGATGTTTGCTACAGCATGTATTTTCGCTAAAAAGACGGTAGCATTAGAGCCCAAGGACCTCGAGAGGGTTATCCCACTCCCTTATATTCCTACGCCTGCCCCGCATTCCGTTTGCTTTTACTCTTACGAGTTGCTGGGAATTGCAAATCGCATGTAGGTCACCAAGCTTTACTACAGGAAGGCTAAATAAAACTGGAGGATGCCTGGTATCCAGAGTCCGCATATTTTGGACTGATTAACCTATCAGCCATTCATCCATCGGCATATGCTGTTCCACCTTAGATTTTTTTTTTGTCAAACTTTGCTGTGCAGGACCTAGCTTTAACTAGATACATTGGAAGAATTGAAAATAAAGACAACAAGCACAATAGTCAGTAACCAAAAACTCTCAAAAGCTAAAATCATTGACAACAAATCAGAAAGATAGTGAAAACTATAGAAAAGGGTGGTGTACCGGGTGCGCCATAGTGACGAAATAGTGACGCTGTACATTGAAAATAGTCGCTAAGTTGTATTAACTCAACGTGCATATCGTCGAAAATATCGTGGCCAATAGGCACCGTCTGACAACACTATTCGTTGTTTGATGTCGAATTTTGCTGACCACGAAACAATGAGAGATCGTCAAAATGCCGTTCATCAAGAACCAAGGCGTTCCAATGAATTGGTTGAAGCCATCAGAGAGGGCGTTGCCCAGAACCCAAAATTGTTGTATCGTCGCCGCGCTCAGCATTTTTGCGTAAGTGGAACTACTTTGCGGCGCATTTTGAAGGACGATATGTATTTGTTTCCGTATAAAGTGCAATTAACACAAAGAATATTGCCGACAGACCGTCCACGTCTCTTTAATAACGGCCAAACAGTCGCTCGAATGGTTGACACTGATCCTGGTTTTAGCGAGCAAATTTTGATGACCGACGAAGCCCATTTCACCCATTTCGGCGGCGTTAATAAGCAAAATTGCCGCATTTGACGAACGGAGAATCCATATGAGATCCATGAGACGCCATTGCATGACAAAAAAGTGACTGTTTGGGCCGGCGTTTGAGCCAAAACCCTTATTGGGCCATATTATTTCAGAGAAAACGAAACAGTCGATGGAAATCGATATCGTTGGATATTGGCTCATTATGTCTTCCCGCAAATGCGTAAAAAAGGTCTTGACGGTTACTGGTTTCAACAAGGCGGTGCGCCATGTCACACTGCAAATCAAACAATTCAGTTTCTGCAACGAAAATTCCCTGGACGTCTGATGTCAAAAAGAAGCGACATTGACTGGCCATCCAGATCTCCAGATTTAACCCCTCCGGACTTTTTTTTGTCGGTTGTTTGAAAAGCAAAGTGTACGCCTGCAGGCCTCAGACCATTGACGAGCTCAAAGCAAACATTCGTGCCGAAATCATCGCTGTACCGCTCGAGATGCTCGAAAAGGTCAACAAATAAAGGCGGCCTGACTTAACTGATGTTATATTCAAAAAAATAGTCCAAATAAATTGCAAAGGATCAAATTGAATAAAAGTACCTCATACATAGAAATCCCTATAAATTTGAATGTTCGAATTACAGTAAAAACTACATTGGGCAGACAAGGACGAGATTAAAAATGAGATGCAAAGAACACCACAACACAATGATAAATCAAAAAATCGGAATATCAACTGTTGCCGATCACACGCGAGTCAACAATGACTCCTTCATCACCATATAATACTAAATTCTGTAATATATTAAAGCTCGTGTGGAAAGTATTAAAATAATGAATAATAATAATAATAATATTTTATTGACTAAAGCGTAAGCCGATGGCTTTTATGCATAACATTTTTACAATTTAATAACAAACTTAAAATTAACAATTAACATTTTAAATAAAGTATAACAATGAACAAAACAAACTTCCACTTACATAATCAATAATAATTTACAAATATGTACATGTTCTATGTTATAGATTTTAACATAACAGTTTTAAATTTAGAAACAGAACTAATATTTTTTAATTCCGTTGGCAAACTGTTCCAGGTGAGAATCGCATTTATCAATCCGGAGTTATGGTAAACATTTGTTCTATTTAGTGGCAAATTAATATTCCTTGTGCGCAACGATGCAGAAAAATTTAATTTATCATACAAGTACGTGGGTATACCTGATTTTATTATACGGAAAATAAACATAGCAGTTCTATAACGGTAAAACTCAAACAAGTCGCATCCAAGGATTGAGCTCCTAAATTCAGATATATGGTCAAACTTTCTAAGGTCATAGACGTATCTCACACAATTATTAAAAGTAATCTCAAGTAAATGTTTTGAGGAACTATCACAATTAGAAAATATCACATCACAATAGGTGAAAATTGGAATAATTAAAGTTTTGACAAGATATATACGTAACTTAACAGGACAAAACTTTTTTATTAATCTCAGCGAATATAAGCTATAGTTAACACGCTTACACAGAGAGCTTACATGATCTGTCCATGTAAGAGTAGTATTCAATACTAATCCTAGGTTATTAATTGTTGGAACAAATGAGATTATATCATTATTCAAAACGAGCACAGGTTTTATATAATGTACTTTATGTCTAGTTAAAAATAAAGCTTTACTTTTATTAGGATTAATAGAAAGTGAATTATTACTAGGCCATAACGATATCCTATTCAGATCGGCATTAAGTTGTATAATTAAGTCATCCAATGTTACCAAATCACCACCAATATATAACTGCAAATCATCAGCATAAAGATGAAATTGACAGTTTAAAATATGCCAAGGTAGGTCATTAATGTAAATAGAAAACAGTAAAGGGCCTAAAATTGATCCTTGAGGAACTCCAGCAATTACATCACTTAGGTTAGAAAAATCATCACCAAGTTTGACGAACTGTTTCCGGTTACTTAAATAAGAATGAAGCAACAAAATAGCGGAATCAGAAAACTTATAATACAATTTTAACTTTTGTAGCAATTGCGTATGATTGACACAATCAAAAGCTTTTGAAAAGTCTAATAAAACTAAAACAACAAAGGAATTACTTTTATCCAAGATAGCAGTTATATCATCAACTATATTTACAAGTGCAGTAGTAGTACTGTGGCCAGATTTATATCCTGATTGAAACTTACATAAAAAATTAAAATTATTAAGATGCTCAAGAATTTGAATTTGTATAATTTTTTCAAGAACCTTGGATAGTGCAGGCAAAATACTAATTGGACGAATATCACTTATATTATTGATTACATCCTTTTTAGGAATGGGAATAATCGAAGCCACTTTCCACAAAACCGGAAATACAGATTTAGTCAAGCATTGGTTAATAATGAATGTAATATGTGGTAAAAATAAATCAATAAATAGTTTCAGTATTTTGAAGTTTATCATGTCATATGCCATTACATCTGATCTAATGACACGGATTGCATTCAACACCATAAGTTCATCTACACAATCAAAAACCAAACCACAATTATCAGAACCAGTAAAATTTAAATCAGGTAACGGCAATACCACTAAAGATTCAGAAAGTTTACTAAACCCAGCTAAAATGTCATCAGCGGAAAAGTCAATAACAGCTTCAGTCGAAAAACATGATATACCAAGCTTTTTTAAATTGTTCCACGTTATTTTAGTATTACTCATATTACCAAAATAAAACCGATTTTTAGCTTGATTAATACACCTGTTTGTTTTATTTCTTAAATATTTAAAAGATTTTAAATCAAATTCTGATTTAAATCTTTTATATTTACCATAAGCCAGACCTCTCTACGCTCCATTAAATTTAAAATAAAAGCATTTAACCATGGAGCTGTGCGACACCTCCTAATGCCTTGCTTTCGTGGTACACAATTCCTATCCAACTCTAAGATATTTGAATTTAATACTTTAATAATATCATTTACATCATGATACAAATAAAGATCATTCCAATCTAACGAAGAGAAACCAAGTAAAAAGTCATCATAATTAATTGCCTTGTAATCAGGTACCACAGTATAAGAAATTTTATCTCTAATACGACTGAACCTATAACAGGCAAAAATCAAGTCATGATCGGAAATAGCTGGAACAGCAAGTTGACCAAAAGAAATGATATTGTGTATATCAGGCTCATGCAAAATAATTAAATCCAAAAGACTGCTATCTAATCTTGTTGGGTTAAAACATAAATAGCTTAAATCATTTAAACTCAAGCAAGCACTAAGTTTATTATTAATTAACATATTAAAGTTAAAATCCCCACAACAAATAACTTTTTCATACTGGAATAAGTATTGTGAAAACACAATTTGTAAATTAGTTATATCATCAGTACCAGCCGGAGGAGGATTATAAATAACTAAAACAAGAATTTTACCAAAACACCCAATGACCTCAGATGCTAAAATTTCAAGTTTGCCCAAAGTTCCACAAAATAATTTATTGGTTTTTAATGTACTCCTAAAATATATAGCAACCCCACCCCATCGCGTGTTGTTAACTCGATCAAACCGCATTATATTATAATTATTAATATGAAGCGACCCGTTTGAAATCTTATCGTCAAGAAAAGTTTCTGTCAAAGCAAGGAAATCAAATTTATATTCATTCAATAAAATAACAATATCATTAAAATGTTTTACCAAACTACGGACATTTAAATGGCCAAATTTCAGACATACATTAATATTTACCTGCAAAACATCACCTGTAACAGATTTGCTCTCAGATTTACAATAATTTAAATTTAATATATTGTTGAATTGACTAAAACTGGTTTCCAAAGCTTTACATTTTGAGGCAATGTTGTCCGAAAATTTTTATTATAAAATTCCCGAATTTGTACACCTAATAGCCAGGTATCAGGATCAAGCGCCTTAGTTCTAAAGTCACTACTAACCCCCACTTTGTAGCATACGTACTCCAAAGATTCAAAAACTCGATCTTTAGGAATCAGTTTGAACACTTTGGACTTATCAATGTCCAGGCAAGTTTGCACCATCGATGTAATATCCTGTTCTGTGGTAGCAGGATCGAACTTAGACACACGTAACCATAGCATAGGAACATTTGCCTTAACACCAAAATCCTCATCAAATTGCCGAGTACCAAGGATCGGTTTGGTACTTAGATGTCGGGAACTCCATTTCTTTTCCTTAGTTTGTGTACTCGAACAGCCAGATACCACCTCAGCAAAAGTACTAATGGGTTCCATATTATTATTAAAATTATTTATACTGCAACCAGCAGATACAGCTTTAGTACGTTGCAGGGAAGCTGGTATAGTCGGCACTAAGGTTTCATCACCAATCAAACACGCAGATACAGCTTTAGTAGGTTGCAGGGAAGCTGGTACAGTTGGCGTCAAGGTTTCATCACTAATACACAACTCACATTCATTTAGGCCAACAGCAGAAGCAATTGGTTTGTTTGCAATAATATTCTCAGCTACTGATTTAATGGAAATGTCAATTAATTTTTCCAGTTTATTTACATATTGCACATATAAAATTATGCAACTGTCACAAAACCAACGTATGTTGTCAGAATTATTAATTAATTCGAATGCAGCTTTTCGCAAACCAACACATCTGAAGTGTGCAACTTCTTTGCACAATCCACTGCAAACTAAAATGTTCTCACATGCAGTGGGTAAATCACATTTAATGCAATTACTCATATTAAGTAATAACAAGTAAAACTAACAACACAATACAACACAAAAAAAAAAAAAAAAAAAAAAAATTATATATATATTTGACTTAGTATATAGTACACTATTTACATATATACGGTATACATATATTTATATATGTACATATATCATTATACAGTTATTGAATTCACTATTTATTTTTTATTATTATTTTTATTTATTTCTTTTTTGTTTTTTCTTTTTTTTTTTTCAGCAGGAAAATAAATAAAACACGTCCGAATAGTTCAAAGAATACTTGTTTGTTAATGAATGGGGAATAAGAACCAACACTCTCTCTGTACACAAAATAAATTAGGGTTTAAATACAAATTCTGTCTTGAATTTTAGTACTTTCATGTAAAACTTATATATTTCTCTTCTCTAAATTAAGATTTACTTGATAAATCGAAGGGGTGATTCATCAACCAAACTACAATACAAGCTATTTTGTGAGCCCACTGTATGTGTATCATTTACGTTAAACGAATGTGACTTGAGTTCCGGCATCCAATAAATGAGCTTAGAATAAAGTGGTCAGAATAAAATTATTTCCAGAACTAAAAACTTGTTGTTTCATTTCCATTCCACGAGCTTTTAAATCACCTAGTATGTAATAAATCGAAAACGAGTACCCTCAAATAATGCTTCACCGAAATATCCATAATTCGGCACTGGTTCCATTGTTAACTGGTAATTTAACAGAAAAATTTGTTAAATTAGCTATTTTGGGTTTACTTAGCTGTGTTTGAGCAAAGTACACGATTTTTACTACCGTCGTTGCTTCGATACATCAGCATTTTTATTTCATCAAGTTGCCTATGACGGACGAATGAAGGAAATTATCTAGATTACGGATGTAATTTTGAATTCGATATTTTCTAAGAATTCCAAAATTTAATCCTGCGTATTGTAAAATCTGAAACTTATTTCAAATTGGTTAAATTTGATTACCTACGTCTAAAATATTTGTTGCATCATATTTTTCCTTATTTTAGTAATTTTTCAATTATTAAATTTTCCAACGGTTAAAATTTGAAATATTCGAGTTTAAACAATTTGTGATTTTGTACATTTATAAATTAAAAGCTAAATAAATTGTAGTTGTACACAAGACTTAGCGGCCTGCCATTTATTAGGAATACGATAGTGAAATGTTTGATCTATAATACTAATCTAATTATAATAACACGCAACATTTATTTAATCAAAATAAAAAACTTGTTACACAATAATACGAAATAATTTTAATCAAATTTGGACATAAATCAAATAACTTTGACTTTCCAATTTATTGCCAAAGAAACATAAATATCCTATCAAGACATTCATCTTCATACAAATTTTTGTGCTCAAATCGGATATTATTATCCATAAATTATATAACATTATATGTATGTATTACGTTTATATAATATTATTATGATAAGGGGATGACAAATTCCAGGAATTCGAAATGAAAGCAAAAACACCAACAACAACAACCGAAATAGAAAAATTATGATGGAAAATGGTCAAGGTAATTTTCATCATCATTCCTGTGCTGACTGTTATGCTGTTATTTAATAATCAGAGTGTGTACTCAAACATGCAATAAATGTATCGGTACTTTAATTAAATTTCAATTTTAATCTGAAAATCTATCTAGTTTTATAATTTAATTTTACATGCTGAATGATTTTATTTAAATTGCATCGAATGTATGTTTTTTTAAACCACATGTACATATATTTCCAGATTAAACACTACACAGTTTCAAATTATTTTCAAAAACAGTTTTATATTTAATTAAAATTTGTCTCCAAGAAGCATTTCAACTACATAGGTCGGTTGCGTTTTAAGCGACTTTTTTCTAAGTTTAAAAATCCCCGTTTAAAAAATACACTCTATGAGCCCCTTGTATCACACAACTTATAGTATTTTTGTTATTTCAATAACGTATCAGACAAAAAACCCAACAAATTTATTTATAATTATTTATAAAGTACTTCACTGTATAACAAGTAGTTAATAATAATAATAGGTGTAATTGAATCGCTTATGTAGATATGGAATATAACGAAAACATTGAAACATTATTATTACATTTCGATAATTAAAGCAAAATTTATATTTATTTACTGTAAACAGGGAAAACAAGGTAGAAATGTAATAAGGAAAACTTACCTAAATCAATGAGTATAATCAATATTCTAACAAATAATGATTAGTTAACTAATTATTTCTCATCAATTACTATAATTACAAAATTAATTTTGTTTGTCGGTTTTGGGAAATTGTTTCGAACATACATACTCGTATCTGAATAAATCAAATACGTAGATCAAATTATCGCCACTTTATCATTTAGATTTATTGGTGGGATATAAAGCACCACAAAAATAATTGATTTGTATATGGCAGTGTTTTATTTGGTTATAAATTAGTTTTGTTGTTATTTGGTAATTAATAATTATTTGTTCGAACGAAAAATAGTTATTTATGGATAAATCGCAACTAATGATCTGGGATAAGAAGCTTGTCACACGGACTATAGACGATTGGGGCATTACCCTCTATTGGATAATACCTCTTTGCTCACGAGTATCATCAAAGCAACCTAGATTATACAAAGCCATAGTCTAAAAAACAAAGCTTTTATAAGGGAATTAGAAACGACTAAAAACCAAAATTTTCATAGTAAAACACACAAAACATATGGAAAATCACTTTTTTTCCTAAGACAAATTTTTCAATGAAAACGTTACAAATTCTTAATTATGATTTCTGAAATACTTTCATAAATGTTTGAATTTAAATATATATGAATATCGTTTAAGTAAATCGTTTTCATTTTCTTGTAATAATCGATTTATTTAAACCAAAATATAAAACAAAAATTCATAACAACAGCATTCTGGCCAAATTAAAATAAAAGCTTACTACAATTCGTTTGGTCATTAAGTCAATATCCATTACATAGGTGGCAGTGATGGCCGTACAAATTTGGTAAAATCGTACCAAAAATTACCACCTGGGCAAATATAAGATTCAAAATTTGTAGGAAAAACAAAACAAATCCACAAAATATTAAGAACTTGTGCCAATTTTGTGATTAAATAATTTTTTTTCGTATTTTTCTGTAAACATTTTAGATCTTACGTACACTAGTAAAACTAATGGTAAATTTAGCAAGTATTATTTTAATTCGTCAGAGCCAACTGTGATGTTATAGGCCAATCTAAATAATTTTCTATTGAAGTTTTAGAACCTGTTAGCTCTTCTCCAAGCGTGATCACAACTTTTTCGCTAACTGAATATTCATTGAAATTATGTAGGGTTTGTGGATCACAAAATGATGTAGTCTGGTGGTCGTCGTTTTCACAACTATGATGTAGATTTGGATCTAATACTTGTGTGGTGCTTTCAAACCTTTCAGATGTTGTGAGTCCTTTCATTGTCATAAACTGCTGGAATAGTAACTTAAAGTTTTCATCATACTGCTTTAAAGTTTGTGGGTTTTTCAAAACATCTTCAAAAATTTTGATTTTTGAATCGCCGACAATTTCCGAAAATTTTTCTTAATTAATTGAACCGTCCAAAGGAATTGTATTAGACACAAAGGTATTTGATGATTTACCGAGACACTTTGAAAAATCTATGGCGGTGAACTCCCACAAAAACAAACCACATGCCTTGAATCCATTTGCAATTATTTGTGGCGTAATGCAGTTATCAAAAGCTTTTAGTAACAAAGGTGCAAGCACCCGGATTTTCTTTGCGCCATTTGTGAATCATTTTAGCCCAGGAATTTTTCAATGGTTTAAACGTGGCAAAGTCACACGGTTGTAAAATTCGAGTCGCATTTGGATACAAGGCGATAATAATAATGCCCAGCCGCACACATAATTCACTTACCTTTAGTGTCATGTGTGTGCTAAGATCATCGACAAAATAAATAACCGGAAATTTTATTTTATGACTTACTAGATATGGGTGAAAGTGTTTGATATGTATTCATAAAATACCTCTTTGGTCATCCAACCATTTTCTGAAATTGCTAGGGCCCAACTTTGAGGCACAGATTTCCGGATTTCTTCTGGCACCCTTTTGTACGGGTAAATGATCATGGGTGGAACAGTTTCACCACTGGCACTAAATGTGCACATTACGGTTAAATTTGATTTCGGCGCTCCTCGATCAATTTCATAAATATTTCGTGCTCCATTCTCAGCTAGCACAGATCGAGTTTTCGGGCACAGTAGAAAATTGGTTTCGTCACCATTATATATTCGTTCTGGATATTCCATTATATTTAAATTATTACTGTCGTTTAAATAACTATTAACTGAATTAAACCAGCGCTCAATGTCGCTAGTACTGACTCTGGCACTCGCTGTTGTCACTGGATCTGAAACTCTAATTGCCACACTCGGATTTCGTTTTAAAAAGCTGTTAAACCATCCTCTTCCAGGTGTATTGTTTTTAAATGGGGTAACTCTTTGGTCTGCATCGATAAATTCCTTAACGCAATCAAAAACATCTTCTTTCCTTTTCGGAAACCCTTTTTTTTGGCAGGCGATTAGCCATTCCGCAATAGCATGCTCTTTACTTGTGCTTAGAATCGTAGGTGAGCCAAGTTCTGGTTTTTGAATGGTTTGCCCCAACCGAAAAATTAACGTTGAACGCGGGATATTATAAATTCTTGATGCTTATTTCTTTGTTATCAGTTTTTCTCGAATTTCCAACAAAGCTTACTGAAGAAGAGATTCTTTATAGGATCCCCGCTTTTTAGGCATAATTATAATCTAAATTTCATTTAATAAATTAAAATTAAACTAATACGTGACAATAACTGTAACAATGCGTACACAATTATTGACACTACAATGTCAATTGTTATAGCAAGAAGTTACATTTATTGACAGTCTAGGATCAATTACTGAAACTTTATTAAATGTTGATATAGTCATTGACACCTAGCGTATTTATTTATTTATAATATTTTAAATTAATTTAATTAATTTTATGTTCGTAAAAACATTTAATTGAATAGATAGAACGTAAATCTAATCAATTTTTTATTTAACAATTACGGAAAAATCACTAACCTTTAGAGCATTCCTTGTTCAAAATCACTATAATTTCACAATAACTTGTTGCTTGATTTTCACTGATGTTAGTGTAGAAACGTTTGGCGAACGACTGAATTAAAACCCGATATTTAAAATAAAAAGAGAAAGAGATTAATTTAAATTTAACAATAATCTCTTTTGTATGATGTTTGTATGACACAAAAGAGTGATAAATGCTAAATAGCTTGATGGTGTCAAATACTGTATCAAAATTCGTGGGTCTCAATAGCTATAGCATTTACGATGATTGGGTTTTTTAGCCAAAATTACCGCACCTCGTACATGTTGGATGTTCCCCCATTTAGATTATGCTTGATTACTCTTTCTATTCCCAGTCGGAAAACCTCGCAAATTAAAATTGAAATTTTGAAAAAATTCAACAAATTTAGTAAAGAAAAAAGTTTAACGTCCTATTGACTTGAAAGTCAAAGCCAAGTTATTGTTAAATTTGGGAGTTAAGGAAAAGAAAATACTATTTTACTAATTTCTGTTTTATTTATTTAAGATTTTTAATTAAAATCGTTAATTTTGATGGCTATTTTGTGTACTGTTCATTTGCAATGAATTCTTAGTAAAGGTGCTATTCCATGGGAAAATTTTACTGAATAGTAAAATACGCCAAAAAGAGAAAATAAAAATCAAACACCATATAATAGACAAAGACAAGGTGTGTTTTATTTTTAATTTTTTATAGCAAAAGTTTTAAGGGGAAACTTGACATTAAACCAAAACATAACCAATAATTGCTAAAAAAATTATGTATTTAGTATTATTCGATTTTTCATTCGTCTCTAAATTATCTAAAAAATTAAATATTATTAATACTCATATCAGAATTTCATTTTTTCGAACAATTTTTGTCACAGAATAAAAAATTAAAAAATATCTTCACCATAAATTCGTACCCCTATTAAAATTATTAGTGTGTGCGAGAATTATTTTCTATCATATACAAATTTTATGTACGTGGGTTAGTGACACTCCTATAAAATGTTCTCGATTTGATACTTTTTAGAGGAGTGTTACAACTACAGACACAAATATTTTTTTACTGATTCGATTTTTTGTTTCATTCCGCCTCTACCAAATATATATTTTTTTCTTGCTTTTATTTTACTGTTCAGTAAAATTTTCTCATGGAATAGCACCTTAACACTAACATCATAAATTCTAATATTTTGTATGGTGTTGATAGCAAGGGTGTTGTTTATTCAAAAATCGAATAAAATTGTTTTTTTGATCTTGAAGCATTTCAGTTCAAATGTGTCATGTGTACAAATAAAAAATAAAGTGTGTATGTAGAACATCAAAATAGCTTGTTTTTTTACACCTGAACCGGTTTTTACATAGTCGATACGTTCTAATCGGGTAAAAAAAAAATCGTGTAAAGAGAACCGTGTAAAACAGGTTTTGGCATACATACTCATTTATTAACAACTAAAAACATAAACAACTTTGTGGTAATTTAAAACAAACAATACGAATTTTGAGAAAGGAAGCAAGTTTCTTACAAATTTAATATTTTTTTGTATTCTTTTTTTATTTGTATGTTTCTTTTAATTCCTATTTGTTCCGGTTGGTCGATTTTCACTAAAATTAAGACTGTAGCGAAAGGCGGACAGACCGACAGATACCAATTGGAAGGCCGAAAAGTTTCATGATTTTGAACCCTTATCTTGTTGCAGTAATTATGAAATGAATCAAAAAAAATCAGAAATGTACATAAACGTAGATAGTCGAGCTGAAATTAAATGTGTGAGTGTACACGAAAAAAAGGAAGATCCAAAGAAGAGAATTATAAATAATATCTCTATTTAAAGGTTTCCACTTTTGCATAAAATGTACGAAGAGAATTGTGCACTAATAGAATACTTTGATAAAAATGTCTTATTATTTTAAACAATACTAGCGAACATTATTTCGCCCTAGCCTATATTCGTCAATAAATTGTTTTTATTATTGGTATTTTTTAAAATTATTTAGTTTATTCAGTTTAATATTAAATCCTAAAACCTAAATTACAAAATTTTATTGTTATTTATAAGCCCGGTATGCTTCGTTAAAAAATTCTTTTTGAAAAACGCTTATTCTAATGCTTTTTGGTAAACAACATTTTCTGTTTTATATACTCGTGAGCATGCAGTATAGAGCTGTCCATGTGAAAAGTATAGATATTACAAATTTATACCGGAGACTTCAAAAGAATGGCCTTTATAAGGCCTTATTGAAGACGAACAGGAAATTGAAGTTGTTTAAAATTAAATGGCAAGTCGGGTGAAATTAGAATTCGGGGAATCGAAACTACTTTACCTTTGTATTTTCCTTTTAAAATGGTTGCATCGATGACGTTGTTCATTAACTTTTTCACTGCAAGTCTGATACCATTACAAAGTCGTGATTGATTTATATTGCAAAGCGTAATAATCGGTGCTCGAATTTTTTATTGTAGATTGTGTGCTAACATTCTCGGCAAATCAAGTAAATTACAAAAATCGGTAGGATAATTCACTACGTCAATTTCAATGTTCTATCTAATGCTTCAAATGATTTCTTGTCGGTCCTAGTATACTCATGTCGTTGGAAGTAGTGTTTTCGGTCAACTATATGCTCAATGTTCCACCCTATTTGGCCATATTCCACAATCCTATTTCCATCGCGAGCAATTTCTTGATTAATTTTTAACAAAAAATGCTTCCTGTACGGGAGGAGTGAACAATTTTCAATATATATTCAGATACAGAGCGTCAAAAAAAAATTTGCTCGATTTTTTACTTAGATTCATATTTTATTTAATAGCTCATGAACTATTTCACGTATAATTGCATCAACATTTTCCCTTTAAGTTTTTTTAGTGTGCATATTTCTCAAGAAGAAACCAGCCCCTTCATCATTCTCCTTACAAAAAAATTCAATAAGGCAAGATCGGGTAGGTGTACAGTAGCTCACTTCGACCAATTCAGCGATTATCATAAATAATATTCAGCCATGATTTAATTTGGTGACCAAAATATTGTGGTCATACTGCTTCATATTTGTAAAATATATGTCTGCTCTCTGTGTTCGAGATACATCTCTCAGAGTATTTATACATAGTTCGTTTTCTGTCAAGACCAATTAACTGATTGTCAACAACACCAGCCCACACATTCACACTTAATCCTTATTTAAGCAAAAACGATTCAGAAAACGTCCTATGGTTAAAATAATTGCCTCTCTCTGTAAATTTTTGAATTTATTTTAATACAAAATCCCTTTTCTGACACCAAATTGATAAGATTGGGTTGATGTCACTTGAGTGAAGATTATACCAAATAGCAAAATATAAACATAGATTAGTAAATTCACTGTTAATACAATTTCTTATTGGAATTTTGAGTGAAATATAGCGGTTCCTATTGTTTCGGTAGTTTTGCATTCTCAGTAAATAACAAGAAGCGTATCAAATCGGCCATGTGTTGTTTCCGAAAGGAGATTATTGTTGTACGTCAAGCCGATTTCTATTGTTTGAGTAGTTTTGCGTTCTCGGAGAATAACAAAAAATCTTAAATATCTGAAAGTTTGTTTTAAGGAACGACTTGTTTAGTTGTTTAAAAGCTTTGCCATATGGAAATGATGGTGACAAAATTATTAAAAAAATTGTTCGACTCTACAAAAACTATCACATTCTTCGAAAATTTTGTTAAAATTTATATAATCTCATTCAAAAAAAGTCCAATTTTATAATTTGACCAATTTTATTCATTAATTTCAGTTTAACGAATAGCAAAATTCGAAATTGGATTGTTTTAAATCGAAGAGTCGAACAATTTCTTTAATAATTTTGATACTGCACGTAAAACAATTGGGCCAAAAATTGCATTTGACTTGCATGTGACAAAGCTTCTAGAAAACTAAATAAATCGTATCTTACAACAAATTCTAGAATTTTTAAGATTTCTTATTATTCACCTAGAGTGAAATTATGAACTATTCAAACAAATAGAAAGGGTAACATTAGGCAAAGAAATAATTAATAATCGTTCGTTTTATAAAATTTCGTAATAGGCATATGAAAAATAATTTCTAGAGCGAAGTACTTGTGAATACTTCTGGAAAAAAGAAAATTTTATTACCAAAAAAATTCTTGAGTGAAATATTTCTAAATAAATGAAAAAAACTCAGTTTTTGGTAACAAATTAAAATAGGATCGTCTTACTTAATTTTTTAACTAAAGCTGAGCTTTTTCATTGATTTTTAAATATTTCGCTCTAGAAATTATTTTACATATTAAAAAAAATTGATTAACCCTTTATCGTTCTCATTTAATGTGTTTTAACTTTATATATTGTAACCAATTAAAGCGCCTTAATGATGACTTCGTTTATTTATTAATTTAATTTAGTATAATTTTGTATAAATTCGCTAGAATATTGTGTTATTAAGACGTATGTAAAATAAAACAAATTAACCACCAATCAGTTAGTACTGGAGTGGGAAACTGAAGCCAACGAGTCTCTATTTACACTCACGCAACGGATTAAATCCCCTCGATTCTGCGAATCAGTGGAAGGTAACCTTGCCGTACCGTGACATCAGGGATGAAATTGATATAAATTCCAAAGTACTAAAATGTTGAGCACAGGGGACTAAATTGAGCTTCAAAGGACTTTTTTAATATTTTTATGAACTTACTACTTACATATTACACCGATAGATGTGACTAAAAGTAACAAAAATTTTTTTTTCTTAGGAGGTAAAGGGTTCAGTTAAAAGGTTGAATGATGATTTTGTGAATTAAGACTGATTTTTACATTCAAACATTTTCGCAGATACAGAGCAGATGTCAAATCAAAAATTTGTTTTCTTTAAACATAAAAAATAAATTTAAACAAAAATGTCGTAAATTAAAACAAATGATTGGTTTTCTTGTGTATGTAACATTGTAACCTTATTATAGCTATTTATTCAAGCATCGCCGATTTTACAGAAAAAAGATGAAACTCGACATCTGCAAGAAAAAACAGATGACGATTTTTGGGTTCGTTTCTCGAGTTTCAATTGACTTTTCAAGCAGACGATTTTTTTTCCTCTTTTTGTCTTTGTAGTTTCTCCTATGTTGTGTTTCAACTTTTTGTAAGTCGGCACTCACTCAGTAAATGGTTTGTTTAGAATTATGGGAGATATCCACAATATTCCACATCAAGCACGTCCACGTAAAATCATTTTTATATACAATTTTTGCCTATTTTTTACTTTCACCGAACGGAATAATATCTCCCAACAACAAAACAAGACCACTGCACTTGCACTCTCCCACGCCACCAATATTATAATAAAAATGAAAATGGAAACAGAACAATTGAACAATCAATCAACTCAACCCAACAAAGAACAAAACAAAAAAAAAAAAACGATGCACGCCACAGTTACGTGTCGTGTTTACCATCGGTATTCGGTCGTCTCATCTACATTTTGTCGAAATTCGAAGAGCTGCCCAACGAAAAATTATTCGATCTTCGAACACCAGTAAAAAACGTTTGAGTCAAAAGCAGAAAGGAGTTTCAGTCAAAAATTAAAAGGCAACTAAGTCAAAACAATTTTAGACTGAAATGCCTTTTCAGAAGGAAGTTCAATCAAAAAACTAAAAATGAATTCAAGTCAAATCGTATAACCAGAGTCCTTTTTGGATTTGTGACTGAATTATCTTTTAAAAAGGAGATTCAGTCAAATAAAACTAGAAAGGAATTCCAGGCAAAATAGATCTCCGGGAATACAGTCAACAACATTTAAGTCAAAAACCGAAAGGAGTTTCAGTCAAACAATTTCCCCGTACAAATATTATGACTAAAACTCCGTTAAAAAGGGAACTTCAGTCCAAAAAAGGTATTTCGGTCAAAAAACAGTTTGACTGAAATACCCTTTGTGTATTTGGACTGAACAACCTTCTTGAAAAATATTTCAATCACAACTTTTTGGACTAGAACACCTTTTGTTAGGTTGGTTTTTTTAACTAAAATGCCGCCGTAGGGCTAGTTATTGGCTCCCGAGGTCCAGTCGAAAGCAATTCAGTAAAAAAAGGAGTTTCGGTCAAAAATTAGAAGGTACACTAATTTTACGCTGAAATGCCTTTTCCGAAGGTAGTTCAACCAAAAAATAAATAAAAAGGCATTAGGTCAAAAATTTTATGACTGGAATTTTTTTTTGATTTGTGGCTGAAATACCTTTTCAAAACGAGATTCAGTAAAACAACTAAAAAGAAATTCTAGACGGTTTGGCATTTCGTTCCTTAGGACATCAGTACTCACTGGTACTATTACCGGTGAGTCATCAGAAGACAGATCATGGCAACCCGTGGCCTTAGCAAATGTACGTGGAATGCCCTTAGTTACACAAAAGTCAATTAAATCAGAAATTTTCTTTTTTTCTGTGGGCCAATAAGTTGGGTTACCGCAGATAAACAATCCAGAGACTTCCTCTATCGCTTCATAAAGTTGTTTGCCTTTCGGCGATGTTAATCTGGAACCGCAATGAGTAAGGTTAGGGTTGTAATCACCGCCACAAGAAATTTATTACCCAGCTGGCTGATATAATCCAAGAACAGGAGTTTATTTATAGCATGTTTTGGAAGACAGTACACTGCCAATATAACACAGTTTCCCGACCACTCCTGCAAACAGATGCTCGTTGATTGTATAAATTCATAGTGTGCTAATCTTCTCTTAATCAATACAGCAGTGCCTCCATGTGGTTTCCCATCTGGGTGCTTGATGTCATAAATAGAGTACCCATTAATTTTGAAATAACTATTTTTGGTAAAACGTGTTTCAGATATGTATTAACATTATGTCAATATTGTGCTCAATGAGGAATGCTTGTAACTCCGCTTTATGTTGTGCTAGGTCATTTGCATTCCAAATGGCTATTTTGATGATGGTCATTTTTGGCTTTTTACGACTATCTTAGATCCATGGTTCTCTCCATCATCGCCATGAAGCTCTGCATTATATTAGTCAATTTGCTTAAAGCTGTTGATATGTTTTGCTCTTCATTTGCTTGCACTTTAGGAGCGGTATCTTTAAAAACACTTCCGTGTGAAACCCCTTGGTGCACGCTACCGTTTACAGTTGCTTACTGTTTTCCATTTTGAGCGTTTATGTTTACAATTTCTAGTCGTGCTCACTTTCAATTCTAGATAAATTGGGCACCCTCTATAATTAGCTGCATTCTCTCACTGATGTTTTCTTTTTTGCTTTATTGCAAAAGAGGATTGGTTGTTTTCTCCCGAAAAGAAAACATCAGTGAATTTTTTCTGTAAACGTCAGGCAGCAGACGTTTACAGAAAAAATTCAAATATAAATATTTTTTCGAAAGGACTGAAATTATAAATACTTTTTCGAAAGGACTGAAATTTTGATGAAAAGGATCGAAGGACTTTTTATTTTCTAAAGGACCGAAAAAAGTCCTATAGGACCAACTTTTTCATCCTTGCGTGACATTCGTCTGTAGTCGGAGCCAGCATCGCACCACTTCACCAAAAGACTAAATCCTCGTAGAGGAAGGGTCAATAACCCTTGCTGTGGTAAAGTGTCACTCGATCA
Source organism: Tipula vernalis (assembly GCA_958295665.1). Taxonomy (NCBI): domain Eukaryota; kingdom Metazoa; phylum Arthropoda; class Insecta; order Diptera; family Tipulidae; genus Tipula; species Tipula vernalis. The sequence continues at coordinate 365,598,020 of OY282559.1, forward strand.
CTCCACGTCTAGCAGAACGAGCAACCATCGGAGTTACAGTGGTGTCAGATGTGGGGTACTGGAACAGCCATACTCACAAACTAACCGATGGCCGCGTTACAAGATCATCTAGATGAACTTTGGAAACAATTGTAGCACACAAATCAATGGATGCTGCCAAGCAAAAGGCTGAGGAGGAAGCGGCGGTTGCCCGACAACAGTTAGCTGCCATTCAGCAGTCACAGACGGCAACGAAGGCAGCCCAACAGAAGGCCGAATCAAAAACCATAGCGGTCCGGCAACAATTAGAAGCAATGAGCGCAGAAATGGCCGTACATACCCTAACTACGCAGGAAGAGTGCCAGAAGATACCAAAAGAAGGTGTGCAATTTACCACCCTACATCAAGATTTCCTGGAGTTATCGCAGAAGCTCTCATGGCTGGTCAAAATGTCAACACCTAGAGAGTCTGTCACTGCCTATGTACCGCGCGGTGCGGATTCAGATCCTGGTATAGCTCCAGCCCCTGGTACAGCTCTGACCCCGGGTGTATTATTGCCGGTAAATACGCAAGTCAACGAATATTCAGGAATCCTGTCGCGGCCACTAAAGTTGTCAACATACGAATGCTCCTCCTGTTGGGAGGAGTATTAAACGCATTTCGAGTTGGTCGTGGAAGCTACCGGGTGGACCACGCCGACGGCAAGACGAGATTTTAAATTATTGTGTAACACGTTGTCGCTTCGCTTCGGTACATACCAACAAAAGAAAATAAGTCATATCCTTCTTTGCTATCGAACACAACAAACAAAGGAGAGCCTCTCAGCATTCCGATCGTATGTGGGGAAATTGGCACGCAAGTCATTTCCTACCCTTCCTCGAGAAGCGTTGGACCGCATTGCCCTCATCGACGGCATCAACGAAATCGAAGAACAAGATCTTGTCAGGATGGCTAGACCGGCAACCTTCGTGATGCTTTAGCCAAAGCCATCGAAACCACGGCCTCGGAACCAGCGGAATGTGCGGGAAACCATTTTTGAAGAAGATACGGGAACCATCGTCGACGAAGTCACTCTCGAGGCCAACACCGGTACTAAATTAACTCCACGAAGGAGGTCAAGGTATCGATATAAGGGGAAGCAAAGAACGCCCACAGAAAAGGAAGAAGAGAACGTCGATAAATCCTGCTCCTGTGCCCCAAAATCCAGCGCCAATACACCATCGGTAAACGAGAACTAGTCGCTGGTATAGGTCACCCAGCGGCTAAAGAAAATTATGATGCCCAGAGGAAATAACAATCCAAGCAACCAACGGTGCCTCCTTGACAACCGAGGGACTTCTCAACCCGAAGAAGTGTACATTCGTCATCGATACCGGTGCTACGGTGAGTTTAGTGAACAGCAATTTTCATTAACCATGGCCTACGCAACTTATTACATTACAATTACATTACTATGCAACTTAAGAGTTAAGACAGTGACTGGAGATCCTTGCCCGGTCCATGGTAATGTCGACCTAACTGTCAAGCTGGGAGAGTTCGCACAGCCGGCAAGTTTTGTTATTACTGATATAAGAGACGATGTGATACTCGGTACCGATTTCCTGAAGAAATTCCAAGGCCAAATTAATCTGGTGGATGAATGATTGCTCTTGAACAACAAGAAAATCGCAATCTCGGTCGCTGTAAATCCCGCCATCGCGATAGCATCAAGAGTGAATATACCCCCTAGAACAGAAATATTTGTCCCTGTGAAACTAGCCAAGACCAGCTTAGGACCTACGTAATCAAACACCCAGAAACGTCAAATCTGCCGGAAGGAATTATGATCGCACGAGGAGTCATCGTCGCAAGTAGCCCTCCGGGAAAGTGGGACCCGGCTTCTCAAAACCAAATCAAGTAATCTTACGATCTCTGCAAGGAATACCAAGAGAATCACACTATTCGGTCACACAATTTTTAAATATATTTGCTAGATTCCCAGGGGACTACGGGAAAACAACTCTTACTAAACAAGTGATCGAAGTAGGAGAGGCCAGTCCAATAAAGCAACCACCGCGGAAGATACCAATCGCAAAACAGGGTGAAGTGAGCAACCTATTGACTGACATGAGAGTCAAACGTGTCATCGAGCCAGCTGTCAGCCCTTGATCTTCTCCCGTTGTGCTTTTCCGGAAGAAAAATGGGTCCCTAAGGTTTTGCATCGATTACCGGCGGTTGAATGATGTCACCCGGAAGGACTCGTTTCCTTTACCTCGAATTGACGTTACTTTGGATTCAATGAAAGGCGCGTGCCGGTTTTCGACCAACGATTTAGAAATACAGGCCTAAGACTACGTTTTCGACCGCAGACGGCTTTTGGCAGTTCACAGTAATGCCCTTTGGCTTGTGCAACGCTCCTGCCACATTCTCAGGATTAATGCAGATGAATTTCGCAGGGCTCCCATGGGAAACGTGCCTGGTTTATCTAGATCAGTGTTGTGCATTTACGCGTAAAAAACTATTTTTTACATATTTGATGTAAATAATAGTAAAAAATAGTAAAAAAATGTCAAATGTAAAAAAATGTAAAAAAATGTAAAAAAATTTTTATTTAGTGACATCTATTTGAATAAAATTATATTATTCAAATATGGTAAATATATTTGATATTTAGTCGATACACACAATTATTATTTAATTATTAAGAATTTAATTTGTCTGGCTGTAATCAATTGATTTTTTCGTAAAATTCGATTTGACATATTGTAAATCAATTCGAAATTGTTTAGGTAAAAGTTTTTGCTTAATCATTTTATACAATATATAAAAAGCATCGTACTTCATTATTCTCACCAGAATTTTTTATTAAATTATTTCTAACATTAGCCTAATCTAGATACTTTGCACTTTGCAGTTTATTAAATAATTATAAATTACAACATTGTTATTAACAAATAAAATATAAATTATATTATCAATGTCCTTGTTATAAATAAATATTAGTTATGCTAGAAGTAAAAAATGTACGTATGTAGTTTTATAAGTTACTTCTTTGCTCTTTCTACGGCTTCCTGCAGTCAAAAATAATAATACATCAGCTGATTTTGTTTACATTTTAATTGTGTTGATAAAATTATGAACGGATTATATTTTTTCATCCAGATGTTTATTAAACAATAAAAATAAAATTGTAATGTTTCGTACCTCGTTTTCAGTTTGTTGTTAATTTACAATATTACTAACCGACTAACCGTTGATACGTAAAATATGTTTTACAAGGCTAAATATGTCATCACGTTCAAATATGTAGTAAAGCATAACTTTTCTCTTAATGAAAACGATGTTGCATGAGCTTTCTTCAATACATTTTTAAAATTTAGATTTTTCATTATAAATTTTTATTCTAAAATAAAAATAACCAAAAATGCTCAAATAAAAATAACCAAAATGCTCAACCGAAAAATGAATAACCGAAACATCAGGAAGAAAAAATTAGGAAACTTTAACAACCTTAACAAATAATAAAAGAAAGAAATACTCGGACACATGATCGCAAATTACATTTGTAATATACAAGATAAACCAAACAATTCATGATTGAAGAAGTTTCAGTAATAATATTGGTAATGGTATGCATAAACAGAAACTATTACGTTTAAATTTAGTAGCCAAGGAACATTTTGTTGGATAGAAAAAGGTAACAAATAATATGAAACGTAAGCAGTTACAAAAGGTGAATGACCGTTCTACTTATGCTTTATGACGAAAGAAAATAAAATTCGTATATGTATAGTATATTGTAACTTTCTCACATTTATTGAAACCTGCGAGAATTCTCTTTTGAACTCTTCAGAGAGAATTTTCGTAAATAAGCAACTTCTAAAATACCCATAATATTTATGACGTGTAAAACACCTAACATTTATTTATAATAAAAAAATATTAACAATATATAATTGTTACTAACAAATAACAATTCAATAACCAAACTTCATCGAGACTTGATTGTAGTCTCTGACTATAATAAATGTAAAAAAATGAGTTAATGACATATGTAAGATGAGATGATCCAGGAATAATTTGTAATTGTTTAAAGAGTTTAATATATCAATGTATGCAACACTAATGATTAATCAATTATTTTTAAGAATAACAATAATCCACAGTCATCAGCATCAATCAATAATCCACAGTCACATCATAAATAATAAATACATAATAATTATACTAATACGTACATATGTCTGCAAAAGTGCAAAGGCTCTGATTGTGCCACATATCACTTAAAGTTTTAAAGAAATATTAGAAATGAATTGTTAATTCACGATGAGATGAATTACTTCCTAAATAGAAGGTACGAGGATCAAATCAAGCGGCCTTGTGATTATTCGATTAAGAAATGCATTTCCAATTTTTCAAACACTAAAATCAAATAACCAAATGAAAAATATGTTTAAAACTGGCAACGTTTCACATTAATGTTGTTCTCTGCATACTACCATATTTGTTTTTGGTATTGTAGATGCTTCTACTTTAGTAGTATTGTGTTTTATTTCGACTTGAACTTGATCTTCACAAATCAAAAAATCCAAATAAATTTTATATTTTTGTTATCCTGTGAAGAACAAAGACGGGTTGCACTTAAACAGTGCAGTTAGAAAGGGATAAACAGTTTCTTTATGTACATATTTGGTTTTTAATGTACTAACAGTAAAATCATATGGTTGAAATGGTTTCGTCTTTCTACGCTTTATTGCAGTCAAAATAATAATACATCAGCTGAGTTTGTTTACATTTCTATTGTGTTGATACCAACATAAAGAAAATTGTAATGTTTCGTATATCGTTTTCCATTTATTGTTGATTTACAATATTATTAACTGTTGTTAGGTAAAATATGTTTAGCAAGCGAGAGGTCACCGCGTTCAAATATTGTTATTATAGTCCTCGCCGTGATTAACAAGAGTCATGCTGAAAATGTAGTTATACCTAACAACGTTGTTGATAAATAAAATAAACAACCTTTACAAATAAAATAAACAAAATATTCGGACACATGATTCGCTTATGACTATGACCTATCCCAATATTTTGATCATTATCAATACTCTAGTCTATCAATACGTTGTTGATAAATAAAATAAACAACCTTTACAAATAAAATAAACAAAATATTCGGACACATGATTCGCTTATGACTATGACCTATCCCAATATTTTGATCATTACATAAATTCGGTACACGCTATTTTTGGGCTAATATAAACTTGCATACTAAATTTCACTTCAATCGGTTAAGAAAAACGGCAAGTTGTAGAAGAAACGTATATTTTCTTATACCAGTACTACGGGAATACATAAACAGCCGTATAATCGGAACGAAATACGTTATAATATTGAAATTCGGTACACGTGTAAGTGTTTTTTAAAACTGTTTCCAAAAGTTGACAAATAAAATAAACAAAATATTCGGACACATGATTCGCTTATGACTATGACCTATCCCAATATTTTGATCATTACATATTACCTATAAAACATCAACCAAATAATTCATGATTGTAGATGTATTGTAGATGCCTTAAAAATAATATTTATGTACAAAAACAGAAAATGTTAAATTACAATTTAAGCCTAAAGAGAGAACCAGCCAACATTTAAGACATTTAACGTAACAGTGCGGTATATGGAGTTTACATGTTACTGTCCAGCGAACCTTTAAGAAATGTTCGTTCAGTTTCGTTAAATTGAAGTGTCAACTTAACAGAGCGAAAATTATCGCGCAAAACTGAAGGAAATGTCAAAAATCCAAATTGCCCTTTGTGCAAATCTTCTTGTGGGAGCTCATTGTACATTTTAAGCATAAATTCAAAATTATTTATTTATGTTCATGTAGGTAAATTGAAAACCGAATTATTAAAGACTTTATAAATTGTAACATCTAATTATTTATTTTCAAATTTATTTATTTTCGTTTTTTTTCTCACGCCACAAGATCTGTGTCTTTTATTATTTGTGTTTATGTCCTTTAAGAATTTAAGGCTTTTTAATAATTGAAATAACTTTCGGAGTTCCTCCAATTCCATCGCCACTTCAAAATTCTACACAAATTTTTAAAAATATTAATACGAGCTACCGTCTCCATCAAAGCAATTGACAAGTTGTGTTACAGTTTCGCTAGCCAATCTGTCAAATTTTCCGTAAGAAAAAACTTTCGTTAAATTCTGTTAAATGTCTTAAATGTTCGCTGGTTGGCTCTTAAGTAGTTATCTTGGCCGCTATTGCTATCTTCCCTCATTTTCTATAGAAATTGAAAAGGACAGAGAGAGAAGAACAAATTGAATTAATTTGTGAATGCACTTATTTAGGGCAAACCAAACAAATATTTATTGTGTGTGTGTTTGTGTGTGTACATATTCATTTTTGGCGCTAAACTAATTTTTTGACAAATTGTAAAAAATTGTTTACGAGCTTAACTTTGCTCGCTCTCTCATTCTCGCTCAATTGTTTTTGTTCAAATTTATAAATTCTTTTTTTTAAAGTACATGCAGAAGTTTTTAACCTATATACCTATTGTATATTGCACCTACATATACACATACACATACATATTTTATATTTGAAATCTCCTGTATCAGTAAAACCAAAAACTAAAAAAAATTTGGAATATATTTCATGCGATCACGTGTTTGGTTTTTTCAAAAGGTCAATCACCTTTTCTATTTGGATGTTATTTATCATACTTTTTAAATGCATCCTGATGTGTTGTACTATGGCTATGTGCAAGAAACAAATACAATAATAAAACGGATAATAGATTTGATTATAATTTGTGGTTTTTGATTTCTTTATACAAATTTTATCATTTTTCAGGATTTACCTCAAAACATTCTTTGTTTCTTTGCTATTTGTAGAATTAAGAAAGTTAGAGAATAATTATTCGCAGTTATCTGTTATGAATGTGTTTTTACCGACTTGAGGAGAACGGATTATATATATGTATGTAAGTATGTAATATCCGTTATTTGTTTATTTGACTTTAGTGTTTGGAAATGCGTGGCTTAAGTGAATAATCACGACGTTCAAGGTTACCCCTGCCTTGTTGCTAAACATATTTTAGATAACCACAGTTAATAATATTGTAAATTAACAACAAACAGAAAATGTGAAAACGATATACGAAACATTACAATTTTGTTTTTATTGACTTTTCTGGAATCATAAAGAATTAAAATTTGTTATGTGACAATTAATTAAAACACAAAAAAAATTGTTAATAACAATTATCGAAAATCGAAAAATATGGCAATAAATATTTATTTATATTTACATAGCCAAATTAAATGGAAAAATGTCCACATAAATTGTTTAAATAAATGTAATTATGTAATAAACTAATAGGAATTTCCGAACATACAATATTTTAAACATGCACGAAAAACATACTACAACAGCGCCATTAATATTATGTAGACGAAATACACCACCCTAGACATTGCCAGGCGATGATTAATTTACTTTATAATAGGTGGAACTTTACCAAAGGGTTTTTTTATTGACTAAAATCATAAATTTAAATACAAAATTTGCTGTAATTCATAACAGATGTCACTTTATTTAATTTTTTACATATTTTTTACATTATGTAAATTTAATTGCCATGTAAAAAATACATTTTTTACGCGTAAATTTGCGCGTAAATTATACGAGGTAATTTACCTGCACAACACTGATCTAGATGATATAACCGTCTACGGAAAAGACATCGACGAACTAACCAAGAAGATGCAGCAGGTATTCGAGGGACTGCGAGAGGCAAACTTGAAGCTTAATCCGAAAAAGTGCCACCTATTCAAGAGGGAATTCCAATACCTAGAACATATTGTTAGTAATAAAGGTATTCGAACAGACCCCACCAAAATAGAGACGATCGGTAACTGGCAGCGTTCAGAAGGAAAGTTGCACTTGCGTAGCTTTTTCGGCCTCCGTTCATACCATCGCACATTCATAAGAAATTTCGCTTCTATCGCCAAGCCATTGTTCGTATTGATGGAAAAACAGCGAAAATTCGAAAGGAACGATAGGTAAACGACGAGTTTGTTTTCTCAGAATCTTGGATAGACCCCACATCTTATTAGTATTTTTATTTTTATTGATATCAACTTACAATCTTTGAAATCTCAAATTCCTTAAATATTGAATTACAGGTCTAATTTTTTCATTTAGTTCTTTAATGATAGGTTTAACGTACAAACTACGAGTTCTTATATATTGACGACGACGAACATTTTAATGGAATCAAGTATAGTTAATGGATCTACGTCTTTCATACTTCTATGGATAAAGTTAGGAACGGCTAAATCTTTGGCTTTAAATATAATATTAGTAAAATATTCAATAAGCTCATCTATTACTGCTTGGCTTTATATATTGGCCGTTTTATTGATTTGAATACCGTCGTGGTATATTTCAAAAAATACGTGGAAATATTCCGAACTAAGTTCGTATTTCGTTTTTAGTTTCCGGCTCTGTTTTTTTATAGTTATCCCAAAGTCTGTGTTTGGCATTAAAATCACCACAAATCAAATAACACGAGTTAAAACTTGTTAGTGATTGTATGTCACTAGCAAAATTTTTTTATATCGCGTTTGATGTTTCACCAGGGAAATATGCAGCTACGAATTCCAACTGGGGTAATTATATTAATGCCTAAGGTTTCAATTTTTTTTAAATTGAATACAGGCAGTAGTGTGTGTTTGATCGACTTACTAACAATAATAGTAACACCTTCAAGTGGCGAATGCAATCTATCTAATCTGTATACTTTGAAATTAGGATGGTATACAACATTACCTGGTTTAAGACATTTTTCAGTAATTGCAGCAATGTGGACGTTATTATTGACAAGAAAGTCAAATGTTTCATCTAGTTTGCTATAGTTAAACAAGTAGCATTCAAAATACAACAATTAAGTGTCTTTAGCATTATTTGTCGAACATTTTACAACGCCAACATTTGGTAGGTAAGTTTGAATTATTAAAATAGTGTGAAAAGCGCACTGCTGAATGGTGAAAGTATTTAATGTTGTGTAACAACATTTAATCAGAAAGTATTTAAAAGTTATTGTTGCATCAGGTAGTTCTTTATAAATTGAATGAATACTGATATCATCATGATTAAAGTCAGATGATAATCAGGTGATGCAGACCTTTAGGGATCTGTTAATAACAGATCTGAACGTAAAATACTCTATGTCATCAGCTTTTAGTCTTTCAATTAGATTTTGATAATAATCATTATCATAAAGCATAATTTTTGCAACAATGCTTATAATTTTTATCAAATAATTTCTAATATTCAAATATTCAATGAAAGCAACAGCTGTTTAATTTTGGTGTAATGTAGACGTTCCACAACAGTAGGTGGTACAAATAATTTGTTGTTTTGTTGGTTGTTATTCAACTTTGTTATATCATCTGTAGGATTATCCGCTGATAACGATAGACAATCAAAACGGTTGTCCGTAGAAATATTGGGTTGTAAAATTATATTTTCTGATTCCATAATGATTTCATTAACGATATTAGATGAGGAAGTGGCAATGTTATTAGACAAACTAACTCCAGTTGAGATTAGCAACTTGTTTTGCTTAAGTAATTCAATATTATTACATTTTGCTTGTTTAAGCATTTTTATGTTATTCAAATTTGAAGCGGCAGTATTACCGTTGCCATTGTTGGGAAGCGGCTTTCTAGCCGTGTTAAAGATTATCACAACACACAACACACTAGACGACACCGTTTTATATATTTATTGTTTTATTGTATTAAACAGAAATTGACCGAAATAATTTGATGTGCATCGTTTATGTTATTTTCATAGTGATAAGCTTCAGTGGCATGGGCTATCTTCAATTTGATCACTGGGTTTTGCACATGAAGCACGATTTTATTGGTAACAATTTCCAAATTTTATTTCTCCAACAGTTTTTCAATACACCAACATATGTGATTGTTTGATACCGAGCATGTTATTGTTTCGCTAGAATTTAGAATTATGCCTTTACATTATGTATTACTGCTGCTTGAGACACATTAAATCGTACCCTTTATGAAACACCAACGAAAATTGAAATTTTATTCTGAAAGTTTCACGGTACAATGAAATCTAAATCACACATAACGCGGTTGTCATTTTTCGCTTCTCCTGAAAAATGTTTGTGTGACTTTTCGAATACATGTGCTCAATATAAAAAAATATTTATAATTTTGAAATTTTTTATGTTTTTGAAGTAATTTGTAGTTTGTAGCAGGTGAACATTGTTCTATGTATATTTCATAAAAACTAATATAAGAGTTGAGCTTCATTTTTCACATCAATAGAAAAATATAAATGTAAGACAAGTGACAGGTATTCGAATTAAATAATTGTAAAATGTGTTACATTTTAATTAATAAAAAATAAGTTTGCTCGCTATTGATACTTAAACCTATATTAATTCATAAATATCGATATATTATTTATATGGAGAGCAACTCGTATAAAAATTAAATTAATTTCAATTTTAACAATACTTCTGCATAATTAATAAACTTTTGCTGACCAATAATAAAATATAAAATACTGCTCAACAAATAAAAGCACAACAAAAATCAAATAATAAAAGGGGGTTTTGTTGTAAAATATTATACCCCAAATATAATTAAACATTTTGTTTCATATGTACATTGTACATACACATTGGCATCATCGTCTACTATAACAAACATTTAATTGGAAATATTTTGGTTTAATCACGAAAGTTTAAACGGAAAAAACTTAAGAAACAAAATATTTTTCCGCAAAGTATAACTTTTATATTATTCATAAATAACGTAAAAAGCTTAAATTCAATCTAAATAAAGTTTATTTTAAAACAAATAAAAAATTTAACTGGATAATTTAAATATTTTATTTTAGCATAAGCAATAAACAAATTTGTTGAGATATGTAAATTAAATAATAAATAATTTTTTTACATTTTCAAGTACCATGTGCATATGTTGTTTTGATTTTATTTTTTTGTTGTTGTTTTGATGAAGAACTTTTAAAATGTATTTTATTTATATACTCAGCATGTAGGTAAGAAGCTTATTTATATGAGGTATGAAACTATATAAAAAAAAAAAAAATAAGTCGGTTTTGAAAATTAGAAAGAATTGTATATTGGAAAATCAACAAAATTTTGAAAAAGTTTTATAAATTTTAAAAAGGATAACCCGAATAGGAATGATCGAATTATATTTGTTTGAATAAAACGTTTCTCGCCCTGAAATATGTGCTTTAATTAGGTCGAACACTTTAAACACTAATTAAATTGATGCAAGAGCTTAAATTTTAAAGCTTTTCAAAATATTTCAGGACGCAAGATTAAATAAACGATAAGTTATCGTTTCCTAGGCAAGAATTATGTATTGTTACTAATTAATTAGGTAGCATGGATTAACCATACAACAGATGTTTCGGTATCGTATGGACCGATTGAAAACTTCTCCGCAAATTAAAAAATAAAATACTAATTGGGCACACTGTATTTATTTACATTTTTTGATAAATTGTTTTGTAATATTTTTTCTTATAACTAGTGCCATCTCTTGTAAGGAATTTTAGTTTAAAATTGTTATAGGTACTTACATTTATTTTTTGTTCTAAATTATTATTTTTAACTTTAAGCTTTTATACAATAGAAAAATGTAACAAATTTTGGTCAGTTCAGTTGTAAAGTTATGTCAAGAAAATAATAAAAAATAGAGAAATTAAGAAAAAATATCAAATTAAATTAAGTGTGCAGCAAAATAAAATCTTTTATTGAAAAGTATAAATAAATAAGTTGTGTTTAGCGAGTGCTACTTATTCGACAGTCAATCGGCAAAAAATTGTGATAAGCAGCTATGGGGTTATCGTGTTGTTATTTATTACACAATTTATGTGTCTTCTCACGTAACACCATATATTTTGACTTGAGTGATACGTCTGTCCAGACGACTCGAAAATCACTTTAAATGATACACAAGTTTCTTTTAATTTATATATATATGATTTATTCACAATATGTGTGTAATATTTATTCACAATATATTATTATGGTTATTATTTTATTGTTTTTAATTAACTCTCACCACACGGTTATTAACAAATTAATTTTTATAAATTTTTATAATTTTCCATTTTTTTTAAAATATGGCGAGCAAAAAGTAAGAAGTAAGATAAACGACTGTCATCGATAGAGGGTGTATATAAAAAAAATAGAAATTATTTTGTTCTATGTTTATGGGTTTGTAGGCACATACACTGTAAAATAGAATAAACATGATGTACGGCCGTGCTCGTTGGTCGTTGCGCTGTCAGTAGTATGATATGCATACGTGAGCGCTAAGTGTACGAACGTAAGTGTGGTGTACGCGCTCCAATATACGTGATTGATATATTGTAGCGATGAACGAATGTAAATATTTATAAATATAAATATGAGTGAGGCGCTACAGGACTCCCCCGCAAGTAATCTTCCCCTCCCTAGGGAATAATTGAATGAGTTGAGGCAATACGGACGCTTTTGTGTGGTCGATGGCTTGATATTTTCTCAGCCGAACTTAGGATTCCGTAAGCAGGTTTGAGTCGATCGATTGAAATGTTGACATTTTTTCCATTAATCGATACGATAAAATGTTTTCGAAGTCGACGTATAACTTTATACGGACCTTCATAGGGAGGAGTTAATCCCGTGCGAACCTTGTCTGTTCTAATGAAGACAAAATCGCAGTTGTCGAGCGATTTCGGAACAAAAACGTCATCTTGCTTGGATTGACGAGTTGATTTGGGTACAAGGTTCTACATGGTTTGTCGCAGTTGGTCGATGACTGTGTCGGTGGTTGGGAGTGGTGCAAGAGGATTATCGATGAAGAACTCACCGGGTAGCTTGATGGTTTGTCCATAAACCATTTCAGCTGGTGAGCACTTCAGATCTTCTTTCACTGTTGCTCGAATTCCAAGTAGTACGATTGGTATTTCCGAGCTCCAATTAATTGTATTGCTTCTGGCCATTAGTGCAGCTTTGAGTTGCCGATGGAAGCGTTCGACCATGCCATTGGCTTGAGGATGGTAAGCCGTTGTCCGTATTCGATGTGATCCGAGGAGTTTTGTTAACTCTGTAAAAAGTTTTGACTCGAATTGCGTTCCTTGATCAGTTGTGATGTGAAGGGGCACGCCGAATCGTGATACGTAATTGTTGACAAATGTTGTGGGAATGGTTGCAGCTGACATATTGGTCATGCAGTATGCTTCGGGCCAGCGAGTGAAGCGGTCGACACAGGTGAGTAAGTATGAATATCCATTAGATGGAGGAAGTGGTCCTACGATGTCTAAGTGGATATGTTCAAATCGACCAGGCGGGATCTCGAATTGTCCATGAGGTGATTTTGTGTGCCGTTGGACTTTGGCACGTTGGCAGGATACACAAGACTGAGCCCAATTGCCTACGTCTTTGTTTATGCTAGGCAAAAAGTAGCGAGCAGGATGCGAAATGTTATGCAGTGTGTCGAAGATGGTTCGACGTAGTGATGCTGCAATAAATGGGCGATTGTACCCAGTGGATGTTTCGCATATAATTTCGAGGCCAGGCAATTTAAAAAGCTCTAGTTTCATTGATGAACCAGAGTGACGTTCGGAACCAGAAAATAAATTCTGAAGTTCTATGTCAGCTTTTTGAGTGTTTGCGATTTTGTTTAAGTCGATATGTGTTTCGACTGCGGCCGTTTCGTTGTCGGTAGTGCGGGATAATGTGTCCGCGACAACGTTGTCATGTCCGTGAACATGTTGGATGTCCGTTGTAAATTGACTAATGTAATCCAAATGGCGAGATTGCCTCGGATTACGTTCAGTTTTTGACTGAATTGCTCTAGTCAGAGGCTTATGGTCGGTGTAAATGGTGAAGTCCCGACCCTCGACAAAATATCTGAAGTGTTTGACTGCCAGATATATTGCGAGTAATTCCCGGTCGAATGCGGAATATTTCTTTTCGGCATCCGAGAGTTTTTTTGAAAAGAATCCTAGGGGCTCCCAACACTCGTTGTTGTATTGTTGTAGCACAGCACCGACAGCAGTGTTTGACGCGTCAGTGGTCAAACTGAGCTTTGAGTCGCTCAGTGGGTGTGCCAGAAGTGTTATCTGTTCCAATTCAGTTTTTAACGACGTGAATGCTTGTTGGCATTCGTCGGTCCAAGAAAAGTTCTTGGCGGACTTGGGCTTTTTGAGTAAAGCTGCCAAGTGACCGTGAATTGGTGCGAGTGTTTGTGCGAGTTTTGGTATAAATCGGTGGTAGTAGTTTACCATACCGACGAATCGCTGTATACTTTTGATTGAAGTAGGAGCTGGGAATTCCCTAATGGCATTAATTCGTTCTTCAGACGGCAGAATACCATTAGGGGTGATCTTGTGGCTGAGGAAATCAAGAGTGGATGCGCCAAAGACGCATTTTGAACTTTTGATGTGAACATCAAACTGGGTTAACCTGTGGAAGAGTTGTTCCAGGTGCAGTTTGTGCTGTTCCTCATTTTGTGAAGCTACAAGAATGTCGTCAATGTAGACGAAAACGAAATCCAAGTCACGTATGACTTCGTTTATGAATCGCTGAAACGTTTGAGCGGCATTGCGTAGTCCAAATGGCATTCGGGTGAATTCGAATAGACCAAATGGTGTAGTGATAGCCGTTTTATGAACGTCTTCAGGTGCGACGGGAATTGAATGGTAAGCTCTGATAAGATCGATTTTTGAAAAAATTTTCACCCATGCAAGTGCATGGAGAAATTTTGAATGTGGGGTATCGGATAGCGATCAGGTGTTGTCACTGAGTTTAGTCGCCGATAATCCCCACATGGTCGCCAATCGTGATCTTTCTTTTTCACCATATGGAGGGGACAAGAGACGGGAGATGCAGATGGCCGACAAATCCCTAGTTCCACCATGTGTTGGAATTCTGCGAAAGCTGCCTTGTAGCGGACTGGATCTAGTCTGCGTGGTCTTGACACGGGCAGATGGCCTGCTGTGACAATGTGGTGGACCACGTTGTGTTGTACTGGCAAATTGAAGTTCGGCTCTGCTGTGAGTGATGGGAATTGTTTCAGCAGAGTGCCGTAACCGTTGTTGACCGAATAATGGATCGGAGTCGGTGTGTCGACGCGAACCATTGTGGCATTGATTGACAGCTTAGTCGCTGAATCAACCAACCGTTTATTCTTAAGGTCAACAAGAAGGCCAAATGTACACAAGAAATCGGCGCCAATGATCGGACGATTCACAGCCGCTAGTATGAAAGCATGCGTGAAAGTTCTCTTAAGTCCGATATCCACTTTGAGCAATTTTGTGCCGTAGGTGTGGATGGTTGTGCCATTGGCGGCCGAAAGAACTAGATTATTATTTCTATTAGACAATGTGTATGATTGTCTGAAATAATTTGCTGGGATGACCGAAAGGTCAGCGCCAGTGTCGATAAGATAGGTATAATGATTTGTTTTGTCGAATACAAATAAACGGGCTGAATTATTTAGGGTGTGTAACGTTGTCGTAATTACCCGGTGGTTGAACCGTTTTTTGAAGATGTATCCACATCCATCTTACAGATGGTGTGCGGCGTATTGTGGAATATGCACGGGGCTATGCATTTACGAGCCGATGTGCCAAATTTGGCGTGATACCAGCATTTTCCCATTCGGTTGTTCACGCTTCGTCTGTTTTGATTGTCACGCGATTGAGAGCGTGAAGCGGAACCTCGTCCCCGTGATCTGCTCCGGCTTCGAAACAAACCAGCTAGTTTGTTCTCGATGCGTGCCAGGCGATCCTCGATTGAATTTGAACTGGTATTGGGGGAGCAACTCTGTCTATTTGTGTTCGATTGAATTGGTTGGATAGATTTAAGTGGTTCATATTTTTGTACTGAATGTAATGATTGTACATTGATTACTTCATACATGCGATCTGCGACTTTAGCCAGTACATCACTAGATGTGGTATCTGGCTGCGCGACCATTGCGATTCGAATAACCTCAGGCAGTTTTCTGATCCAGATTGATTGGATGATTTTGTCGTTGATGGTATTCTTACCTGCGAGGTTACGCATGTATCGAAGTGCCTCTGAAGGACGTCGATCTCCGAGGTCTTGGCCGGACAGCAGGGCTTCCAATCGCCGCTCGTCCGACGGTACTAATAGTTCTAATAAAGTTTTCTTGAGCAGGGTATATTGATTTTCTCTCGGCGGGTTTTGTAAGAAATCAGAAAGTGTATCGCAAGTGTCAGGAGAGAGTGTCGCTAAAACGTGGGCAAATTTTGTTTTCTCGGAAGTAATGCTCCGCAGGTCAAATTGGATTTCAGCTAATCTGAACCAATTGTTCGGATGTTGTGGCCAAAATGATTGTAACTGAATTTTGGACTGCCCTGCGACTTCTGCGGCATGCTTGCTACTCCCTTGTGATGTTGTCGAACTTCCATCCATTTTGTTTTCTTCGTCTGACATGTCTGCGATTGATTTGATGTACTGATATCGTTGTTCACAAACGCGATTGTATTTTGTAAGTGGTTATAGTTAAAATTATGTCGTCGCCCGAAATACAGAAAAAAAATAAAAAATTTTAAGATAAATAAAACTGATCGTATGAACACGAGCTTCCCAGAATTTAGTTCGATTAATTCAATATAATGTTTCACTATGTTGATTTTGAAAATAAATTTTTTTTTTTCGCCGTAATAAATAAATAGATATAGTGAAATGGTTACCCTGTGATTGTGAACTGTAAGTTGGGACGTACTGACCGATGAAATGTATATACCATATGTTTTTGAAATATTAATGTAAATAGAGGAATGAAAAAAAAAAAAACGGATTCACAATGTACGTGCCTATTTAACGACCCAAAAACCAAAACAAAATAATTATGTGGTGGATTTTTGAGAAATTGAGACACAAATTATACCCGACAAAAGTGGAAAAGAATTTACATAAGATTACAATATTTTGTATGGGTGTTACTGTGAATCAATGATTACCGTTAAATAATTTTGTTATGTAAAAAAATATGTTATATAATGTAATATAGTATATAAAAAAAATTTTGATTTATGACTGTTAAAATAATCAAACAAAAAAAAAAAAAATCAAAAAAAAATAACTTAGCTGTCGCTATTATTGATGCTGATACTGTAGATAATTGTTGCTTTTCCTCAATGTGATTATTGTCCTGTTGTTTGATGATTATTTGGTTGTTGTTGTTTGCATCCCGGTTGTCTCGTACTGTAGAATTTATTACTTGTATTTTGTGTATGAATGTATGTGCGTCTCGCAATTGATAGACATAGTAATATGTGGTTTTAGAAAATTTGTTTTCCTTTGACATATAATTAAGAAAATTAATTGTTTACGTACCTGTCGCTCGGTACTGTTTTAGTACCAAGCGTTTGTGCGATTTTTGCGCGTAAAAAAAAATTGTTGAACCGTAAACACGGTTGTCGGAGGTCACCAGATATGGGGTTATCGTGTTGTTATTTATTACACAATTTATGTGTCTTCTCACGTAACACCATATATTTTGACTTGAGTGATACGTCTGTCCAGACGACTCGAAAATCACTTTAAATGATACACAAGTTTCTTTTAATTTATATATATATGATTTATTCACAATATGTGTGTAATATTTATTCACAATATATTATTATGGTTATTATTTTATTGTTTTTAATTAACTCTCACCACACGGTTATTAACAAATTAATTTTTATAAATTTTTATAATTTTCCACTTTTTTTTTAAAATATGGCGAGCAAAAAGTAAGAAGTAAGATAAACGACTGTCATCGATAGAGGGTGTATATAAAAAAAATAGAAATTATTTTGTTCTATGTTTATGGGTTTGTAGGCACATACACTGTAAAATAGAATAAACATGATGTACGGCCGTGCTCGTTGGTCGTTGCGCTGTCAGTAGTATGATATGCATACGTGAGCGCTGATATATATATATATATATATATATATATAGTGCGGTGATGGAACGAACGTAAGTGTGGTGTACGCGCTCCAATATACGTGATTGATATATTGTAGCGATGAACGAATGTAAATATTTATAAATATAAATATGAGTGAGGCGCTACACAGCTATAGCATTTGCCTGAAAAAAATAATTTAATTGAAATAAAGATAAATAAATCCGTGCATTCGTCTAAAGAAACTTCGTGCTAGTCAGAAGGGCAGAATGACTAAATTGTTAAATTTTGTGAGTGAGCTAAGAAGCGATAATATTCCAGATATTGAGCAGTTAAAAACGAGAGCAAGACGAGCGCAAGAAATCTTTGACCAATTTATGATTCTCGAAGAGAAAATTATTCGATGTGATCCAACTGAGGAGTCTGACCATGGCCGTTTTGAAGACAATTAATATACGGTGCTTTCAGGGCTCAATTCGTGGATTCGGAAGAAAAGCATAGCAGAGGGATAATCGCACCACATGGACAATGATACGGTAAACTTGTCCCATAATAATACCGCCGACGTCAAACTGCCCAAAATTAATATTCCTATCTTTAGTGGGGAATACAAGGAATGGCAAACATTTTTCGAATTGTTTTCGCCTACGATATACGAAAAAGAATATCTAACCTCATCACAAAAATTTCAGTATTTAAAAAGTTCCCTTAGAGGTGATGCGCAGAGCGGTTTCTACGCAATACTAATATATCTGAAGCCAACTATAAAGAAGCGTTGCAAAAACTCATTAATCGGTATGACAAAAAACGTCATACTATCACGTCACATATGGAGACATTTTTGAAACAGCCTTCGATCAGTACTCCAACAGCAGCAAATATTCGTTCGTTACTTGATACGTCAGATGAAGCACTTTGTGGTCTCAAATGTTTAGGGACAAAAACAGAATAGCTTGATCTATGGCTGATCTTTATTCTCCTAAACAAACTCGATTTGGAAACTCAAACGTTATGGTCGCAGCAAGATATACAAAATAAGGATTTTCCTACATTATCAGAATTCTTCGAACTTTTGGAAAATCCTACGGATGCATTAGAGTCATTAAAAGAATATTCCACATAAAAGAAGTTTAGAACTCCCACTACAAAGCCGGTTAAATCTACTGCAATATCACACCATTATCATGCCCTCTATGTAAAAGCAACGATCACAAACTCTTCGATTGCGAGACATTTAAGGCGTTTTCTATACCCAAACGAGAAGAAGTAATAAAAACCGAAAAGCGATATTTTAATTGCTTCAACTACAATCATACCTTACACAAGTGCAGGTCTAAAGCCAGATGTCATCATTGTCGACGGAAGCATCACACCATGTTACACCGAGAAGAAGTGGCGCGTCGCCCAGACGAAGTGAAAAGTAGTTCAACAGTAGAAAACTCATTCACTGAGCCAAATCCATCCACCTCTTCAAATAATTACCAGGTTATGATGACGTCTCAAGTCATATTGCCAACAGCGATCGTGTGGCCGAAATGCAGCGAAGGAAATGAAGCAAATTGTAGAGCTCTGTTGGATCCTTCGTCTCAAGAATCATTCATTACCGCGGAATGAGCTCAGAAGCTAGGGCTGCGGAGAACAAATGGTCGAATGTTGATAAAGGGTCTTGGGGACACAAAACTTGGGCAAAAGGGCTTTTGTCCCAAAAATAGCTTCGTCAGTAGCCGACCCCCAGTTTAATCTGAAGGGTTCAATTGACGATTTATTTGGTACTGATATATACTATACCGAAACAGGAAGGCAAAGATTACAGCTAAATAATCAATTGATAGCAGAAGAAACAGCACTGGGTTGGGTAGAAGCAGGAAGATTTGATCATCAGCAGGAAACCGTCGTAGCTTGCTTCAGCATACTGCTCGACATTGACGCATCATTACGCGCATTTTGGGAAGTCGAATCAATACCAATGAAACCTCAGTTGTCGGATACTAAACAAAAGTGCGAAGAATTATTTTGTACAACGACCACAAGAAACTCAGAAGGTAAATTTATCGTTAAGTTACCATTTTCCGAATCTCCCGGCACAGTTGGGTCGTCACTACACCTATGTAGCAGAATGTCGATTGAGAGCAATGGAGTGAAATTGGAGCGAGGTAGCATGTTTCGGGATTCATACGCCGATTTTATGAAGGAGTACGAAGAATTGGGTCATATGGAGGAAATAGCAAGCGACCAATTATTCCAACAGCAGTATTATCTCCCACACTATGGCGTTATCAAAGCCTTTAGCACAACGACCAAATTACGTGTCGTATTTGACGCTTCAGCCAAGTCAAATACCGCCAAATCATTAAATAACGTCTTGCGTGTTGGGCCGATAGCAGCTTAAAAATCGCAAAGCATCCAGAAGCAGCAAAACTCTTGGGTTTGGAATAGAGTCCCCAGACAGATGAATTTTATTTTGCCACGAATTTCGAAAGCCGCTCAAAATACTCTAAAATATCGATGTTTCCGAATCGAGCAGAATTTTTGACCCGCTGGGTTGGCTGTCCTCTACGATTGTACGAGTAAAAATATTGTTTCAAAGCACTTGGCTGCAAGCTATCGTCTTGGATGATGAACTGCCAGCTCCAACACATAACCGTTGGGAAGAGTTACGTCAAGACTTGGAGAGCCTTCAACACATACGAATTCCACGATGGCTTGGATCCCATAAAGAGGTTGAACTGTATGGATTCTGTGACGCTACTCAGTGGGCATATGCTGCAGCTGTGTATTGTCGTACCACCAGCGGAGGCACAACAGTCACACACCTAAATGCAGCAAAGACTAAAGTAGCGCTAATTAACCAGCTGAGCATTCCTAGATTAGAGCCAAATGGTGCCTTTTTGCTCACAAAACTAATGTTGGTTATTCAAAACGCGTTGAGCTTAAGTATTGAAAGTATAACGCTATGGACGGACTCAAAGATCGTTTTTGGCTGGCTATCCACGCATCCTCGAAAGTGGCCAACAGTTGTCGTCAATCGCACAGCTTCAACTTTGACTTATTTCAAAAGAGACCGTTGGAAGCATGTCAGTTCAGCGGATAATCCTGCAGACTGCGCGTCTCGGGGCAAAGATGCCACCGAGCTAATGAGAAATATGCAGTGGTGGAATGGTCCCTCGGGGCTAGTGAAGCCCAATAAAAATTGGCCTCCACAACGTGTCTCGTACGGCTCAAATGAAGAAGCAAAGGTAAAGACGTTCGCTTTCAAGTCGGTTATGGAGAATTACGTCATCCAATATATCGTCGAAAGGTATTCCAGCTTCTCTAAAATGTCTAAAATATAAGCATTGATGCTACGGTTCTCGCGTAATTGTAAAGTACCTAAAATACAGCGAAACATTGGTTCATTACTACCGTCAGATGTGAACGAAGCAGACGGGATAATAATTCGCTTTGAACAAGCTATATAGTATCATTTGAGGAAGATCTAAAAAAGTTGACGAAGCAACTTCCCATACATAAATCAAGCAATCTAAAAACGTCAAATCCATTCGTCGACAAAATCAGCAGCACCATATAATACAAGACATCCAATTATCTTACCTTGTAAATCTGTCGTCACCAAAGCAGTCGTACGAGATTATCACAAAATATTTTATCACGCCGGTATCAATCTAACTAGCAACTTATTACGGAGCAAATACTGGATTGTATGGGCCAAAGATGTCATTCGTGAAATCATACATAAATGTGTGCAATGTGTGAAGCAGAAACCAACACTTGAATTGCAGCTAATGGGTGATCTCCCAGCAGACAGAGTTACATACGCGGATGCATTTGTAAATGTCGGCGTCGATTACGCCGGTTCGTTTCGCGTGACTCCCTTGCGAAGAAGAGGGCAACATGCAGTCAAGGCATACATATGCATATTTTTGTGTCTCAGCACAAAGGCAGCACATATTGAAATTGGAGGCGATTTAACTGCGACAAGTTTTCTTGCGGCTCTAAGCCGAATGACCGCAAGACGAGGGCTTTGCAGGGCGCTGTTTAGCGATAATGGTTCCAATTTTTCGGGCGCTAACAAACTATTAAAAGACTTATACCAAATCAATCTAATATCAGTTCTTCTCTTTTAAGGCAAAAAATTGTATGGCATTTTAATCCGCCAGGTGCTCCTTACATGAATGGGCTTTGGGAAGCAGCCGTGAAGTCAGCGAAGACACATCTCAAACGAGTCGTTGGCGATTCGATTATGTCACTTAAGGAATTTGGCACTTTGATGACCGGCATTGAGAGCATCCTCAACACTCGTCCACTACGAGTATGTGCAAATTTGTCTTAATTCGATGATGTAGATGACTTAGTTTTAACGCCAACACACTTCGCCATAGGTCGAGCGCTGCATACACTACCCGAGGATGATCTGTTAAACAAAAAATTGTCAGCAAACGCCAGATGGGAGTTAATCAATAAGCTGAAACAAAATTTTTGTGTCCGTTGGCATCGAGATTACTTAACCAGCATTCAACGGAGAACTAAATGGACTAAGAAGCATGAAAATATCAAACTCAACGACATTGTCATTATAAAGGATGAGCATTTACAGAGAAATTGACAACGCAAAGGAAATTCTTATAAATCAGCAAGGGAAACAAGCAATGGAATTTTCTCTACGATATACGAAATGCGCAATGGAACAGATTTTTGACAAGGTCCATTACTCAAATTATATTATTACATAATTTATGTAGAAGGTGCCTTACAACAACACCTCAAATACGCCAAGCACTCATCAAGCAAAATCAAAAATAAATAGTCAGACCGAAAATGTCTTATTAGCAACATGCTTAGTCAGCGCAGTCAAACAAGATGGAAACCAAACCACATTAAGAGTATTGATAGATCTAGGCGCCAAAGTCGAAAGATAGTCCACCTCAAAAGCCAACCAATTATAGCTTCCAAAATTGAGCTACGCCTTTTGCCTTGGTATTACAAAATCTGACAAAACTACTACCAAATTGTAACAACTCAACAACCTTGACTAAGTAGATCCTAATTATAATAAGCCAGGTTCAATAGATATTCTAATTGGGGCCAATTTTTACCCAAAAATCATATTGAACGATTTTATAGATGGCACATAAGACTGAATTAGAATGGATTGTTTTGGGAAAGTACAAGAGCTACATCACCCAGAGACATAGATTTCAATCAATAGTATCTTATGTCGACCTAGAAACCAATTAAAAAAGTTTTAGGAAATTGACGAAGTTGGACAATGTGAGCAGAACGTATCAATTTGGATTACCATTTAAAGTAGATAACTTCACATTAGGCAAATCAAAGAGGAGAGCGGCAGCACGAGTTATTCAAGTGGAAAGAAATTTAAATAAAAATTCCGCGATGAAGAATGAATATACCAGTTTCATTGAAGAATACATTGTGCTAGGTTATATGGAAGTAGGGTTAAGGACAAAGGTTATTTTTTGCCATACCATGCAGTCATGAAGCAAGACAGTTCAACAACCAATTTAAGAGTGTTTAAGGCCGACATCGAGAAGATGTCTAGACTGGTGAGAATGCGCCCTTCGGATAAACAGCAGCCACGTATTTGGCCACTAGTGCGCTTCCGCAGTTAGCACAGGATGACGTAGAACAATACCCAGCAGCAAAAAAGGCGCTCACTGAAGATTTTTATGTTGAGAACAAGCAGTATTAATACAACAACAAATCCAAGAGAATGGTTCTAATCTAAGGAAATGGAGTTGCAACAATCAAAAAATACTCAAAACCATACAAAAGGAACAAATGGACGTATGCAGCCATATACGATGGAAATTAGCGAAACAATTACAAAATCACATTATTGGATACTATAGCACCTGTTAGCAAGAGAAAAGTGTTATCCGCAACATACAAATTGTTTGATCCAAAAATAGAGGAGAATGGGTTACTGCGTATAAGCGGAAGACTATCTAATGCCAGAATTGGTTTCAATTCTCAACATCCAATAATAGTGCCTTACAAGAATCAAAGAGAAAGACACTTACACTGGCTTACCGACACTAGAAGTAGTAAGCGATTTGTTATCAGGAAGTTTTATAGGAGCATTCAAACGCTTCACAGCACGCCGAGGGTTTTGCTCGAACGATTACAGTAACTGCGGTTCCAATTTCATAGGAGCTTAAAAACTTATGCGGAACGAACTCACGCTTGCAGTAAAACAACTATCCATCAAACACCATTTCATAGGATAATTTGGCAACAACATTTAACATGAATACGGTAGTTTGCCAAATAGAAGCATGCTTGAACTCACGACCACTTTTTTCGAGTGTCATATGACCGGTGACTGAAGAGTATTGGAAAATTTGAGTCACCGAATATTTGTTACTGCTACAAAAACGAAGCAAATGGACCAAAAACTAGATAATTAATTGTATCAAAAGAGGAGCTGGTCCTCGTTAAGGATGATAACCTACTCCCAGGAAAATGGCTTCTGGGAACAGTTCAAGAGATCCATAGTGGAAACGATGGCTTAGTTAGAGTAGTAACCATGAAAAGCGTAGACCTGCTAAACCCTAACACGGAAGTTAGTTAGGCATCACCAGCTGCAGATGGTGGTGAAGTAACCACGTCGAAACAAAGATAACCGATTCAACACGGACGAACGACGAGAGCAAACAGCAAATTAATCTTGTTACTTTGGTTGTTTTATACAACAACACGGTTCACTTCCCATTTTGGCATATATTTTGAAAATTTATCAAGGGAATCTTATTAATGGGGAATGGAGGATTATATCCTACTAAATCTCACATCCTATTGGGCAGAGCTGGACCACCTCGAAAGTGGCGCTGATCAGTTAGACGAATTATGCGCTAATATAAACAACTAACTAATACCAGCGGTACACGCATACACATTCAAAATTGCGCAGCAATTGTTTTGCAAATAAGAAAACTCAACGCCCTAATTTGGAATAAGGTCATACGCCAAAGTAGGTCACCTTTTGACTTTGTTGGTACAATTGCCAATGAGTTATTATTTGATCTGCTTGACAAATGTGCTGGCAATGCTTACAAGGATAGCATAGAAAAATTAAATTCAAACCAACAATACCAACAAAAGCTATTATAACAGCAATTGTTGTTATTATAATCAACGATCAACGTGATTAAGCACAGTTGCGAGGAGACCGACAGGAAATTTCAACCATTCAACAACATGGTGACCAACATCATTTTTCATGAGGAATTCATCAACTTGGCCCTTCATGCAATGATGGAAATGATGAGACTCAATATTGACACCATCAACGAAGTTCATCAAGGGAGACCCGATCCTCTAATTTTGATACTACACCAACTTCAGGAACTGATTCAACAAATTATACATAATGTAAAACCCAATCAGGATAATAATAATAGTAATAGTTATAATAGTAATACTAAGACTGAGTCGCAAAGGGGGTAAATTAACAAATGGAGTTTTTAGGCCAGCATCCGTTAGGTTATCCCCTGTGTTCTTCAGATTTTTTTATTTATAAAGTTGCTTAATGATATTTTATCTAAATCTTTAGTTTTTAGATAGTGTTTTGGGAGATCAATATCTTCCTTCGACTTTATAATCAATTTGTTGTTGTGGCTGTTGATTCTTAGTAGGAATTTGTTCAATATTTCATTGAGGTAGTCATTTATTCCGGTTACTTTTGTGTTTGAGTATAAATCTTTGTTTCTATAATCGCCCTTTCATATCTAGCTAGCTTTACGTAATGTGTTGGGGATGCTGTGATCCATACCGGAAACCCAGTTGTTTAAGCTGTCTCATTATTGGAAGAATCATATTATAGGCGGTCCTTGGCTGTGCTGGATTTGCTAAATACTAGAGTATAATCAGCGTACAGCAAGGTTTCTGTCTCCGTGCTTTGATTTAACGGTTGGTCATTGGTAAAGATATTGAATAATATTGGCCCTAGTCTAGATTAGTCAACGAACAGCGTTTATGCCGTAATTGCTTTCGAAAGGGGCATATTGTTACCCAGTGTTTATCTAAGACGTCTTGCTTAATTTGCCGACGGCGACATCATTCATTGCTGCATTCACACACGGAATCTGCTTCACATACAAAAACAGTGGCTAACGCAGGATTCATCGATCAATTCAGGTTGAATTGCCAAGCAACCAGTGATCCATTATCAACATCGAGCACATAATCTGTTCCACCTGATCAGACACAAACAAGTTCATCAAACGCGACAAATAACAACCCAGTCATATATGCAGCAACAATCGATTGCTCAAACCATCTTACCTACTGATATAATTCGGATACGGTCACACAGTGGAGAATACATGCCAGCACGCGTTTTATTGGATTCAGGATCCCAATCATCTTTTGTATCAGAAGCATTTGTGCAACGCCTAGGCCAATTACGTGAAAAATCTAATGTTCATGTAAGGCAAAACATAAAGGGCAAAACGACACTTTGCATACAATCACGTGTAAATCCTCTTTACAGTATAGTCGTCAACGCCTTTATAGTAAAGACCATCGGTGCCAAGTTATCAGTCTGATTTCTGTCCCTCAACAAAATCTGTATGCTACACTTGGACTAGCAGACTCATTGTTTTATCAGCCAAGATAGGTTGATGTTCTAATTGGAATCGAATTTGTCTTTGAAATCTTTGGACACAAACAGTTACACGTACCACATCTACCACCGCTTCAAGAATCGCAATTTGGTTGGTTAGTCTCTAGTAACGTTACATCAAATATCCCACAAACCAACTGCTATATATCCACTAATGAATCGAGTGGAGAATACAATCATGACGAATTAAACAATTTATTACGAAGATTTTGGGAAATCGAGGATTTACCAACTCGAGTTCCAGCAACTAGAGAGGAACAGTTTTGTGAAACGTTTTATAATAATACTACTGTAACTACAACGAGTGGTCGTATTCAGGTGAGGTTACCTTTTAAAGAGGAACGAGAACATCTTGGTGATTCGTACAACAACGCCAAAAGACGATTATTATCAATGGAACGCAAATTTCACCAGGATCCGGAATTGAAAGAACAATATATTGATTTCATGACTGAATATATTACCACAAACAATATGGCACGGCTAGCATGGTGTAATGTTCCAGCGATAATAACCAACGATATTTCATACCGCACCATGCGATCTACAAAGAAAGCACAACTACTCGGCTACACGTAATCTTTCGTATTCGTCACCGATATAGAAATATCGCTAAAGCGAATTGCATATGAACATTCAAATCAGTTCCCATCAGCATCGAACACAATATTACACGATTTCTACATGGATGACTTGCTATCAGGCGCAAATTCAGACGAGGAAGCACTTCGATTAAAAGCAGAAATCACATTAATACTCGAAAAAGGAGGGCTTCACTTGCGTAAATGGCGATCCAATTCACAAATAGTTCTCGATTCATTTGATGCTAAGGACATCGACCTTAATCCAAAATTAATTGAAGAAGAAAGCAATGCTAAAACCCTAGGCATATTGTGGAATTCACGGACAGACACATTCTCATTTAAGGTCCAACTCAAGGAAATCATCACATGGACTAAACGCAAGGTATTGTCCGAAACGTCACGGCTATATGATTCTTTGGGATGGATAACTCTTATATAGTGTTTAAAATTATTCTTTAAAAGTTTTGGGTAATAAAACTGGATTGGGATTCACCACTATCGAATACATTACAAAATGAATTTGAGGCCACATATGCTCAACATCACCATTTAAATCAAATTGAAATTCCACGGTGCTACCACAAATCTACAGTTACTAATTCGATTCAATTACATGCGTTCTGTGATGCGTCGGAAAAGGCATACGGATGTGCTGTACACGTACGCGCTAGTGATTCAAATGGAAACATTACGACAAATTTAATATGTGCCAAGGAAAAAGTGGCACCAATAAAGCAAATCAGTTTCCCGAGATTGGAGCTATGCGGAGCTTATGTGTTGGTGAAACTAGTGAATTTTGTCAAAACGGAATTGTTTCCGGAAGATCGTGTACAAAATTTCGCCTAGACTGATTCTACGACGGTGTTGAAATGGTTGTCCGATATTCCCCGACGTTGGAAGTCTTTTATTGCCAACCGCACATCATACATATTAGATATTGTTCCACGACATCAATGGAGTTATGTTCCCCCAAAACAAAATCCGGCTGATATGATAACTCGAGGTATGCCACCACAGAAAATATGCACGGAACGATTGTGGTGGAAGGGACCAGAATGATTGGAAATAGATGATAGTTGGTGGCCATAAGAACCACCAGAACCAGTTCCAAAATTTAACCCAGAACTATTAAAGCAAAGAACACAAATGTTCGCAATTCAACATACGCAACAGGATCCCCTCGAACGACTATTCATGTCAAGTTCATCATTTTTTAAGCTGAAAAGAATTTTGGTTTATATATACAATACTACGGTTTGGAAGAAGATCATTGACTGCCAGCAATAAAATAAAAGGACTGATACAACTTGATGAATTACTGATAGCAGAAGGAATTATTTATAAACTCGTACAGCGTCATAATTTTACTCAGGATATAGCAAAATTACACAAAAATGGTCACGTTAGTAATACTTCAAAGTTACTGACATTAGTTCCGTTTATTGATGAAAAGGATATACTTCGTGTTGGTGGTCGCCTGCGAAGACACCCAATTATATTACCGAAGAACCATCGCATTAATGAACTAATTATAAAAGAGATACATCATGCACTACTACATGGGGGGCTTAAATTAGTATTAAATACGATGCGACAACGATATTGAATGCTTGATGGTCGTCGTACCGTCAAACGGTACATCAATCACTGAGTTACTTGTATTCGACATCGTGGTGCCACATTGAAGCCTAAAATGGGAAATCTACCAGTAGAACGAGTTCTGCAAACATGTCCATTTCAGAATTGTGGTATCGATTATGATTAAAACAAGTAACCGCCGAAATACTCTACTTGAGAAGGCATACTTAGCGATATTGGTATGTATTTCCATAAAGGCAACACACCTAGAAGTAGTTTCCAGTATGAATACAGATTCATTTCTCGCGGCACTTAAGCGATTTGTGCCCAGACGAGAACCTTCAGACGAAATATGGTACGTACTTAGTCAGTTCCTTTGTCAGTTTGAATCTGACGATATTCTCAGTTTTTGCTTGCAGAGATCAATCCGGTTCAAGTTTATTCCACCTGGTGGTCCCAATTTCGGAGGACTGTGGGAGGCTGAGGATTTTTTGCTGTTGATGGATCTAATGATTTCTTTGCTATTTTGAGCTTACTAGATTGTCCCTGGAGAACGAAAATAAGGGTTCTAATTTTTATTTTTCTATGTGATCCCTTTGGAACCATTTCCGAGTGTAGTGTTTGGTAGAACGGTAGGAGGGGTGTAGAGGTAAATTTTTGGTCTGTTTTCCTTATTTTTCTGTGGTCTAGCGAAGCGTTTTCTACCCGTAGTTCTGTTTACTTCTTTGAACGTATTGGGCCCAGGCCTGATTTCAATTATCTTTTTCGAACTATGCGCGAAGGTGGTTTTCAAAGTTTTCGTTAATAAGTATCGTAAGGCAATTAATCTGTGACCTTATCCTCTTATATTTCTGGCTATTACTATTGAGGGTTTTCCTACGTCCCCTAGATAGTGCTTTTCTGAGTTTACGCCTTTCTTTAAATATATTGTTAAGTATTGGAGGAAGGTTGGCGTATTTCCTCCATGTGGGGCTTTTTTTTTTTGTATACATAAATCACACGTTTTATTTATATCCTGTGAGACTATTTCTGTGTAACTATCTATTTCAGTGTTAGTTAGATTCCTGTCTTTTCTTTCCTTAGCTAATCTAACTTATTTTTTGAGATTTTTGGGCACTTTGCAGCCCTTGTAATTTGCGGGATGCCCATGTTTACCACAATTTATGCAGCAAGCTTCCGTTTTCTCGTTTTCTTCAGTTTGATTTTTGTCTCCCACATACTGTAAGCCATCATAATTGACCAATAATAAGACATTACAGAGTTTGTACAAGAAAGCTACCATTGTGGCGTTAACATTTGAATTTTGCACTCAAAATTGTCTGTTTAAAACATTTTACTCCAAATTCTTATAAGAATCGAATTTTACAGTAATACACGTACATTTTGTTTGTATTATTTTTATAAACTTCACAGCCGTTGGTTTTCATGTTTTTTAACCGAAAAAGACAACACTCGTCATCTTGAAAAGACAACTTGAAAAGTTGAAATTCGTTGAATGTAAATCTCGCCAAAGTAAGAGAGTTTCTTCTTAATGGATAACCATATTGTTGGAATATGAAAAATAATAACAATAATTTGAACTTTTCTTACTCACTTTATATTAAATTAATTTATACCGTAAAATGTTTGCTACTTTCGGTTTGATTTTTTCGAGTTATTATAGGGTATTGACGCCGAAGTCATAGAATTTAGAATGAGATAGAAAATAGTTATTTTGAAGCTAATGGTAAGTAAATTGGCAACATAAAATAATTTAAATATTACCGATAATAGAACTTGTTGTTATCAGCTTAAGAAAATATAATGTCACGTGCGGTATGTGGTGTGTATTGCTGGTCAAAAAATTCAAACGAGAATGAGTTCGGGAAGAAAAAAATGTTTTTGTGAAAAATAATACATAGCTATTTATGTTGGTTGCTATGCATATAGGGAAGTGTGTTATTTGCATAATTTGTTGTGTATTTCTTTCAAACAAATTTTTACTTATGGTGGGTGGTAGAGCCGGCACAGGTTTCCCCATGTAATTTAAATTGCAACAAACATTGTTACAAAATATCTACAGAGATTATTATATTTTCCACAAAATTTTTGCTGTATCATTTAGTTTTGTTCAAATTATAATTACACTGTAACCGTCACAAATAAATTATACCATTTCTGCTGCATAATCCATAAATAGATAGTCTATTATACAGGAGAACCGTACTATTCACCATGACACAAGATAAATCTTTTACCACTTGCAAAAATATGATTAAAACATAGTACAAGTCATTATTCTCAACATTTCACATAAGTAAACGAGTTTGGATGTACATATACAACAAAGGAATGGATTTATTAAGATTTTTCCAGATCATCCTTTATTTTTTACGACCATTTTCCTTTATCATTAAATTGTTTTCCTTACGAGCTTTCCGTATCAAATTAAAACACGGTTCTTAGTTTTCCAACAACAAGAAAAAATGTCATTTTTTTGTTATTATTATATATTATTATATCTTACTCCCACAATAATTTCCGTTTTCAATCTTTCAATAAAAAATAAAATAAAAAAAATGTATCGCAGGTACAGCGCCCTTTTGTATCCATACACATAATCTATTTCTGAGAAATGTATAATAGAAGATGACTTCAAATGTTCGTGTGTAACGAAACATCACAAAGATGTGTCAAATTTATTTAATCAAGTACAACTTAGTTATTCGTAGAAATTTTTTGCATTAAAACATTTAAATTTATTATGATATGATAGAATTCCTTGGAGGACCATTTTCAAATCATCACAATTTTTTTACTGAGTATTTTTTCTTCATTCA
This sequence comes from Tipula vernalis, assembly GCA_958295665.1. Classification (NCBI taxonomy): domain Eukaryota; kingdom Metazoa; phylum Arthropoda; class Insecta; order Diptera; family Tipulidae; genus Tipula; species Tipula vernalis. The sequence continues at coordinate 365,629,611 of OY282559.1, forward strand.
TTCGAAAAATTAATGAGAATTCTCAAGATTATTTAATATCAATGGGTGGGTGTTTCAATAATTTTTTGGGATTTCCAAACAACGATTTCCATCGAAGATGAGTAGTGAAAGAAGTTGAACGTGTTCTATATTTTTAGTTCTCTGTGGATGCATCATCCGCGATGATTCATCCATAGTGAATTTTGAAATAATTTAAATGTGCCAACTTTTCAACCAAAATTTTTAGATGAACTGTCTTGTGATTAAATTGAATTTTGTTTTAAAGTAATTTAGAACTAAATGAAAAACTCAAGCCTCTGCTTTGAATTTGTGGGAGTATTAGCCTGGTTACCAGGAAAGAACCAAGCGAATACTCGAGAGAACTTTTAATTAAACTAGTTTAACGTTCGTTTTAATTCTGCTTTATTTTACCATATTCCGTGCTATTTATACAAAATGTGATACATTCTACACTACATTCTACATTCTATATGTTATGTATGTACATAACATATACTAATTTTCTCACATTATCAAAAAGTGCAAAAAAAATATAATTTATATACAAAATGCATATTGAGCATTTTGATATAACATAATTTTAAAACCTGTTGATTCGTGATTCAACATACTCCCGCCTCTCACAATGTTTATACAATGCTGTCAGCCGAGCCTGGAAGTGGAGAAGGAGGTCTGTTGGGTATCCGTCTTCCCCTTATTTTGCATGTAATCCAGCTGATTACTATAGCTAAGCAACTCCAAAATATCACGTAAATCATCGTATAATGGTGAACGTGATGAATGTTCTGATGGATAGGTAGTACTTCCTTCTCCCTCAACTCATTCAACTGGTTCTCCAGCTCAGTTGTTTCTGGTGTAGTCAACAAGTTTAAATCGTTGTGAGCCATATTCTTCTTTATCGATGTAACCAAATCGTGCAAATTATGGGCACCATGCATTAAATGTGCTGTTTCATATAACGTTTTTTTCTTGCTATGCTGAGCGGTCCCTATGGCAATAATTTGAATATTGGCGTCTCGTAACACACAGCCGGCTTCGATTTCTACTATACCGGAACCACGAAAGATGTAAGGCTGTATTCTGGAATCACATATGACATCAACAGTAGTTTCGTTTGGTACCACATATATCCACTGATTTGGGGCAAGAAGTTTAATCCAATGGTTGGTAGCGTTTATTGTTCTAATATTGCATGTTGTGTCTAACCCGTCCTTCCGTTGCAAAATGGCTATCTCACATTAATTAGGGTCATTCAGGGAAATAATAGGTGACACTTCACACAAAAATTGCTTATGTTGGAACATATGGCATCGGTTTACATCTTCTTTTGTCATCAACGCGAAATGTTCGCGCCGATTGTCCATGGCCAAATAGTCAGTTGAAGGGACAATGTGTGACTGCGTGTTTCCATGAGCAATATCTGGTACAGGAATTATAGCTATAAGCGTATAATCCCATGCAAACTAAAGTGGTATTATGATTTCAATTATTACATACTTTTGGGTTACTCGGCTGCGTACGGTCATACTTTGGTACACATGACGGAGGTCATGAATATTGTGGCCCGGAAGAGTAACGGTTGTTGGCACGTGTTGTCGGATCACTTGCAGCTCTTCTTCTAGCTGAGTTGGTGTAAGTATGGACGGGTGCAGAATGTCTTGATGAACATGATGAACCACGTCAAGTAAGCCTTGCTGTGTATCCTCAAGGCTCTTAAGCACTAAAGTCATTTCAAGCCAGTTTATAAACACTGAGCGCACTCTATCTTCATATGTTCTATATTCCTGTAGCAGCATCATATCCTGTCGCAGACGATGTTGTTCCTTGATTAAGTTGTTTATCGCTGTGATGGTAAAGTTGGAGTTATGTCTCACTAACTTTACGGTGTTATCTATTAAGCTTGTTTGATTTTTTATCAGAACCAATAGATGATTCTCGTTGTTGCCAATTGCCTCAAACTGAGCCTCGTATATTTCAGCCTAACGCTGACTAAGAACTCCGAACATGTCCCCTAGTACCAGGCCGACGGTATCTCCGAAACCGCGTTTTACCCGTCTCCGATCCTGATTGCTTTCAAACAATAGCACATTATCTGCGATCAAATTATTGTATTGCCATAGGGGTTGTTGGAGCATGATGTTACAACTTAGATTAAGCTCCGCGCACACCGTTGTTAACTCGGTGTGAGCTTGCTTAAAATTCTCAATTTCATCCCAGTAGCTGCTCAGGTTGTAATGAACTACTAATGTCCATCTCATTGCCACAATTTCGAGCTTGCCTAATTCCTCGAAATGTATTCCGGTGGACTTGTTGAATGGAGTAATCCGGATGTCTGCTTGTGCTAACCCCAGAAGGCAGCAAAAAGAGAAAATTGCAAGAGCTACTTGGTTTGCTCTACCTAGCTTTGCTCGTCGCTGAGGTTGTTGCCTTGGAGCAGCGTTGTTACTGCTAGGTAATGCGTTGCTGACTTTTTCTTGTCTACGACTGCTAGCGGAGCCGTTGTCAATATATGGTGCAGGTGCTGCATCACTAAGTTCTTTCTCAATCGGAAGTTTGCATAATTTGACAATTGGTCTTTTGTATGTCGCATCCTGGCATTTAATTGTTGCGACTCTAACTAGGTCATCCCTGCCAGCATGAACCTCAAGAACACGTCCCAATTTCCATCGAGTGGCAGGTAGCTGATCATCTTTTAATAGTACTAGATCGTGTACTTTTAGATTGGGTTGGACATTTTTCCATTTATACCGCTGTTGTAGTTGGTGAATGTACTCGGATGACCAGCGTTTCCAATATTGTTGTACCATTTGTTCAATCATGAGCCATCTTGAATTTAACCCAATGGCTTCGATGCTCGCAGATGGTGGCGCCTTGAGTGAATCACCGATAAGAAAATGCCCTGGTGTTAGTGCTGTTAGATCAGAAGGATCATTTGAAAGTGCTATTAATAGCCTGGAGTTGAGACATGCCTCGATTTGGCTGGCTACCGTGTACAGTTCTTCAAATGTTAATGTGGATTCTCCTACAACCCTCTTGAGATGGAATTTTACTGATTTTATTCCTGCTTCCCAAATGCCTCCGAAGTGAGGAGCATGAGGTGGTATGAAATGCCAGTTAGTACCATCAACAGCTATCATAGCGGCGATGTCGGTTGGTAGTGATTTTATGGCGGTGTGATGATTCTTCTTTAATACAGCATCAGCTCCAACGAAATAAGTTCCGTTGTCGGAGTAAATATCCGTGCATAAGCCTCGTCTGGACACGAATCGTTTGTAGGCGGCAATGAATGCTGCTGTTGTTAAGCAGCTAACTATCTCGATATGAATAGCTTTTGTTACCATGCATATGAATAGAGCTATGTATCCTTTATATGACTTGTAACCTCTTCCTCTAGTTGTCCTTAATTGGATGGGACCAGCATAGTCGATTCCTGTTTTTGCGAATGCTCTTCCTGGCTGAACCCTAGCTGCTGGTAAGATGCCCATTAGTTGATCCGATATGTGTTGTTTGTAGCGGAAACATTTTAGACATTTTCGCACTACATTGCGGACAGCACGCTTACCATCTATAACCCAGTATTTGTTTCTTAAGTGTGCTAAAGTCAACTGAGTACCACCGTGCATCGTGTTACGGTAGGTTTCTTCAATGATTCGTAGTGTGATAATATTATGGCTGTCCAAAATGATCGGATATCGGCTGGTGGCTGGAAGATCTGCGTTTCGTAAACGCCCATTTACACGTAACAGGCCGTCATCGCCTGCCATTGGGTTCAATGACGCAAGCCTGCTTTTGTTGTTAATTTTTCTTGCAAACTTGAGGCAGAGAACTTCATCATGAAAATCTTGTTCTTGCATGATTCTGAGGATTGTAGTTTCCGCGTCCTGGAGTTCTTGATTTGATGGCACTTCATTCCATTGGTTTGCAAGTTTATTACGATTAATGAAACGTTTACAGTACGCGATGATCCGTTTCAATTTGTTGATGTTGGAATGGCGCTTGAATAGTGCTGCAAACGGGTTGGCTTCTTTTACTGCGATGAATGCTTGCACGACCTTTTCCTCTAAGTCATTTGGTTCTAATACCACCAGGTTTTCTGGTGTAGGTGTATCTGATATTACCTCGTTTTGAAGAAAGTCAGGTCCCTTCCACCAGAAATGGTTGTTTGCCAGCGCCAGTGGGGTTGTTCCAAGTGATGCTATGTCCGCCGGGTTGTCACTTGACTTCACATGATTCCATGTTGTTGTTGGTAACATACTATTTATAGCCGATATTCTATTTGCCACAAATGTTTGGAACCGGTTTGGTTCCCCCTTTATTCAACACAATGTAATTGTTGAATCGGACCAGGCATACGTTTTGACGTTATTGAGTCCCATAGCACTCTGAACATGATTCATCAGTTTTGCCAATAGCAATGCTGCGTTTAACTCAAGACGTGGAATTGACAGCTTTGTTTTGATAGGGGCCACTCGTGTTTTTGACATTAATAAGTTTGTGGTAATGTTGCCCATACTGTCGATGTTTCGGCAATATACCACGGCAGCGTATGCCATCTCTGATGCATCTGCAAATCCGTGAAGCTCAACTGATGACTCCCTCGTTATACCAATCCATCGAGGAATTGCAATCTCCGTCATTATTGACATCTCCTCTTTGTACTTAACCCAGCTAGTGTTTAATGTTGCTGGTCATCCCAATCTATTCCAATTCTCCAAGCTTCTTGCATCATCAGTTTGGCCGTGATGGTTATTGGTGATAGCCATCCTATGGGGTCGAATAATTTTGAGGAATCTGATAACAATGAACGCTTTGTTGGATTGCAATCGGATAGATTCAATTGGGATACATCAAACTTAAAAACGTCCACAAGGGGATGATATATTATCCCTAAGGTTTTGACGGAATCATTTAGCTTGATTGATAGGTTGCCTGTACGATGCAATTCACTGGGAATATGATCCAGAACCTCCGCAGAATTCGAAGCCCATTTCCTTAGAGTCATTCCGCCTAGCTCCGTGAGAGTCCTTAGCTGATTCACGGCCAAGATTATTTCCGCCTTGCTGTCACCTCCAGTTAAAAGATCATCTACGTACAAATCTGATGATAGAATTTTAGCAGCGGTTGGATAGATACTGCTATTATCTTCTGCTAGTTTTAATAACGCTCTTACGGCTAAGAAGCTGGCAGCGGTGGTGCCATATGTAACAGTGTTTAGTCTGTAGGTGGCCATAGGTTTTGTTGGATCATTTCGCCATAATATGCGCTGAAAATCTCGATCCCGTTTATGAATCCAAATTTGTCTGTACATTTTTTCGATTTCAGCGGTTATGACGAATTTGTGTCTACGCCACCGGAGGAGAATGTCAACTAAGTCCTCTTGCAATTTTGGGCCAGTCATCATTAAATCATTTAGTGATACTCCCGTAGTTGTTTTTGCAGAAGCGTCGAAAACGACCCGGAGTTTGGTAGTTGTACTATCTTGCTTTATAATGCCATGATGTGGTATATAATAGCTTTCACTCGCTTTCAAGCGTTCAGACTCTGTGTTGATTATCTTCATATGTTTTAGGTCAATGTATTCTTGCATGAACTGATGATAATTCTGCTTGAAAGATGCATCCTTGTCGAACTTTCTTTCGAGCTGTAATAATCTGGCTACCGCTGTTCGTCTTGACTCCCCCAAGTTGATATTATTTGTCTTAAATGGAATCCTCAAGATGTATCTTCCATCGGGGCAGTGCTCTACAGTTGACTCAAAATGTGACTCAATCTTGATTTCTTCCTCAGTGCGGCTCCTTTCCTCTGGAATATTGTCGTTTTCGATGAATAATTTTAGTTGTTCCTCAATCGTCTTGGTAGTCACCATGCTTGTTATTGTTTGGTCTGCAAGGGCTTCTAAGTTGCCAATAATGGTCCACCCAAATTCCGTACGTTGAGCCATGGGTTCATGGCGTTCTCCCTTCAGGATATCGTTGGTTACCAATAATGGGTAATAGTCCGCACCAATTACCAGGTAAATGGGTTGTGACATATTGTATTGTGGATCCGCTAACTGTATGTTGTGGAGATGCTTCCATTTGTCGACATTGATGTTGGTCTCAGGAAGCTGTTGCGCCAGTTTATCAAATATTAAGGCATCGATATTCAAACGAAAACCTTCAAAGAATCTTGGTACTACCTCGACTACCTCTGCCGACATATGCCAGCATTATTTCCGCCTATACCCGAAATGTTGACGTGGGTTTTTTGTCTTTTAATATTCAATAGGTTGGCAGCCTTTGATGATATTAAAGTGGCTTGAGATCCAGAATCTATCAAGGCCCTTAACAAGATGATCTGCCCATTGCTAGTTGTTGCTTTAATTAGTGCAGTTGGTAATAGCACAGGTCCTTGTTGGTTGACCAGGAAAGTCTTAGCTGTGCTCATGCTCGTTGTAGCGGCGTTGTTGCAATGCAGAAGGGTGTGATGTTGCCCCTTGCAGACAATACATACTGCCGCTCTACAATCACCTCTCTTATGAGCTTGGGAGAGGCAACGAACACAGCGGCCGGACTCATTTATCAACCTTGCTCTATCTAGTGTCGACATTTCCCTGAATTGGCTGCATTGATCCAGCCTGTGATTTTCTCTGCAAGGTTTGACCAGACATTTGTTGATGGACGTCGCTGCAACCACTCTATTTAATGGTGGCATGGTCAGTGGAGGTGCTCTTACCGTTGTTGGTTTGGCGCTCCCCATGGTTTCCAAAGACTGGAATCTTCTCTCCATAAAATTGAAGTATTCTTTTATGTTTGGAACTTCTCGAGGTTTGGCTAATGTTGTTTCATACAGCCTAGCGGTATTGGGATCTAACTTCTTTAGCAATATAAATGCCACAAATGACTCAACTGGGATGGACATTTGTAGTCGTTCTATATTGTGTAACATCTCCTTTGCAGTATCGTGATGGTTACGAATTGCCCCGGCAGTGGCTACTTGTATGGTTGGTAATGACAACAATGTGTTGAAATACTTGCTCGCCAATAATCTTGGATTTTCAAATCTTGCCTGAAGCAAGTCCCAGGCCGCTCTGTAATTCTCACCCGTTGTTGATAGGTGACGGATCAGCTGGGCCGCACTCTTCTGAACGTGAGATTTTAGGTACGTCATTTTCACTGTATCGGAAATTTTCTTATTCCTATGAATAACTTCGGTAAAAATGTCGTTGAATGAACTCCACTGCTCATAATCTCCGGAAAAAGTGGGAATTTCCACTTTTGGGAGCTTGGTACAACCTGTTGAAACTTCTTTTGCCTCAATCTGAGCTTGCTGCAGTCGAATAATTGTTGTTTCCACTTTATCCTGCAAGGTGTCATGGTAGTTGTTTATGAAATAATTATCTGTCCGATGTTCTTCCTCTGACTCCACCATGATAGTAGTGTGCAGCTCATCAATTTGGTCTACTCCCTTTTGCAACTGATGAACCTTTAGTTGCACATATTCCTTTGTAACTTCTTCCGTTTCTAAGGCGTAATCAATTGACCCGATTTTTTTGTACAATTGACGCATTAGCACGTCCTGTTTTTTTAGCAACTGCCTGATGCCATGTCCATCAGATGTGTCTCGCTCGTTGCCATGTAGCGATGAATGTTGTTGGGGTTCATCGCTTTCACTTTGCTTCGGCTCTGCCCCCTCGTTGTTGTTTGACGGAGCATGGGTTTTTGCACCGAAACCCGGGATATCGGGTGGCGTAACCACAAACTCGTCATATCCGCTGATATCGAATTGCTGAAGTTGTGAAATATCCGCCGTCGATATTGTTGGTGTTAATGGAGGTCCGGCGTTTAACCGTTGGCGCATGTCAGCTATCAGAATCTCGTAATTCTCCGAAACTTCTTTCCTCTTTTTGAGGTATGGATGAATTGAATCTAGCGGTGGCTCTGCAGCACGAATTTCTTCGTCGCCTGCTAAATACTTCACGTATAAAGCCTTTACCTTTGCTATCCGCGATTCCAAGTACGACTTAGTTTTGCGGGATAAGCTATCTTTGCCATAATTTCTCTGCTACGTTGTTATTTTTTCGGCAATTTCTGCCTGCAGCCGTAGTTTGCTCTCCATGTTGTTAATTAATTTACGCTGGTTGTGGCGTATCAAATTTTTGCTGCCGTTACGTCTGGAACGACGTCAGCTGCAGTCTTTCCCGATTGTTGTTATCGGCTCGGGAAATGCGCTCTGTGTAGCGCTTGTTGATTTGCAGATGGTTCGTCTGGAACGACGTCAATACCTGCTTGTCCGACTTGTTGTGTTACTAGCCTCGGAATTTGGCTCCTCTTGTGGTAAAGATGGCACTGAATATCCGATTGTTGTTGACTGGCTTCGGACTTGCTGATTGCGGAATACGCTCTTTGTAGTGCATTCGGCTCGAAGGACCATGAAAAACTCAAGCCTCTGCTTTGAATTTGTGGGAGTATTAGCCTGGTTACCAGGAAAGGGCCAAGCGAATACTCGAGAGAACTTTTAATTAAACTAGTTTAACGTTCGTTTTAATTCTGCTTTATTTTACCATATTCCGTGCTATTTATACAAAATGTGATACATTCTACACTACATTCTACATTCTATATGTTATGTATGTACAGAATATAACATATACTACATAACATATACTAATTTTCTCACATTATCAAAAAGTGCAAAAAATATAATTTATATACAAAATGCATATTGAGCATTTTGAGGTAACATGAAACATGTACACATTAATATAATTTTAAATATAAAAAGATAAGTTTAATACAAAATGCATATTGAGCATTTTGAGATAACATAATTTTAAAACCTGTTGATCCGTGATTCAACACTAAATATTTCACTTTTAATGCAATGTATGCTCCAACTCTACGTTTTTGCTGGTTTGAAATACCTTTGTTTCGAATACCGTCTCGTAGTGCTCTAAGAAGAAAATGGACAATGAAATTAATCCGCGAAAAACGTTAATGAGATAGGTAGCTGCGGGTGTATCTAGGGAATGTAATCTATATAATGTTTGAGCAGGAGACATTTTGCGAATAGCTCTCCTCGGATGCCAGTATAACCTTCAGTTGTGTTAAATGTTGTGTTAAAATGTTGATTTAAAATGTTGTGTTAAACTATTGTGTTAAAATGTTGTGTTAAAATATTGTATTAAAATATTGTGTTAAAATGTTGTGTTAAAATGTTGTGTTAAAATGTTGTGTTAAATTGTTGTGTTAAAATGATATGTTAAAATGTTTTGTTAAAATGTTGCGTTAAACTGTTGCGTTACAATGTGGTGCTAAAATGTAGTTTTAAATGTTGTGTTAAAATATTGGTTTAAAATGTTGTGTTAAAATATTTTGTTAAAATGTTGAGTTAAACTGTTGTATTAAAATGTTGTGTTTAAATGTTGTGCTAAAATGTTGTGTTAAATTGTTGTGTTAAAATGTTTATTTATTCAAAAATAACACCAACAAACAGATCTTAATGATCCAATTACATGTTGGACGTGAAGGTAGTACAATATCAAAAACAAAGGGTTAATAATAATTTGACATGTAGGTAATAAACTATAATAAACTACAATATACATGTATACATAAAATGAACAAATATTACTCTAATACATATCAAAAAATAAAAAAATACAGATAAGTGAATCAGGTTGTTTTTAATCGTTAATTTTAAATTCTTGAGGTTGTCGAACGAAAACATATCAAGTGAATTGAAATAATTGTTATGCTTGCTTTGTAGTCCGATTAATGGCGAGTTATTTCTCATATTAGTGCGGTAAGTGTTAATAGTGAATGTAGGAGGATTGCGAGTAGTGTAATGACTGTGACACAGAAAATTTTCTTTATCATTAAGAACAGTATCAATCATTTAATGGACAATTTTAAATAGCACCATCTTATCAATAATAATTCTTCTATTATGCAGCGAAGTAATGTTAAACCGAGACAAACGCAAATTATAGGTTAGGTTAGGTTGGAGTGGCTGCTTACGCACACTTAGACCGGTGACGGTCCATTGTGATACCACAGGATGTATCCCCTTTTACCCCTATTGGAACCATTTCGAGCTACTTATGTAGCGTAAGACGTCCCGCACTTTAATGTTTTCGAGATCCGAGAGGCAGTCCATCCTGAACTTACCTAAGTGTTTGTGCCTTCTGAGAGCCAATGCTGGACACGAGCAAAGGAAGTGGACCAACGTCTCTTCCTCCTCTTCGTCCAAGCAGCTTCTGCAGAAGTCATTAGCCTCCAACGCAAATTATACCTTTCATAGAAAATATTTTTTTTGTGGTAGAGGAAACGAGTAAACTTCTTTTGTACCCGTTCAATATTATGTGAATGTGTGCTGTAGTTAGAATTCCAAATGACGGTTAAGTATTCGAGGTTGCTCCGTACAAGCGCATTATAAATGCTTATGAAAGTGCTGGAAGATTTAAAATTTGAGACAGTCTTTATCACGAAGCCAAGCATTTTATAAGCATTGCTGATTAATTGATACATATATGAACTTAAAACGAAAAACCCTTATCTACAAAGATTCCTAAATCTTTAACAAATGGACAAACCGATAGAAAACTATTACTAATTTTGTAATAAAATTCACTAAGCAAATCTTTACATTTTATTCTGAGCATACAGCATTTATTAATATTTAGTTCCATGCAATTTCTACTACACCATCGCACTAATTTATCAACATCTGATTGCAGAACAATACAATCTTGTAAAGTGAACATTAGTACCTCACTATCAATACCAACAACTATATCATTAGTAAAATACAAGAACAATAGTGGGCAAAGGATTGAGCCTTGTGGAACTCCCGACGATGCAATGAAAACTTCAGATTTCGAATCTACCATTTGAACATAATGTGATCTATTGGTTAAATAGGACTTGGCCCATTGGATGGTTTTGTTATCGATTCCAAAGTTAGAAAACTTTGATAAAAGAATTCTGTGATTAACTTTATCAAAAGCTTTCGAAAAGTCAGTGTAAATTACATCAACGCTGTGCCCTGAATTCATTGAATCATAAACATATTCTGTAAAATTTAATAAATTAGTCAAGGTAGACCTAGATTTGTAAAAACCATGCTGATGATTAGAAATTAAATGTCCCGTTTTTTCTATTAATGCATTAAACACAAGTCGTTCAAATGTTTTTGCCATATTACCAAGCAAAGCAATAGGTCTGTAGTTTGAAACAAGTGATTTATCACCAGATTTGAAAATAGGTACAATAATTGCCCTCTTCCAAACATCGAGAAATACGCATTCATTTAGCGACTTATTTTACAGAGAGTGGGAAACTTAATGTTTCAGCTGTGTAATATAAGAAGTAAGGTGAAATGTCGTAAAGTCCACCACCCTTGCCTAAATCCAAATGTCTCAACTGGGCAGTAACTATGGAAGGGGAAATAAAAGAATTATCAAGTGTATCAATCAAAGACAAAGTGTTCTCCTCTATAAGTGAATTGGGACTCAAAGGAGTACGGTTATCAAACGTATAAACTGACTTAAAATCACGATGCTAGTGTTGTCTCGGATGCTTTGGGGGAAAATACTTGTGTTTTTTAACGATTTAGTATAATACCAAAACCGTTGTGGATTGAATTGTATGTTCGATTCGATGGAAGAGCTAGCGTAACACGATTTTATTTTCCTCCTCACTGTTGCACGTAAGGATTTGAATAAACTACAATACTTGGGATAATTGATTCTTTTGGATTTTTTATAAATTAAATGTTTAAATTCAATTAATTTATTTAGCTTTCTTGAATACCAAAATATTCTGATTGAATCATTAATGCTTAAAGAACCAAATGAATCTGACCAGTTAATCGAACTTATTATGGAATTTTCCATAGCCTAATTAATCGTGTTGAACCTTTCGATGTTTTGATATGTTTAATAATTACATTAATTTCTAACGGTGGATGATGGGAATCAATTTTAGACGAAACGTCTGAAACCAATGACACATAAATATAATTCTGAATATTTGAAATAACTAAGTCTAACATTCTACCATTAACATTTTTTATATAATTATGCTGTTCAGTGCCCGTGAAATTTTGCATATTAATGAGAGACTCAGCAGTACCGGAAAGAGATACCGTGGTTGAATTATTTAGGTTCCTCCAAGGAATCATATGAAGGTTAAAGTCACCAGCTTTAAATATTGAGTTAAACTGTTTTGTTAAAATGTTGTGATAAAGTGTTGTGTTACAATGTGGTGTTAAAATGTTGTCTTAAATGTTGTGTTAAAATATTGTGTTAAAATGTTGTGTTAAAATGTTGTATTAAAATATTGTTTTAAACTGTTTTGTTTAAATGTTGTGTTAAAGTGTTGTGTTACAATGTGGTGTTAAAATGTTGATTTAAAATGTTGTGTTAAAATTTTGTGTTAAAATGTTATGCTAAAACGTTCGTGTTAATATGTTTTGATAAAATGTGTTATACTGTTGTGTTAAAATGTGATGTTAAAATTTTATGTTAAATGTTGTGTTGTGGTGATTTTTTTTACCAGTCATTTGGTACGCATATTTTCGGATCGGCTCGCCTGTGGTAGGGTTTTTCTAACTGGTAATACAACAAAAAATCGATAAAAAAAAAACAAAAGCGTATCTACAGTACATCTCACAACATCTTTCATCGGCACTTTCCAATTTAAAAAAACTTAACAGAATATAGTTTGTATTTAAATGAATTTGCTTAATTTATTTAAGAATGAATGGAAAAATGAAATCTGGTTTAGTTTTTAACAAGTTGATAAACAGAGCTAATAATGGAATTTTATCAAGTAAATCGGGGCTAAATAATAGTGGACAAAACAACAACACAAAAATATATTTGTTTTATTTTTGAATTTCTTAACGGGACTCACCTGAACCTCCACCGTAAGGCCTTGCAGTATCGATCCAATGAAACTGAAACAAAATTTTTTATAACGCGAAAATGCTACTAATTCGACCTTGAGCACAAATTTCCTTTTTATGGTTTTAATAATAACAGTTAAGATGATAATATTTAAAGTAAATGTAAATTTGATTAAGACTTAATTGAACATCATATAAAAGAACTATGATCTTGAATTGATAATTAACTTAATTAAATTGGATTGTGTATTATAGTATCAAACATATTAAATTAATTAAATATTGTGCAAGCAAACACTGCCCAATACTAGTTTTTTTGTTTTGTATATCTAATATAGATAAATATATATATATTAGCACTTAAAGCGGTGTGGCCAAGAAAGCGTAGATAACGGCCCCCAAATTAAAACTGACAAACCCAACAAAAATCCATCTATCACGGTTGTAAGGATTTTATTTGCTTATCATGGATCACACAGTGTTTAACTTTTGAGCCAACTTAGTAATTTTGTATGCCTTACCACGCCAAATTGAAACAAAATGTAATGAGTATGTTTCTACCGCAAGTGGGCAGCATCCATCAACCACTTTGTTTGTTTTAATCACTAAATTTAAGTAAAACACTAAGTAAGTAATTGATTAATAACCACTTAGGATTTGATTCACCTTAATGATTTAAATTGAAATCAAAATATTTATTTTGCACTGATTTCAAATCAATTAGTTAATTAAGCTTTTACAACGAGCTTACACAATAGTATTATCACGCTAGTTTATTATTATTTTGATTTTTTTCGTGGTTTTATCACTTGTGTATTTTTTTACTAACCGGCCACAGTGCGCAATGTCAACTGGAGAGAAAGACTGGTTCATCCGATCGATACATACCTACACACATACATAAAGATATTCTCTCAATTGATTTATTGATTTTTATTTTATTTTTTATTATTATTATTCAACACATTCGCTGCACTGGTCAATAATGATTATATAAATTTGCGCGTAAACGAAACACTACAGTGTTAAAATGTTGGTTTAAAATGTTGTGTTAAAATATTGTTTTTAAACGATGTGTTAAAACCAAGGTTACATTTTATGTCGTGTTAATATGTTTTGATAAAATGTTGTGTTTAGTGTTAATATGTTGGTTTAAAAAGTTGTGTTAAAATATTTTATTAAAATTTTGTGTTAAAACGTTGTGTTAAAATGTTGTGTTAAGATTTTGCGTTAAACTGTTGTGTTAAAATGATGTGTTAAAATGTTTTGTTAAAATGTTGCGTTAAACTGTTGTGTTACAATGTGGTGTTAAAATGTTGTGTTAAACGTTGTGAATATTGTGTTAAAATGTTGTGTTAAACTGAAGTGTTAAACTGTTGTGTTAAAATGGTGTGCTATAATGTTGTGTTAAAATTTGGTTTTAAAATGTCGTGTTAAATTGTTGTATTAAAATGTTGTGCTAAAATGTAGTGTTTAAATATTTTGTTAAACTGTTTTGTTAAAATGTTGTGCTAAAATGTTGCGTTAAAATGTTTTGTTAAATGTTGTGTTAAAATGTGGGTTGCGGAGTCGGTATCGTTCAGTCGGACTATTTGGGCAGAGCCGGAGTCGGAGTCGGAAAAATGTTGACCGACTTCGACTCCGCATTTTTTTTTTATTTCTCTCCTAAAATGCACCTTATCCTTAGTTACATAGAGCTCCAATCAGTATAGTTGACTCCCAGTCAATTTTATAAGGAATGGCATAGCGTAATGTTTCACTTAGGAAAAGCTCAAATATCCTCGCAACAGAAATATTAAATTAATCGTTAACACATAGAGAAATGCTTCTGCTTGATAACGACATATTATTGGCGGGAGTTTATAACAACCCCAAAATAGAAGCAACCAATTTGGCAATCGTTTAAAATGATTTTTAGAAATTACCGAAAAGCTTACAATCATAGTGATCAACCGTTATCTTCATCTTTTATCCAACCAGAAAATCCTCTTGAAGAAGTAGAAGAAAACATGAATTACAAAAATTTCTAGATGACCATGAGAAATCAAAGCGACTTCGAATTACAGAAATTCAGCAGGATTTAATTTTTTGATGGCTCAGAGAAAGTGAAAAAAATCAACAGAAGTACGAGTCTTAATATTTTTTAGGTCACACTAATTTTAAGAACAAATTCGTAATTAATTTAAATTGTCGAATGTTTTACTTTTTCTTTTATTACTTTAATTATTCGTTAAATTGATTTTTAATTTTTGTTAAACACAACAAAAATGTTCTAATGATGAAAAAATATACGAGCAGTATTATACATTTTATAATATTTATAATACATGTAGAAGTTGGAGTTGGAGTCAGAGTCGGAGTCAGTGTCGTAGTCAGAACGAAAGTAAAGTTTTTTTAAAAATGTTTACTAAATTTTTAAACTGTCTATGGATTAGTAAAAATCAACTCATGGGTTATACGGAAATTGAACTTTATAAATGTTTATTCATTTAAAAAGAATACTATGCATAATCAATTATTTTAGCTCAACAAAAATTTAAAAAAAGTTAATCAATAAATAGCAAACTGATTTATTTGTTTGCCAAATTGTTACGCGAATCTAATATGAAATGGATATTATTTATTTTCGAAACAATTAGCAAATAAAAAAGGATCTGCAAAGTAAACACAATAATTACAAAAATAAAGATAATAAAATATGTAACAAACATAAAAGTGAAATTACAAGCTTAATATTTAGTATGAGCAATTAAAAAAACACAGAAAAATATTTGTCATAATTCATTATTAACAAACATATATAGGTTAAACAAAAATATTCTCTGATCCTAGAGATCTTGCCAATTGGCCACTTACATCATGAATTAACTAGGAGCTATCTAAATATCAAAAAATACCTCCACTAATTTTGCGGATCGTCAGGCGCTTACAACGTGGCCAATTGGTAAAATCTCTAGGACTAGATCCACAGAATTTTTTGTTTAACCAATTTTTGTTTAGAACAATATGGTACCAAATGAAGTTGTAAGCCCCTGACGATCCGCAAAAATAGTGGAGGTAATTTTTGATATTGGGATAGCTTCTAGATGCTTTATGATGTGAGTGGCCAATTGGCAAAATTTCTAGGATTAGATCCACAGAATTTTTTGTTTAACCAATTTTTGTTTAGAACGATATGGTACCAAATGGAGTTGTAAGCCTCTGACGATCCGCAAAAATGTTGGAGGTATTTTTTGATATTGGGATAGCATCTAGTTACTTTATGATGTAAGTGGCCAATTGGCAAAATCTCTAGGATTAGATCCACAGAATTTTTTGTTTAACCAATTTTTGTTTAGAACGATATGGTACCAAATGGAGTTATAAGCCCCTGACGATCCGCATAAATAGGGGAGGGATATTGGAATATCTTCTAGTTACTTTATGGTGTAAGTGGCCAATTGGTAAAATCTCTAGGATTAGATCCACAGAATTTTATGTTTAACCAATTATTGTATAAAACGTTATGATACTAAATGGGGTTGTAAACCCCTGACGATCCGCAAAAATAGGGTAGGTATTTTTTAATATTGGTATAGCTTCTAGTTACTTTATTATGTAAGTGGCCGATTAGCAAAATCTGTAGGATTAGATTCACAGAATTTTTTGTTTAACCAATTTTTGTTTAGAACGATATGGTACCAAATGGAGTTATAAGCCCCTGACGATCCGCAAAAATAGTGGAATTAGTTTTTGATATTGGGATAGCTTCTAGTTACTTTAAGATGTAAGTGGCCAATTGCCAAAATTTCTAGGATTAGATCCACAGAATTTTTTGTTTAACCAATTTTTGTTTAGAACGAAATGGTACCAAATGGAGTTATGAGCCCCTGACGATCCGCAAAAATAGGGGAGGGATATTGGAATAGCTTCTAGTTACTTTAAGATATAACTGGCCAATTGGCAAAAACTCTAGTATTAGATCCACAGAATTTTTTGTTTAACCAATTTTTGTTAAGAACGATATGGTACCAATTAGAATTGTAAGCCCCTGACGATCCGAAAAATAGGGGAGGGATATTGGGATAGCTTCTAGTTACTTTAAGATGTAACTAGCCAATTGGCAAAAACTCTTGGATTAGATCCACAGAATTTTTGTGTTTACCCAATTTTTGTTTAGAACGATATGGTACCAAATGGAGTTGTAAACCCCTGACGATCCGCAAAAATGGAGGAGGTAATTTTTGATATTGGGATAGCTTCTAGTTACTTCATGATGTAAGTGGCCAATTGGCAAAATCTCTAGGATTAGATCCACAGAATTTTTGTGTTTAACCAATTTTTGTTTAGAACGATATGATACTAAATGGGGTTGTAAACCCCTGACGATCCGCAAAAATAGGGTAGGTATTTTTTAATATTGGTATAGCTTCTAGTTACTTTATTATGTAAGTGGCCGATTAGCAAAATCTGTAGGATTAGATTCACAGAATTTTTTGTTTAACCAATTTTTGTTTAGAACGATATGGTACCAAATGGAGTTATAAGCCCCTGACGATCCGCAAAAATAGGGGAGGGATATTGGGTTAGCTTCTAGTTACTTTATGATGTAAGTGGCCAATTAGCAAAAACTCTAGGATTAGATCCACAGAATTTTTGTGTTCAACCAATTTTTGTTTAGAACAATATGGTACCAAATGGAGTTGTAAACCCTGACGATCCGCAAAAAAAGGTGAGGAATATTGGGATAGCTTCTAGTTACTTTATGATGTAAGTGGCCAATTAGCAAAATCTCTAGCATTAGATCCACAGAATTTTTTGTTTAACCAATTTTTGTTTAGAACGATATGGTACCAAATGGAGTTGTAAGTCCCTGACGATCCGCAAAAATAGGGGAGGTATTTTTTGATATTGGGATAGCTTCTGTTTATGACACTTTATGTATTGCGACATGTAAAATCCTATAAATAGGCTCTTGAGATAATAATTTTCGTCTTACACAGGTAAGTTCACTAATACATCTACAATAAAAAATGTTTTGTATATTCTTTATTAAAATTTTCTCGTTGCCCAACCGCAACGTTAAGTTTTTGCGAAACGTTTTGCTAAATATTTTAGTAAGAAAATACAGACAGTCAATTTTTAATAAGTCGGAGTCAAACAATTATTTTACCGACTCAACAGCCCTGGTTAAAATGTTGTGTTAAAATTTTTGAAATTTCAAACGTAAAATGTTAAATGTCAATTCAGAATAGAGGCAATTTGACCGTCAACTTTTTAATTTGGCAATAGTCTCCCATGTTCAGAAACCTCATTCGAATATAGTATTATGGTTTACATCAAAAAATTGTCGATTTCATAACTTCCTCATTTTTTAAAATCGCTTAAAAATAGTTTTTAAAGCGTTAGGGTACTTGGCGTTGCATTAGGAGTAATTTTTTCTTTGTATTTACTAACTTTTCCACCGACTGTACGTATTCTATTTGGTACAAATATTGGTATTTTTATAAATTTTTAGTTTTCTATTTATGCTTTCTAAATTCTAAAAATTATGTGAATTTTATACAATAACTGAGTGTTAAAATTGATATTTAAAATGAAAATATATTGAGGGACCGTATTTAAAGTTATTATGGTACTGGATTATTGAAAATATATTATTTGTCGATAATTTAGTGAGTGGAGTGAGAATATTTTGTTTTTTTTTGTTCTATGCCAAAAAACCAATAAATCATGTATGTGAACCCTTTTCACGCTGCCGTTTTATTTTTTGCAGTGAGATTTTGGAGGAAGAGAAGGATTCTGCAAAAAAACTTCATTTATCACATTTATTGAGATTTTACAACTGAATGAAATTTCTTTTAAAAATAATGTTTATCTGACTTTATTAGTGTATACATACATACATATACATGCATATTGGATTTATAAGACAGCTTGTGCTGGAAACGATAATTGAATTATTTATTTTGTAACAAAAAGAAAAAAAAAACTGTTGATGTCGTCGCGTACGATAAGAAGATGGGTTGTTCATGGCTTCCCCCAAAAACGAATCAAAAATCAGTCAAATGTAATGTAAATAATATCGATTAGGGTATTGTCTTCTATATAACTTGTTTATCACAATAATGGAATATTGTGCCAGCAGTTCTTGTTACTTTAATATTTCGGCGGAAAAAAATTTGTTTTACGGTTAGTGGAATTGTAGAGATCGGGTTGCTAGATAAGTTCTATTCAAAAACAGCTAAAGTACTTGGTGTAATTATCTCGCCACAGCCTTTTTATGGTCTGCGGTGGTTAAAAGTGAATTGTTTGTCTCAACATTAAGTGGAAAATCCTTTGTCACATTTTTATGACTGGTTTAATACGTTTGATTTAATTTCCATCAAAAGGATCTTTATACCTTTTTCCACAAATAATATCCTACAATAGAGCACATAAACAGCTTAATAGGATATTATGCTCCTATACCATAACAGCAACTGCACAATTTCACATACAAACTTTTCATTTTTATTATTTTACGTCGTTGATATCTTTTTTCAACCAAACGGCACGGCAATTTTCCCGTAACATTTTCAATAAATATCATTTTATTACAAATAATTATTATTATCGTCGTATTTACCGTTTTTCTTATTGTTCTTATCAATGTATTAACCAATTATTATATTGTTGTTCGTTTTTTTTTTTTTTTTTTGCAGAGACAAATTGGGGATTACCATTGGCAATAGCATCAAATCTTCATGTACCGTACCAAATTGAAATTGGAATAGAAGTTCTTACAGAGAATAATAAAAACGATCAATTTGGAAAAGGTAGGTTCATAATTTATTTATTTATTACGTAAATAGAAGGTAGATAATGTTACCAATCATCTAAATCGGAATGAAAGCTGTTGTATAATTAATTTTTTTATAGGATTAGAGTGTATTGTTTGTTTTATCGCAGGGAATTTGAAAATACGATAAATTTTTGCGTAGTTTAGAAGATTATATAAATCGTAATGAAGTTTAAATTTAATTTAAAAAAACTTTTCTGTGTTAAACCCCATACCACAAAAACTTTTATAAGTTTTTGGATTGTTTCAACAAAAAAAAAAAATTTTTGGATACATATCAAAATGTCAGGATAAAAAAGTTTTTCGATACATAAGTTTAATTTAAATTGTTTTTGTTCGTCAAATAAATAGGAAAATAAATGTATAAGCGTAGTATATCGCAGAACATGTGATTGGAATAAAAAGCTGGTCGTCAGCAACGACCACTTGGACCAGAAATAACACGTACGTGAAATTTGTCATAAGTTGCTTTAAGATGTTCTTAGCTGTCCTAGCTAAGTACCTCCTAAGTTTTATATATGTGCTGGTGTAAAAGTTTCGTTATTACGAATTTATTTAATTCATATTGAATTAATAAAAATCTTGCTTAAATTTATGTACTCTTACCGAACAAATTTAGATTTTCTATGTAAAGAGTGATATAAGGCGGGAGGAAGAAGCCACCAAACTAGAGAATACAACTACATATTTTATTATCTTGTTAGTACATTTTAGTAAAACAGGGGTCTTGCTAATTTCGGGAGAAGGTTACAGCTGTAGATTAGTATGGTAATATTTATTTATGGTCTATGGTGAATGTTTATACGAACGAGACTTATTAAAGAGACTGATATTCTGGGATTTATAAGATAACTACAAAGTAATTGGGATGACGAAACGAGATAAAGTACAAAACGGGATATTTCAAAAGCGAAATTTTACAAAACGTGTTATGGAAGTGCATGGTAGATAATTTTTAGCACAGGAACAGGGCAAAAATCACGCAGGAGATAGAAAATTCTTGAAGCAGATGACAAGTAACGTTTTAAAGAGGAGACATGAACTTTCCAACAGAGATTATCGTCCAAATGAACCCCAGGATATTTAAACGCGTTGAATAATTCCGTATTAATACACTCAGATCGACACCCAGTAGATTCACATTTGGAAATATTATCAGTCAATTTAAACAACATATATTTTGTTAGAATTAAGCAATGCTTATGAAACGATGTAAGATTTTAAAGTCAGAATTAATCAAAGAAATGACGTCATTAGGAGATTTGCCAGTGTAAGCTAAAGCTATGTCATCGTCAAATCCGGTATAAATACCATGCAATTTAAGTTTAAAAACCGAATTAGTATAGATCATAAATAGCAAAGGGCCCAATACTGAACCTTAGGGAACACCAACGTCCACATTTTTTGGTTCACTTAGAGTGTTATTAATTTTAACTCTAACCGATCTGTTGGCAAGGTAAGAAGCGAACCACTTGTTAGAAACTCTAAAATATTCAGAAGAATTTTATGGTCAACCAGATCAAAGGCTTTAGCATCATAAATAAACTAGCACAAGCTTTACCAATGTTCAGTCCATTTGAATTATGTTCAAAAATTTCAAGAAAGCCGATTCGCTACTCATGCCTTGAAGGAATCCATGTTGATGGTTACTTAATACATTAATCTGATCTATATATAATTACTAAGACCATCATTGTCAACTGACTGCTTCGGTTCCAATGAGTTAATTATAGATATAATTTCATAATTGGATAAGGGTGTCATAAAAAATGTTGTATAACAATAATCATAAGCGAAATCGTAATTAAGAGGCGAGTTATACGAGTCAAACGTTGCTCTTCTTAATTTATTTATTAGCAACACTCGTAAGTAAGCTCACCGTTTTCCGATAGAATGCTTTTAATCGAAGAAATCCTAGGCTTCCTTGTTAGAATTTCGTT
Organism: Tipula vernalis; assembly: GCA_958295665.1. Classification (NCBI taxonomy): domain Eukaryota; kingdom Metazoa; phylum Arthropoda; class Insecta; order Diptera; family Tipulidae; genus Tipula; species Tipula vernalis. The sequence continues at coordinate 365,651,259 of OY282559.1, forward strand.
CACGAGATTCAAGTTTTTTTTAGCATCTCCACGATTAACAAGGAAATGATTGGAATACCTTCTTAATGTCAGCATTAATTTAGTTACAATTACTAACATAGACATCCCGAAGAACTGAATCACCTGGACGTTTTTTCAACTTATTGCGCAATTTGTTTCTCTTGTTAACACGACTGGCAAGGTTAAAAAAATTCCAAAATTGTAAACGTTTGGTTTTTACCCGACTTAAAGTGTAACAATGCTCTAGTATATCAGAAATAATGATAAGACATTATTGGGTGGTGACGAAACCTTTACTATCTTGAAAAAATAAAATAATGGTCTGAAATCTTAAGGTCCAATGCTGCCGCTGTAAGACAAGAAAGATCGTTAGACGTGAGACAAGCAAAAAAATGATCAATACAAGAAGTTGAGGTTGTAGTCACATGCGTAGGAATATTAATCAGAGATTCGAGTACGCAGGAAGACATAAGAAAAATATAGTCATTACAGCTACATATTTGGAAAATTAAGAATATCTACGTTAATATCTCCAACAATAAAAAGATTTCTTGCCTTAATATTACGAATAATTCCAGAAATTTCTTGCACATAAGTGTTGAAATGTGCTGAATGTAACTTATAAAAATATTTAATAATTCCACCCAACTTTAACAATATCAGCTAAAGTTAGATTAAAAGCAGATAGTACCAAACCTATAATTGAAGATGTATGATGGAACTATGATATGCGTTTTGAAATATCGCTTTTTGAATTATCGCGTTTTGTACGGTATCGCGTTTTGAAATATCGCGTTTTGTACCACATCGCGTGTTGTACCGTATCACGTTTTGATATATCGCGTTTCAAATGGGGGCCTACATTCTTATGTATAAAACATCTAAATTACTACTAATAAACATTTCATGACGTAAAAACCCACATTCCTTGACATTTTCTTGGCTTCTCCTTCTTTTATTGTGACATTGGCCATTTCGCATTTTTTTCATTTTGACAAACTATAAAAACAATCAAGAGTCAAATTATATGAAAAATTAGCAAAATTGGCAGAATGAGCCAAAAATATCAGCAACATTTATTTCGTCAGTTTGGTACCTCTTCTGAAAAGGTTCTGCTATTTTGAAACCATTTTATTTGGAAGGGGACATTTGTTTACGAAATAGCCTACGTCGATTGGATTATAGTTTGTTCAGTATGAGTTTATGTAAATATTCTGCGGAAAAATTTCCTGCGGAAAGATCGACCTAATAAAATTGTTTCAAAATTGCAGAACATTTTTCCGAAGAAGGACGAGGGTAAATGCTTTAATATAAATCCTTCACAATAATATTTGATCACTAAATATCATTAACACAGTACTAAAAGGCCTTTTCGCAATCTCAACGCTTTTTCACTGCTTTCACCTCTTTCAATTAGAGGTTTTGCAAATATAACTTGGGTCTTACCACTTGGTGTGAAATTTTTTCCTGTGATCCCGGTTTGAGTGAAGATAAGCTGCGGGATATTGTAAAGACTTACAGATGAATCAGAGTATTTTGAAATAGGCACAGATTTTCCAAATTTAATTCTCGAATCATAATTTTCAGATTTTTTCGCAAATTTTGAAATTGCCCGAAAGGTTTGTCAAGATTTGCAAGATTATTGGACTACGTTTGAGATTGCCTCATGTATTCGATTATTTACATGATTATTATACCAAATGTACTTCATCTAAAAATCAAAGGAGAAGTTAGTATATAATTTTCATCCCGAAAAGGCTTTTTTCAAAATGTGTGTCTCGGCTAAAATTTAAGGAAATTTTCATTCCATTCAAAAAAAAATATTCAAAACACTTAACCAAATGATTCTCATCCCGAAACTGATTGTAAAGAAACTGATTAAGATGTGACAGCATTATAGTAAACTAAATATTTATTGTTAGTTCCTTTGGCCACAATATACATTTGGGCCCGAATTTATAGTCGTTACTGTAACTACAACTCAAGTCATTGTGAGGTTTATAAATACAAAAACTGTTACTATGACATGATTTATAGTTGTAGTAATTATAAATTCGGGCCCAAATGTATATTGTGCCCAAAGGAACTATCAATAAAAATTTAATTTACTAAAATGCTGAAATCTTAATCAGTTTCTTTCTAGTTATTTTCCGGGATCAGTACCGTTTAGTTAAGAGTTTTGAATATTTTTCTCTAGATGAAATAAAAATGTTCTTAAATTTTAGCCGAGACACACATTTTGAAAAAAGCCTTTTCGGGATGAACATTTCGTAGTAACTTCTTCTTCGATTTTTAGATGAAGTTATGCATTTTTAGAGTGAACTTCACAATTTCTTAACTAATTATGATAAAATTCGATATCTACGATGAAAATATTATTAAAGTGAAAGGACTCTACCGAAGAGTAAGCATTAATGTCATTAATTCTTTCAATCTATTGGATCTTTGGCCCCAGTAATGTAAAAATGGCAGTAAACATTAAGATCACCTCACGTTTTTCTTACGAAAACCGTAATGACGATCAAAAATTAAGTTGTATTTTTCAAAATGGTTTGTCGAGTTAAAGTTTATTATTGTCTCTATACTGGATGGCTTTTTTGGTTCTTTTTTGGTTGAGATGGAAAAATCCTATTAACATCGAAATTCTTCTTTTTTCGTTTTTCTTGAAACTGCTTTGAGATAAACGAATCCAGTAGATAAGAATTGGCTTTCTTAAGAGCAATTGAATATAGATTATTATTGGTGTTTAATGGTAGTGTCAAGACTTAGATGTACCAAAAAAAGGTGTTTTGAACCTGACCAACAAATGTTCTCCAAAAGCACTCACAATTTGTAGAATTCACTGCTTTGGCTACATAATTTAATGTTTGCCCGACTTGCAGTTGCAGTCAAAACCATGCACAACCATGAATTCTTAACGGCAGCTACAATTTTTGTGTACTACTTGAGTACAATTCAACTCAATTTAGTACAATATCATTTCAATTTTTAGTACAATTCTAAAACTGCATTACAGTATTATTGGAAGTTTCATTTCTGACGCGCGTGCTCGTCACTATATTTATTTAGTGCCTCCATATAATTTACATATAAAATATATGACGCAGGTTTGGAAAGGTTTCATTATATTTACGATTGTTTCGCAGGTCAATTTCTCAGTTCTCTTCCGGAGCTGCATTCGTCATTTACTACTTTTCGCAATATTTTGTACAAGTGGGTAACCAGCACATGCTTGTTAAATTTTGTGTTTCTTACAGAGTTTCAATTTTTCGCTCTTTTAGAGTTCTTTATAGAAAATTTCGCTCTTGCACTCAATAAAATTTTTTTTTTCAGTTTGCTTTTACGCTCTCACCCTCTATCCTAATGATAAACACAAAAAAAAAATTGAACTTGTAGCGACTCACTCATATTTATACTCATAAATATTTACATTCGTTTCCGCTACAATATATCAATCACATATATTGGCGCACACACACACACACCAAAATATTTACACTCGTTTTATCGCCGCGATGTACTAAAATACAAATATCAGCGCTCTTGTGTACATGACACTCACTCAACCGCAACCGCTTGACCAGCAAGCACCATCGAACATAATTCATCTCCACTGTTTCGGGGGATTGCGAAACAAGAAAACACAAACGAAAAAAATTCATTTATTCATCCGCTTGATAATTTTTTGGGTGGTGTTTTTGACAGTCGGTATTACATTTTTACATTAGAACAACCTTTGTAATTTTCGTGCAACCAGTGAAAAATTAATATTAATGTAAAAAAACAAATTGTGTGATTAAAATTAATAATAATTTAAATAAGCAAATTATAATTCAACTTAATAAAATAAAATCAGAATTATAAGTAAAAGAAAAAGGTTTTGTGTGTTTATTATCTCGCGTAGCGTCATCGACGCATGGACACAACGGAAAACACACATAACAACCTTATACATTACAAACTCTTTCAAAGTGATTTAAATTTTTATTTTTAACTTTGCTCTTAAAACAGGGAGCGTAAAAGTTAAAAATATCGCTCCCAATCCATTCTACAGAGCGATTAAAGAAAATAAGTTAGGGAGCGGAATTTTTTGGAACACTCGAATTGAAAATTGAAATGCATGATGAAAACGGAATTTTATAATGATTTTTGAAGAATGATTAAGTTCTGAAATATGGCCAATTGTGATGCAACTTGGCTATTCCTTAACCGATTTTACAGAAATTTGACGTGTGCGTTGGAAATGGGATTCTACAATGATTAGTAGATGAAGTTATGGAATATGGCCAATTGGGATGGAACTTGGCTATTCCTTAACAGATTTTAGTAAAATTTGACATGTGTGATGGAAACGGGATTCTACAATGATTTTTAGATGAAGTTCTGAAATATGGCCAGTTGGAACTTGCTTATTTTTGAATCGATTGTGATGCAATTTGACACGTTCGTTGCAAATGGGATTCTAAAATGATTTTCATAATTCCGGGACCTTACACTAATATTAGCATGCTGTCACCCATTTTTTCTTATTTTCCTTTGATTGCGATTAAGTTTCCTGGCAGATGTATAATAAATATATTAATATGAATAACCTCAAAAGCTTTTGTATGTGGCAGTTTCCATAATCCATGCAGCAGTCAAGCTCTATCTACTGTAAGGTAGATCGAAAATCGGTAGAAAAATAATCTGTAATTTCCATCCTATTTGGCTATATTTCAGAACTTCACAGTCAAATTTCACTAAAATCGGTTTAGGAATAGCCAAGTTCTATCCTACTTGGCCATATTCCAGAACTTTATTCAAAAACCATTTTAGAATGCCATTTCCAACGCCCGTGGCAGTTTATTTTGGAGTTTCCTACGATACCTGCTGACAGTGACATCAGTGAATCCAACTTTGGAAAAGGGGGATGATCTTTGAAACATTCGTGTATTTTCGATCTCGTGAATCTCTCGTTTGCCGTGATACCCGGATATCAACGTGCTGTTCTCCAGTTGCAAAGACCACTTCAACAAACTCCTGCAATGACGAACATATGGCGGTGCCTCCCGGTGATCCACAAACCCACTTGGCGAGTACAGAATCAGTAATTACTCTTCCTCGCGTTAGGCCACCTGAACTTTTTATGGAGCGCATAAGAGTTTGTTCTATGACCATATCCGATAAATTTTTGTTTATCTGCAAACTCCTTGTACGCCTCCGGATGGCTAGCTTTCATTTCTATCATATCTTGGACATAGAGATGGGCACATTTTGCGTACTGGAAGTGCTTACTTGCGTGGAAGAATAGGATCATCTGCTGTACACACACTAAGTGCCCGTCCCAAATACCACGACGCTCAGAATCGATGAACTACTTCATCAGGGTAACCATGTTGAAGTATTGAACCCACAAAGCAGCGGAAGGGTCATTATCCTTGATGGATTTCAGATGATTCTTAAATAGCGTCAAAGCTGGCACCAAGGAAGCATTCTCTTCAACTTTGTCCGGAGTAAGTTCCTCCATGTTGGTCAGCATAGTCAAGATCTCTCTCTTCTCTTCCTTTAAAACAATGGTTCCTTCCAGAACAATTTGGCATAAAACAAGCTGAACAAGCAAATGTCCTCGAACAGCTCGGCTGTATGCGTGGCCTGTTAACATAATATCAATATAATTAACAGCGAATACTTAGCATAGTACATCTTTCAGTGCAGATCCAGCCATTGTGTGACCAATTCACCCCATGAAGGACATTAGAATGTGAAACCTACCAAGTCTCACAACAATGTTCCCAAACGCGATTTCTCTAGCCTTTAGGTATAAAGGCTGGTCGAATGTTACGAAGCAAACTGTGGCTCCTATCTCTTGACTATTTTTTAAACCATACTGTAACGCTGTATGTACTGTGCTGTACTCATTAGGTGGTGCATTGATGAATGAAAGAAAGGTTACCGAAGTTTTCTCTTTGTTAATGACTCTACTCACCAATTGCATAAAACCCTTCCATTCTGGAACGGTTGGCACCTCTGCAGTGAGGTCCATCTCCTGGAGCCACTTACCACTCATCCACAGGAAATCTTGAACAGTGGGTGTGAATATGTCACAGGGGATGGGCATCAACATGCTCAAGTTTTCGATAGTAATTTGCTAAAATGCGTTGGTTCCCCTTCCCTCAAAAGCTTGCAGCTTCAGAACTCCCAGCTAGCCCACTTTTTCCTGAAGGGGAGGGGGGACATTTGGTGTAACACATTTGATTCCTACCATGCTGTGGAAGGTATTCCAGCCATCGAGAGTGGATACATTGAAGTCTGCATTATCAAAGATGTACTGACAAAATGTGTCACTTGGGATAGGCTCTTGCGGGTGGTGGATGGTGGAGAGCTCCAGCTGCTGAGCGTCGTAGTTAGAGGCACTCAATCCCAACTTCGATAGTAGGGACACCAAGTTCTTTGATCCTAATTTTCTGTATATGAACAGAGCGATGCTTTTCAGAATTGGGGATATGAAACATCGAGGGCGAACAGCAGCATGAGCAATAGTTGTCATCTTTTTTCCCACTGCCTCTTTCGACCTTTTTTTACTTGCAATGCAGTCCATGAAGACTCTAAGAGATTTAGGTATTAATTGTTCAGCCTCACTGCAGAAGCTAGATGAAGGGGGTAGTCACTGTTATCAGCAGCTTTTTGAACAATCCTCTCACGTTCTCTTTGTTCATCTTTACACCTTGAAGTGTACCATGAGTCGCTCAAGATTTTATCACTAAAACTACGAAAGGAGACGACAGTTTGTCTGGTGCGAATAGTACTGAAAAAAATTTGGTCCCCATATTTTTCCCTCATTCTCTGGTTAATGGTCTGCACAGGTGGTGGTTCCCCTGCAATAACCTGTTCCAACAACTCGTCCATAGAGTATTGGCAACTATCATTCTTTTCAATATAATCATATATTTCTTCCATTGCTTCTGAAATCTCTTCACCTTGTGGACGTCCAGCCTTTCTTTTTTAACGTACAGAGGTTAACATGAATCTTTTGTAAAAATCTTCGTGATATATTGCATCTGCTGCGAGTAGATCCCCAACAGTACAGATACGTCTTACTACATCGTTTCCCCACTCATCCTTTCTTTCCTGCCCACGATTCAAAATAGAATTGTGAAACGTAACCGTACGAACATAAAAAACTCTTCGACGCTTAGCATACGGTTTTTTAATCTCCTTCTCTTCACCATACGTTTCCGTGCAGAAAAGACACTTTGTTTTAAAATCAAATTTCATTTGTCCTGAACGCAAAGACGAAGCATCACGAGATGTTAAAGGTTCATTTGAGAGAGTGTATCGCAAAAACCTTTTTATTGAGTCACTTCTGACGTATTCTCTTCTGCAAGAACTATGAACAACACCATTTATCTTACCCCTGAAACCTTTCTCTTTCCCATCTTTCCTTAACACACTTGCCTTCACTAATCCAATTACATATCACAAATCACTTTCAACTTCACACTCACAAATTAAACATTTCTCAGCTATAGTCACATACACACTGGAAATAATAATCTTATATTAAACGCGTGCAAATATTTAATGTAATAAAAGCAGATATTTTGAAAACTCACGATCAACAAGGAGGTTGATTGCAAACTGAATAAAGGGACGAGCACGAGCAAAAATCGTTTTTTTAATTTTCTATTTACACCCTCCATATTTTCTTAAGCTTTGATCCTATCAAAAAAGTGTAGAGAATTTTATGTAGATTAATTTAGTAGCAGTGGTTTTTGAGTTATTAACGAAAAATTTAAAAAAAGGACCTTTCGAGACCCCCCCTCATCACCCTTAGCTTCACCCCCACCCCTCAGTAATTTTTGTATGTTGTTAAGGACACCTTCCCCTACAACTGTACCAATTTTGGCTTCTACATGAATTATTTCCGCTATTTGGTATTTTTTGGTCTTCGGTGCCTGGACTAATTTTTTTATGCTTTCCAATGGATAGTTGTTGTTTTATAAATATTTTTAGCTCTGATCGTTCAGTCAGTTTAATCTTCTTCGGATTTGAAACCAATTGAGAATTTCTTTTTCAATTGTGGAAAAAATGTTTGGCTCTTTCTTATAATCGGTGTAAAAAAACAACGTTACTTCATAAAACAGGTGATTGTATAACTAAAAATTTCTTGAAACACTAATGGACTGCTGTATCGTTACACATAAAACTAAATTTCAAATAAAAGATCCACAGGCAATAACAAGGTAGCTTTCTCATATTTACTATAGTATTAAGCGCCCAAATATGCAATAAAATTTAATTGATGTATTTCTGTAATAAATACGTATATGTACAATTCATGTATGTCTGAACGAATGAGTAAAGATATCCGTTTTGAAATATACTCGTAAAAATGGTAAATATTTTTCATTTTGTTACTTCCACTCGAATATTATAAAAAAAAAAAGATTTCAAAAGTTTTTTATGTTATGAGCTTTCATTTAGATTTACCATGAATAAGGATATCAAAAAGTATGAATAAAAAGAAGAAACAAGCTTGAATATACAAGTAACATGTATATTAGTATATGAACATATTCTGGAATCGAAATCGAATATCAATTATTCATGTAAACGGTGTGTAGCAATAAGACGTAGAATGATGGTAGAGTTTTTTCTCGAAGATGTATTGTAAAAAAATTGTAAATTTGAGATCCCTGTTTGTGGTTTGGTATACGAGTAAGCTAAGGAATATCAATAAAAGGCATTTGTATTTTTTTTGTATTCTATCTATAAAATGTACATTTCATATTCATTTCCAAGTCAAGTATATTTATTAAAATGTGTTTGTATACCTACGTATGTATGTTTCGAAACGGGTGAACAAAATATTCTAAATTGTTCTAACGATTGATTTTCATGTCAATCAAGTGAATGTAGTTAGGTAGCGAATAACAGAAGAAATGGTATTCATGTTTCTTGAATATTAGTTCTAATCAAATAAAGATCAACTTTTCCAACAAATATCAGCAGAAACCTTTTTGCCTAAAGTGTTGCCACAATAATTTTGACCCCGAGTTATTAAACCGAAGAGGAATCATGGAAAGAACATCGCGATATGACCTTTATACATTTCTGTAAAATTGTTAAATATTCTTAAAGTAATGAATAGGTTGAGTTATATTTACCACCTGTTCGAATTTTCATCGATTTTATTTTAATTTGCCTCATTATAATAATATCACATAATTTCAGAAAAACGCGTTTTCAAGTTGTGAGGTACATTCAGTTTTGTCTCCGTTTTGCATGTACATAAGTAACAATCAGGTCTAATTGAGAACTAAGTAATTGGTTATCATTATATTCAAGATTTTCTGCTTGCATTTATTTTTTCTATTTTCTATCATGGTATTTTCAATGTCTAATAATTCTCTATTAGCAAAATTACCAATATATATGTAGGTGGCAAAATCTATTACATAGATACAGAGGAGACTGGTCTGCAAACCAATCGGCAGTCAGCATTGTATTCTTTCTTTACTTGCCAAATTCCATTGTAACCACCATTGTAGGCAACATACATTTTTCGTTTTGTTTTCATATATAATTGAAAAACATACAAACGGAATTTAAAAGGGGGGTGGGGGTGGAGATGGTGGGGGGTAGGGAGGGGGTGGGGGGGGGGGGTAATTTATTTGAGCATACTTTCTTTTGTGACAACGGTTTAACAATTTGAATAAACTGAAGTACACGATAAGCTGATGATTGGCTTGTTAATTGTAATTCTTTTCGAGCCGTCTAGACTAGTTCCGATATCCGCTCTAATCCACTCCACAGCTCCAAAACGATATAAGTGTGAAGGTTAAACGAATTTACCAATATTTAAATGAAATACACTTATAGATTTATTTATTATTTATTAAGTTTTTAATTACACGCCTTTTCTTATTTCGTGGTTATTTCTAATCTGTCAGTCTATCTAATAATTTTTACACTGAACTATAATGTTTCTCCCAATCAACCAAAAATTGTTAGTACCCTTTTTGGGTAGTTTGGGTAGTTGCAATGAGGTCGCCACACAACTCCCTCCACCAGACCGAAGTCATCTCTTGAATCGTTTGGGTGTAACTGTGGTACGTCCAAACTTGGTGACTTTGGGCAATTTCTTCAAGCTCTGTCGTGGTTCCGGATCCTGTGGTGATCCTTGCGGATTTTGTGGCAGCTTTGAATTTGGTAGTGATGGTTGAACTAGCTGATCGTCCTTTAAAATATACGCTGTGTTCAGTCGATCCTCTGAAACTTTTGTTTCTCGACCCTTTGCTTCCAGTACGAAGTATTTGTCATGTCGTTCCTTGACAAGGTATGGGCCATTGTATGCGGGTGACAAAGGTGGTCGGACCGCATTATTTCGTACAAAAACGTTGGGTGCTCAAAGACGTCCTGCGATGTTATGTGATGCGCTGTCGATGTAGGCTGCAACGCGCTCATATTTGGTTTAATGATTTTGATAAATTCGTGCTGATTTGTCGATGAGCTCTCCGCGAAAATTTCTCCGGGCAATCGAAGATTTGTTCCGTATAACATTTCAGCTGGAGTGGCACCGATATCCTTTTTGTGTATTGTGCGTAGACCAAGGAGAACGATGGGCAGTTGAGATACCCAGTCTTGATTTCGCCGGCATGTTATAGCTGTTTTTATCGTCCGATGAAATCGCTCTATGATACCGTTTGATTGAGGATGTTTTGGTGTAGATCGCAAATACTTCGTGCCGCAGAGTCGGTTTAATTCTGTGAAGATTTGCGACTCGAACTGGTGTCCTTGATCTGATGTTATGCGTAGAGGCGTCCCAAAGCAAGCAATCAATCCGGAAATCAGTGTACTGGCGACGCGCTCAGCGGTGATGTCTTCCATCGAGATGGCTCCTGGCCACCGAGAAAATCTCTCAATTATTGTCAATAGATATCGATATCCCTGCGATGGAGGCAATGGTCCAACAATATCGATATTGATATGCTCGAAACGTTGAGTCGGCGGTGTTGTTGTCGGAAAGGGAGATTTCGTATGAATGCTCACCTTTGCTTGTTGACACGCCTGACAATGTTTGGCGAATGTTGCACAATTCTTTCGAAGTCCTGGCCAGACAAATCTCTCAGCTATTAATTTGGTCGTTGCTCGCATGCCTGGGTGCGCAATGGAATGGAAATGACTCATCACTGCACTTCTGTATTTTGTGTGACAAACGGGCGGATGGAATCACCTCGGGAATCGCAGATAACTGGTCCCGCGACACCCGAAAAATGTATTGATTTTAACTGGAGGGACGTCGTATTGCAGTTAAGCAATGTCTATATCTCTGGATCGGTAGTCTGATGAATCGAAATATCGTCGTAACTCCGTTCCTCTGCGATTGTTACAATTCTCGATAACAAGTCTGCTGTGTGATTATCCCTTCCTTTAATGTGCCCTATGTCTGTGGTAAACTGGCTAATGTAGTCCAGATGGCGAATTCTATGCGGAGTAGCCTTGTCCGATTTCTGCATGAACGCGTACACCAACGGCTTGTGATCAGTGTTTATATGATGGCATTGCGACCTTCGAGCATATATTTGAAGTGGCGCAGTAATTCCCGGTCGTAGACGGTATAACGCTGTTCGGTTTCGGTCAATTTCTTTGAAAAATATTCTAATGGTTGCGCTTGTCCATCGATGGTCTGATGTAGCACCGCGCCGATCGAAGAGTCTGAGGCATCAACGTTTAGTGATAATTGAGCGTTAGGCATGGGATATGCGAGCAAGGTTGCTTTTGCTAAATCTTCTTTACATTTGACGAATGCTTCTTCCGCTTCCGCTGCCCATTTAAGTTTACTCTGGTCGTTCTTCACGTTGCCCTTGATCAGGCTTTGAAAGGTAATCTGGTGTTTGATAGCATGAGGGATAAACTTTCTTTAAAAGTTTACCATTACTAGAAAACTTTTTAGCTGCTTGGCGATCATTGGTTTTGGAAACTCTTTTACGATTTCGATTTTGCTTGGTAGCGGTTGCAGACCTTTTGGGGTGACCACATGACCCAAAAAGTCTATCTCATCTTTGAAAAATTCGCATCCCGAAGTCGTTGGAAAAACGAAATTCCGTAGGCGTTGGAAAAACGTTCGAAGATGTCCACGATGTTGCTGCTCGTTTTCCGAAGCGATGAGAAAATCGTCGATGTATCCAAACACGTGTTGTAGATCTCTTGTAGCATGATCAACATACCGCTGGAACGTCTGGGCGGCGTTGCACAAGCCGAAGGTCATGTATACGAACTCAAACAGCCCAAATGGTGTTATTATGGATTTTTTGTGTATGTCTGCCGGCTCTATAGGTATTTGATGAAATGCCTTGTGCAAATCAATTTTTGAAAATATTTTTTATTTCGCACTGCGTTAGCACAGTCTTGCATATACGGCAAAGGATATTTACCTAGAACTGTTTTTGTATTCAGCGCTCTAAAATCGCCACAAGGTCGCCAGAAACCATCTGCTTTCTTCACCATGTGAAGTGGGCTTGCTTAATGGCTTTTTGAGGGTCCGCATATGCCGTGCTTTAATAGGAACTCGAACTCGTCATTTGCAGCTTGGAACTTGTCTGGTGATAGACGACGTGCCTTAGCGAAGACTGCGTTCCCCTTGGTGACGATGTGGTGTGTCACACCATCAATCGGGCTGCTCTTCGAGCAGATCGGCGATTGGATCGTTTATACTGAACGTTTTGAGCTGTAGTGAAGCACTTGTTAACCGGCATCCCTTCGACTTGAGTGCCGTAAGCTTATCAATGAGAGCGTTATTCTTTACGTCGACAAGGAGATCGTAATGAGTCAGGAAATCGAATCTGACTATTGGTTGACTCACATCGGCTATCACGAACGTCCAGTGAAAATCTCTCCGCAGGCCAAGGTTTACCTTTAAGGTGCATTCGCCGTATGTGTCAATCGGAGTACCATTGGCTGCGAAAAGTTTGACGACTTTTGGGTTGAGTTTTGACTTCAACTGCTATGCTGGCGGCAAGACTGAAATATCAACGCCCGTGTCGATTAAAAATATCTTCTTTGACGCCGAATCTTTAATGAATATCCGATTTAGTTCGAAGCCGTCGATGTTGGGGGCTGGCAGGTTACCCGACTGTCATCTGCGCCCTATTGGTTTTTATTGTTGTGAAGGGGTATGGAAATTACAGGGATCTCTACATTTGCGAGCATCCATTCCATACTTCCGATGGTATACACAAGTGGTTGGCTTTGTTCGTCTTGGGCTACGATGACCTTTTTGACTTTCGCGTTCCTCGTCGACTTTATTCGTAAGCTCGGCAATGGCTAGCTGAACTTCGTTTTTGTCAGTAACTTGAGATACTTGGCCAACATGTGTATTCCTGCTGTCCTACGCTTCAATAATGGCGACACGGCATTCACTTTGTTCTCGACTATAACTTCACAAACTTGTGTTACATTCGCTTTGTTCCCGACTATAACTGCACAAACTTCTGTTAGCATTTGTTCGAGACAAACATGCCTTATTAAACTGAGCTGCTCTGCATTTGTATTTCTGAATATATTCCGCATAATGTTGAGCAAGGCTGTCGGTTTGTTCGTCCCTCGTGGAGTGCCGGCTAGTAACTTACGAAGTGGTTTGGTTTCACTTTCGGCGAAATTGGCTATCTAGAGCTGCAACCAGTGTATCGTATTTTGCTGCATCGTCATTTGCTATATTGCGAAAATTGAACCACGTTTCGAGCTGGAAGAACCACATTTCAACGTTATCTCGACCAAAAGTAGGTATTGGGAGTCGATCGTAATAATATCGAGTGAGCGTTGGCTGTTTTGACATATGCGTCTGTTGTGTCGGCTGCTGTACCGTTTGTGGTTGCATCTGTGGCTGATGTACCGTTTGTTGTTCGAGCAGACGTTGCATTAACCCTGTTAAGTGCGCAACCCGTTTCTTTAATTGCGTGTTTTGAGGTTGCAATTCTTCTAACGTTAACGGTCGAACAGAAATGCCTGTTGCAACATCCCCGGATTGGTTTTTACCGTCGTAAATTAAACTGTAGCGTGGTGGTTTGTGACGTACTTCCACTGCCTGTGTTTCTGCTTCATTGAATGTGTCTGGTTGTTGCGTTTGAGTAACAGTATTTAGCTCCGTTGTCGTTGAAGTTGGCACTATTTAGTGTACAACTGCATTATCAATTTGGTTGATTTCGCCGGTGGTTGTTCCGTTAGAGGATATAATTTTTGTCGGCTTTAATATTGCTGCGGCTGAAGTAACTATTGTATCGATGCTGGATGTAGATTCGCTAGTCGTAGACATTTTACGATTATTCATTGCGATTAATTGTTGGAAACCGTATTACAGGTTATGTTTTCCGAATTGCATTCACGTGGTCGTACGTTAATGTATGTTTCCTCCGACTTGCTTTTTGCGTAATTGACTCGCGGTTTTACCAAAAATATTTGCGTTTAATTATTCAAATGTCGTGGGTCACCAGTGTGGAGGTTAAACGAATTTACCAATATTTAAATGAAATACACTTATAGATTTATTTATTATTTATTAAGTTTTTAATTACACGCCTTTTCTTATTTCGTGGTTATTTCTAATCTGTCAGTCTATCTAATAATTTTTACACTGAACTAAAATGGTTCTCCCAATTAACCAAAAATGGTTAGTACCCTTTTTGGGTAGTTTGGGTAGTTGCAATGAGGTCGCCACAGGTAGCTACCCGAGATCGACAACACTAAGCGAACTAATAATAATTACGTAAGATCATGTCATTGTGTTCATAACAAAAAGGTTTTAGTTTTGGGCGCCACTGTAGCGGTAGCCTTGAGTCTACTCCATTTTTGTAAAGTGTGACACTGGTTCGTTATCAGAATCTGTGGCAAACACTTTGCCTATGTGACCGATCAATTGTTACAATACCCATCCGACATCAAATTTTTAATCAATTTTGTATGGTGTGTTTTCTTGTTGTCAAACTCCTATATGAAACGTTGTTGTTGTCAAATCTATTAAAATTTCAGTTTGAGCTTTATTTTTCTACGTTATTTATTCAAAGTTCAGTTGTTTGCATAGTTTAGACCTAAAACAAGTTTGGCCAAAGCTGGACTTGGGGCGCACCAGGGCATTAATATCCCTACGCAGACGGGAATTTAGAACGGTCGTAGGAATTCTCACGGGACACTGCCTTTTTGGAGAACATGCAAGAAGGCTGGGGTCTGGAGACAAATGACTTGTGCAGAAGCTGCTTGGACGAAGAGGAGGAAGAGACGTTGGTCCACTTCCTCTGCTTGTGTCCAGCATTGGCACTCAGAAGGCACAAACACTTGCTTAAGTTCAGGATGGACTGCCTCTTAGATCTCGAAAACATTAAAGTGCGGGACGTCTTGCACTACATAAGCAGCTCGAAATGGTTCCAATACGGGTAAAGGGGATATATTCTGTGGTATCTCAATGGATCGTCGCCGATCTAAGTCAACCTAACCTAACCTAACCTACAACAAGCTGTGCTGTGCACATTGTTTGTGAAATGCAATAATAACATAGCCATTGTATAGATAATTTTATTACCTTGAAAACGAAGTGAAGAGCCATTTTATGCTATGAATCCTTGCAGAGTTATATCAGTTATTTCTACTGGAGCAACAATGTGCTCCAAATAATTAATAAAAAATTGTAAAATTGTATTATAAGAAAAATGAAATGCATGAACTAGAGCGTAAAATCGCTTCTGACTTTGAAAGTTGAAAAAATCAAAATGCTTTTTAAGGAGTAGAATTCCTAGTTGTGCTCCTAAACTGACAGCACCTGTCAAAACATTTTAGCTTTATGAATTGAAAAGGTGTCACAAAAACTGAAATTCAACAGTTAAAGCATCATTATTCTGTTTTTCGCTTTCGCAGATTAACAAAACTATGCAGTTTATAGTCGGTTAACTTTTCTAAACTTAACTTTTTTCCAAACAGTTGTAACACTGCAAGGACACATCGCTTAAAAATGACAATGTTGCCATTTTCATGGTAGCGAAATTATCTACACAATGGCTAGTTTGAATTGCATTTAACTCACATTTGCGTCGCTAAGCTTTTTATTGAGTGAAATGTATTTTTTCTAATATTGAACAGAAAATATCAAAGGCAGTTGAAGTATTAGCACTGTTCAGATTAAGATCCGCCGGATTCTTTTAGCAGTCTTTCGATAAATCAAAAATTTATTCGAAATATGGTGAATTGGTGATTGGTTTAGATGTTACATTAAAGTTCTGACTTAAGGCTAATGAAATAAATTCAGCAGAATGTTGCGATATTCTCAAATATTTGAGGTATAATGTATAACAGCAACATCAGGATACCTGTAGTTAAACATGATCTATGCAATTAGAAGATAGATTGGAAATACTAGATGGAACAATAATGCCTGAAATTAGACCTGAAACTTTTGTAGAGTTATCTAAAAATAATAATATTTATACTACCTAAGATTATCAGATTCGTAGACTTGGCCGTGTTTAGAAATGAGCTAAATTCGTTCAAAAAACTATCAATACTGCGGAGATATGGCCTTTAAGAACAGACGAAAGCAGGAGGGTTCCCAGTCTAATTTCGGCCTTAACTTTTACGTCCAAGTTGTCTTAGTTTGTATCCAGTTATTGCATTATTTTCAATTTCTTGATCATTAATAAAGTTTATCGAGTTTGTAAGTGGCGTATAATAATACCAAAGTTTTGTTGTAAGCTACAAAGTGAGAGAATTTGTATTAAATTTGTGATCTTGTCTTCGTCGTTGGCTGTGCTGCTTATTTGTTGGTCAATTTTCTTCTTTTCCGACAAATAAAATAACTATATTCACGACGATAAACTGTTTGGTCGATAATCTCTCCGCTTTCGAATGTCACACGGCAAATTTCTAATGAATTTTGATGTTGTACTTGTTCAAGGTGATTTACTTTTGACACCAACAATTTAACTTCATTCATAAGTACGCTTAATCATATTGTAGTAAATTTAAACGGTTACTAGTTGGAGTTGAGTTGGGGCTGAGTTGAGCAATTTTTCATAAATGCTTGTTTGAGGATTGAATTCGGCATTGAGTTTGCAGCTTAGTTGAGAGTTGAGATGAAGGTTGAGTTGGATTCCATTGGCGGGTTGAATTGAGGTTAAGGTTGGAATTGAGTTGTGTTTGGGTTAGGATTTAGTGAGCGAAAAACCTGGGATTTATTTATGTGCTGAATTGAGGGTTGAATAAGGATTGGCTTGAGTTCAAGAACGGAAGTAGTTTTTCAGACTATGCTGATTTGCGACTTGAGTTGATGTAGACATGTATTTTTCCGGTCTTGATTTTGGAGTTAAGGGTTGAATTGGTCATTAAGTTGAAGATTGGCTTGGGGCTTCATTTAGATATTGCATTGCGATTGAGTTTTGGATGAATTGGAGATAGAGTACAGCTTGAGCTGTTTAGTGTGAAGTTTATTACAAATTGACAAAAAACCTTACAACAGCAAAAAAGTGTAAAACGTGTACAAAAACTTCAGACAGGTCTCATAATCTTAATATTCTTACCGATTAGAGTCAAACAATGTATACAAGGGACGCCGGCTTAGCTTTATTATGGGAGTTAGTTTCTAAATTCTGCCAAGTTGTCATATATTTCCCATGATCCAGTTTTTCTTTTAATATGTGCTATATAATGTCCTGATACGTTGCGAATTTTCGGTTGCGAGGTTTGTCATTCCCAAAGCCAGTTCCGAAGTAATTTCGTTGATTTTTTATGTCATAAAATTTATTTGGATTTAATGGTTGGACATTTAAAACTGCAAACCAATTGATTGGTTTTAGTTGCATGTAGAAAATATTCAATATATTTTGATACGTTACATGTACAGTCTAGCTCGATGTTGGTTAGTGTGTTTCCTTTATTAAAACACTTCAATAGTAAGTGACTTTGTATTATGGATTGATTAGCTCCGTTCTTTTAAAAAATGAATAATGAAATTAAAAAATTCTGATTCCGTTTCTTTTAATTTATTTAACAAGTATTGGTAATCTAATAATACCGTACGCATTATCTGTGAGAGTGAATCAAATCCGCATGTCGAATAAACATTAATCTTGATATCTCTTTCATTAACATACGAAAAGTCATTTGGTTAGAGCGGTTTGAGCAATTCTGTCTTTTCACAAGGAATGATTTCAGTCACACTTTTTTTAAACAATGCTTTTGTAGAATACCTTTTTATAACACGTTTGCCCATGTGCTTGGGAGAATCATTCAAATGTATTTTTTTATTCCAGTTTGCTGAATTCTGGATGTTATCAGGTTCTTCATCTGAATCATTTGTTTTCACAAATGTTCTCCTACATACAACATGATCTTCATGGTTTATTATTCAGATTTACTTAGCCATCTCTGCGATTGCCTGTCATTGGCCATCGCACTTCCACCTACACTTTTTTAGAAGTATTTTTTTTTTTTTTTGTAAATTCGATAACGGCTCTATTTGACCCTCAAAATTGCGCTAATACACCGTTTTTCACAAATGTGTTCATAGGGACAAACAATTAGGAATGTTAGCCTACACTTTTTAAGAAGAACTTATAAAGTTGATTGGAAGTTAGTTGGTTGGGGAAGTTAGTTGAATAATGTTGAAAATCTAAATGGTGGGTTCTGTCACTAAAAACTATTTGAGATCCGCAGTTTATTAGTGTTGTAAGATTTTTTATCAATTTGTCAAAAGTTCACATTAGTGTTGAGCTGAAGGTTGAGTAAAGCTACCCCCCATCTGCCATTAACGCCAAGATATACCATTAAAATTCGAATAATTTGTATTGGAGATCGGAAATAATGTCTTGCAGTATATCGTACAATGATTTTCTACCAATGTAGCAAAACTTTGTATTATAAAATATTTTGAGATTTCATGTAATTTTTCAGGGCGTTGGGAATTTTTGTAGCCATAATTATTTATTTTGTTAAGTAATTGGTGAAAAACGTAATCAAAATTATTATTTAAGGAACCTAAATTGGAATTTATTTAGATAAATCGAGATTGCAAGTTTACCACACTCAAGCCATATCTGATATTTTTCTTGCAAAATATTTTAATATTACTGGTACAAAATTTAACAGGTCGATTGATTTAGGAGATGAGTTAGAGATTAAATTGAGTTGACTTGAGCTGAGTTCAAATATGCCCGAAATTTGTCGGATTAAGTTCTGATCACCACGTGAGGTTCCAGCCCTCTACCTAATTTCTTGATTATTAAACTCTTTTAGGATGTTAAAACTTAATAAAACTTTAAATTTAGTTATACAATTTTACTTCAGTTTGATTTAAAATTCTAATTTTTTATTTTTCCCGTTTTTTTTTGGACTTGTCTACCGCACAACATACCAAAGAAAATGGCAACATTTAAAACGTTTGTATTGTTTAAGACTAGAATACGGCCAAACCACTACCAAACCTTCATTAGATTGAGCTTTTATGCCATTATAGTATTCCACAGTTTAAAATGTTAGGTTGGGTAAATAGTTCAAAAAATTACACAAAGCTTTATTGAACAAGTCAAAAATCGTATCGGTGTCATAAGTAATACTGTCTATATAATCGAGATTTTATATTTTTTTAATACCTATAAGACATCAAATTTTTAATCAATTTTATATGATGTGTTTTGATGACATGTAAATTCTGCCAATGAACTTGGTTGAAGAACTCCAATGCCTCAGTCCACTTTAAATTGTATAGTTAGTGGCCGGTTCCGTTTGCACGAGCCAACACCAAAAAAACAGTTTTAAAACCAGTGAAAAATGTCAAATATAATTAAACAAATTATTGGGATTGTGACATTATAAGGATTGCGAATAAGCTTAGTTTCAAAATATAATTAAATTTAAATAATTTATCTAAGTTTGTGTATTTTGGTTTTAGGTTAGATTCATCTTCATCAAGTTGGAGTTTCATTGGCCGATGATATTCAACATACTCGCCCACCGTTAACGACCCTTTCATTAACCAACATTAAGTTTAGAAATTTTTATTATTGGTCGCTGTAGCGTTGAACTAGATATTTTGATGGTTACCACTCTAGTACGATTATTATCATCGGGATGTATTTCCAGAATTCGACCGAGAGGCCATTTGCAAACTGGAATATTGTCTTCTTTGATAAGAACTATGTCGCCAACTTCAATGTCTTCTTGCGGTTTTTGCCATTTGCCCCTCTGCTGAAGGTGGTTTATTTAATTCGTGCGATATTTATTCCAAAATAATTGAACTTTCGCTTGGATTCGTTGCCATCGAGATAGTGTAGAGTTCGCTGCGGTTATATACGTTTCAAGAATAGACCCCGTTGATACGCCTATCAAGAAATGTGCAGGCGTAAGCACTTCGCATTCTTCATCTGTCGATGTAGTGCATAGAGGACGTGAATTCAAAACGTTCTCGATTTGACATAATAGAGTTGCCATTTCTTCAAAAGTGAGGTTTACGTTACTCGTCGCTTTCAATAAATGCATCCTTATAGATTTCACGGCAGATTCCCATAAAATACCGAAGTGAGGAGACGCAGGTGGAATGAAATGTCAATCTATACCATTTTCGCTTAAAATTTTTAGTATAGATCACACAATTTTTTAACATTGATCTTATTTTTGTACGCCCTTTAACTATTCAATATTTTTGCCTTATTAGATTGTTAGTTAGTGTGGGACCTGCGTGTAGATTTTTAATATAAGTCTCCCATATCAGCCTTTCGGTAAAAAGATGACTCGATGGAATTATCACCGGGTGTTTATTATCGTAGTCGGAATCGGCATTGAACAGCCTACGACCAACTCTCAACAAACCAGATGCATCCATAAACGGCGCTAAAGATAATAAGTTTGATTTATTGTTCACCATTTTACATCTACATAAATTGTTGACATCTTCAAGAAGTTCACTAGTTTGAACCCAAATGATACAGATAGTTTTAGCAGCTTCAATCTGCTTAGCTTTTAGTTCACCATAAATTTCTTATTTTAGAATTTGTGATACAGCGTCTGACGTATGCTACCACTAGGAATATTTTTTGGAGTTTCGATTTTCTTTCAAAAAAATTATCCAGCCAGTTATCCTGAATTGTAGCTTGAAAAGTGTCTGTCGGTAATTCAAATTAGCGCAATAGGCTACCTCGCTCGCGTCTGAGAAACCATGTATTTGTGTACTTTCAGATATATCCGTAAATCTCTGAATTTTTATATTTTCAAAATATCCAAATTCGCCTCTAACCTCTTTGTGCATTGTAGAATAATATTCGGGCAACTTATCATCCCAATCTAATTTCCAATGCACTATGGATGGAGCCAAAAACCCTAACGGATCAAAAACTCTAGAAGCTTCGGATATGACTTTACGTTTTGTTACTTCCGTATCTTTCTCGGTACAGACTTTGAATGTTAACACGTCTGATTTAGTATGCCAATTTAGCTCCAGAACCATCACTACATAATTTCGTTGCAGTTGCTGCGCTTCCTTCCTCGGATAAATATTTTACATTGCATCGCCATTTTATTAATACAAAACTCCTTGTCGCAATACGTTTATCACAATTTCTTTGAGTTGAGCCACACTTTCTATGTCCTGTGGTCCAGATAATAAGTCGTCGACATAAAATCGTTCAATATATGATGAGTAATAGCTTCTTCTCCGACTTCGCGAGCCAATTGCTGAAGTGTGTGAATTGCTAACAAACAAATGTAACCCGATTTAACTTATAATGCCGTACTTTTTCACTATGTTCTCGCCACAAGATCCGTTGATAGTTTGTGTCGTCAGGAAATATCAAGACTCGTCTATACAGTTTTTCTATGTCGGCAGCTATTGCGATGCGGTGTCGTCTAAACCTTATAAGTGTAGCCCTTTACGTTAGCTGAATGTTCGGTCCAACCATCAATGTTTCGTTTAGAGAAACGCCTCTCGAGGTTTTGCTTAAATCGTCAAAGACTACTCGAACCTTTGTAGCATCACTGGTTTCTTTAATCACTGCATGATGTGGCAAATAGTAAAAATGCGAATCATTTAAAGTGTGACGTTGAGAAATTTCCACCATATGTCCCATTTCGATATATTCTCTCATTTGCTGGACGTGCTGTTCCTTTAATGTTGGAGCATTGAATTCCCTAGTGCTGGCGATCCCCTTTTAAATGGAAGTCATATCTGCCGTCCTTCTGCCTTTCGTGTGTTTGGTTGTAAATTTCTTCGCATTCGGTATATTCTAGAGAAGTGTTATTGGTGTTTGGCATCTCTTCAATCTCCCAAATTCGTTAAAGGGTCTAGTCTATATTCATATCTTTTTGAATGTTTAGCAACATATAACACGTAGGGATCTGATTCGATATTGAGTTCGGCTGACCAGACACTATCCAGCCAAACACAGTTTTCTGTAATATAATTGAGTTAAACTGCCTCTTACCGTTCTCAAGCACTGCAAAGAATTGATCTGCTCCGGTTAGAAAGTCTATGGGAGCTGGTTTGTCAAAATGGGGATCAGCCAGTTCCACATTTCCAACTAATCGTCTATCCTGTATATTAATAGGGTATCTTAGTGACGGTAACCGGCAATTCTTAGAAACAAAAGAACACTGAGATCCGGAATCCAGTAGAGTTCGATATTTCTGCAGCTTTCCAAATCTATCTTTTACTAAAACATTCGCCGTTGGTAGAATCGCTTGATGTTGGCCAATTAATAAAGATTTCGTTTTTAACATTGCGTTGTAGCTTGTTTATTCTGATCGCTTTATAAAATTATCTTCTGAATTTTTGTCTACGTTCACAGCAGTAGACTCAGGATGTAATTTCTGATGATGCCTGCGTCTGCAAATTCTGCAAATGTATCTGGATTTGCAAACTGTTAACTTGTGAGAGATTGTGATACCAAAGAGCTAACTCGCTTTGTATTATTTGATTTTTTTAATTGGCCTGAATTGAGCCTTTCTAAAGCGTCACTCCATTTGTTTAAAATTTTGAATAATTGATCAAGAGTGCAAAAATCAATTTCAGCAGTCTTAAGAGCCCACGCCTACTTTGTATCCGAATCCAATTTGTTTATTAAAATATAAATTAGCCATGGATCACGACCTTCAACTTGGTCTCCTAGCACCTTCGGCCCCCTTATACCTTCATCGGAAACATTGGACAAATGACGATTTTGCACAGTTTTGTATTACGTTTGGTTGTACCATAAACTGTTTCAACAGCGCGTGCACAACATGTTTACGTTCATCGTAATTGGCGTCTGTTACTGTAGTGTGGTTCAGTACATAAGCTTCTCCTTTCAGTAGCCCTTTCAAATATTGCAGCTTATGTACCTTCGAAATATTATTCTTGTGATGAATTGATGCCTCAAAAAGGTCACGGAATGATGGAAATTCTGAGTATTGCGCACTAAATACCGGAATGGTAACACGCGGCAAGCGCACTTCACTTTCTTTCTTATTTATAGATAATATTTCTTGTATAAAAATACTTTGGTTTAATAAAAATTCCTCCATTGTGTTTTTTCCTTGAGCATTCTTTTCCTCGATTAATTTTTCCAACCGAAAAAGTTTCTGAATTAAATCAAAATATTGGATTTTCATTGGCCGATGATCTTCAACAGTTGTCAAACTCTTATATGAGATGTTGTTGTTGTCAAATGTATTAGAATTTCAAATTTCAGTTTGAGCTTTATTTTTCTACATAATTTAGACAACCAAAATACAACCAAGCTTTTATTAGTTCGAGCTTTTATATTGATAAATTATTTAACAAATTTATTGTCTAAAATGTAAGGCTGCTTGGAAACAGTAATATTATTTTAGTTGTACAAAGTTATACAGATCGTTATGGGCTTTTCAGTTCAGAAGAAGCTAAGAATCGATCATTATTGGACGGTTTCAAGTCTGACAATGTATATGCTTTGAAAATTTATTTGTGGAAAAAATACATTCGATCTGTTTATTTTACATACCATGTGGCCAACCATTGGCGGACCTGATACTGTACAGTAGTTTAAGTATAATTCAGCTTCAGAATTCAACATTTTTTTAAGGCCCATTTTGGAGTTGTTGTCAAACCTATTAAAATTTCCCAATATTTTTCCTTTGCATTCCAATAATTAACATCCATATTTTTGCTTATATATTTCCAGTTGTCATCATTTGTTCGGAGCTAAATTCAAAGGACACCCGACTAGTGATTCAACACTTTGAACATTTTAATCGCACAAAAATTTTGCTAATCGATACAGTCGGTGCAATATTTAATAGTGAAAATCAATTTTATAAATATATTAATGAAATTAGAAGTTCGACGTCACCATCGACATCACCGCTCGACGATGAAAAAATGGAAAATTTAGAAAATAATCGAACCGATACAATAACAACCGGCGAAGAACCAAAACAACAAAAATCAAATACGAAAAGCTTTAAATCAAATTTAAATAAATATCATAATTTTTTAGTTTTAACAATATTAACTGAAAAATTTAAACAATTTATGAATTCTACATTGCATATAGAATTAATAAAACATTATCATAAATTACATAAAAGGTCTGTGGCAATGGATGAGATGACACTGATTAGAGATTATCGAAGCACACAAACCAGCAAAGTGTATTCTACAACCACCAAATTTGGAAAGGACAATAATAGCATAGATAATAATAGTAATAGTAATAGTAATGTTAATAATAGTTTATTGAAAGATAAATGTGACTTAGAATTCTTCATGATGAATTTATTTAATAGTAATAACATAAGCAGCCATAATCATACAACAAATATTAATAGTATCATTGAAATATGTTGTAAATATTTTAAAAGTACAACAAGGAATAAAATTATCTTACGTTTTTGTGATTTAAGTGATTACGGTAAATCTGCTGCTACAACAGAATCATCTGAAAATGATATTAGTGATATTGAAAAAAATAGTAATAATAGTAATAGAAATCGTTTAATATTAGGTGATACATGGGAAATCGATGATATCCAACTGCCGAGCAGTAAAATGATTTATAGTGAATTTTTTATTCTTTACGATTATATTAGTACAATATTTAATGCAACAAATGATACGACGAGCTTTAAATTTGATTTTATATTATTAGATTTTCAAAAAATCTTAACAAATGATAATGATACGATATATGTATGGCGTCCATTTTTAATATTAAAACAAGATGAGATTGATCGTAATCTATTTACAACTCATCGTATGTTACCCGGTTTTAATAATTGGTTTACGGGAAATACAGATACATTTTTCATCTGTGGCATATTATGCTGGGGTATTATAGCGATAACTATTTTATTTTTAATATTGATCGTATTTGCTAGTGTAATTGCTGGTGTTGCTGTACGGTAAGTTTAATTTTATTTTTTTATTGATAAATATAATTTTTCTGGTATAAAATAGTAAACTTTTTGAACAATGCAAAAAAATATTGTACGCGCAAATATTAGATGTTTATTTTTTGACGTTCTATCTGATCCGATTCAAATCATGTTTTATGCGAAGCGATAAAGAAATGCAAGCAACTGCTCCAAACGTGGATCTCCAAATACAGAAATTAGTGCAATGTTGTTTTTAATGTAAACATTGATTTGACCCGGATCACATGGTTTCAAACTAAATGGACTTTTAAATGTACTACCCACGACGTAAGGAAAGTATATGGATCGTGCCAAAAATTCGTTAACTATTATTGTCGATAATTCTTTTCTATCTCAATAATCATTCAAGTAAAATTTCTAAATTATATGTGACACAGAAAATATTTTACAAAAAGTTGGGGTTTCGATAAATGTTTGATACTTCAAATCACCAAAATTTTTAAAAGTCAATCAATAAGTTATAATGGTACGTATTTCCGAAACTTTGAAGATTACTTCAGAATCTTCGAAATTTTATTCACAAATTTTTTGATTTTCGAAGACTTGTTGACTATATTCCATAGATTATTCAGTATTATTCTGGGGTTTCTTATTTTCTATTTCTATAACACAAATTGGTTTTTCGAATAATGACAAGCAACGCGAGTTATGTTTTCCAGATTTGCAGTCGTTCGAAAGTTACATTAATTCTGATTTTTCTACAATACTTTTATTTCGTACTCCTTGTATATATTTCAAAAATGTTATATAGTTGGGGTAAGTATATTTTATTCTTGGAATAGGAAATGCACAACAAAATATTGCAATCTTATTATTTTATTTAAGTATGATTGAGATTGAGATATTCCTTTGTATTTTTGTAATTGAAGTTTATTATTTTAAGAATTAAGAAATGAAGATGTTGTGGTTGTTGTTGGTTTGCTGATTGGTACAGCTATACTGGATCTACCTGATGTGGAGGCAGTAGGACGTAACTCGCGCAGAGTTCATTTCTCAAATCTCATCAGTTCGAAGAAAAATTAAAGGAATATGGGATGGCCAATTAGGGCGAAACTTCCTGTTTCTTAACTGATTTTGATGAAATTCGACATAATTTTAGATGTAGTTCTGAAATACGACATTCAGGACAGAACTTGGCTTTTCCTTAACCAATTTTGCTTAAATGCTAGGTCTAGACGTAAGATGGGAATGGGAAGAAACCCAGCATTTGAGATGAATTTTTTATAAAAACTGATATTTAGAAGAAGTTCTAGAATACGGCCAATTGCCGTAGCTTTGATGGAAACAGAATTGTAAAATAATTGTTTGCTAAAATTCTGGAAGATCGCCAATTAGGATGGTACTAGGTTATTTCTAATCCGATTATGATGAAATTCATACGACCTTTACTTTTGGAAATGAGATTCTAAAATAATTTAAGATGCAGTTCTAGAAAATAGGTACAATTTGGCCAATTCTGATGGAACTTGCCTATTTCTTAACCAATGTTTTTTAAATCCAGCATGTGCGATGGAAAGGGGAGATATTATAAAATTTTAGATAGTGTTCCTGAATTAAAGAGGTACCGAAGTGAAAATTTAGCAAAAAAAATATGTGAATAAACAAAATAGTATACATTAGGCATTTTTGTCTGGTAGAACCAACGAATATCCGAAGTTACTAGATGTAAAAATTATCAAATGGCTGATCCCTAGATTTGGTTAGATACATAACAAGCAATAATTGCAACTAAATGATTTTTCTCAAATGTCTAAAGTATCAGCTAGATGTAAAAATTATGAAGCGGCTGGTCCCTTGGTAGGCCATATAAATAACAAGCAATATTTGCATCTGATGTTGTACAAAGCCCCACCGAGGAAATTTGTAGAACAAAATTCAAAAATCCAAAATGATCTAATGGCCGGTCCCTGGGATCGGTCATATCAATAAAAAGCCATTTTTGCGTTAAATATGACCGACCTCAGGGACTGGCCATTTGACAATTTTTACAATAAGGGCATGCTATGGACATTCGAGACTTGACTTTGGAACTTATGATTTGTGTTTCGTCGGGGAGCTGTTGTTACCGTCCATCGTAAGTGACTGCACGGTGTGTTTTTAGAATAGTCTTAACGGCTTGGGGGATCCTTGTCACCTAGTTCTACAGGACGAACAAATCATACGTGCTTTTGCTTTACCTGTCCACTTGTACTACGTCCACCCTTCAACATCACCATCTCCATTAAAGAGAAACTCACTTCATGTCAAATTTAAACAATATTTAATCACAATAAAAAATCAAATCCAGATCATGATCACAATAATATTTTGTTGTTGGTATTTATTTAATTTTGGTATTTGTCATTTTATGGCTGATCATATCGTTACCCTTTCTATTTCATTAATCGATATACAGCTGTAACAGGAGAGGTTCTACAGTTTGCTGGTAAAGTTAACCTGCTAGAAGCTGAAAACAAAGCTGGTACATTTGAATAAATGGTTTATAACAAAAATACATTTGAGTCAGCTTATAAGTCGCCAATTCACGATGTAATGTCTTTCCCGTGAAATACTCCCAGAAATTTACCATTATTGCCCTCAACTTTATAGTTTACGTTTCCAATTTTTTCAATAATTTTTCCTTTTATAAACTGCGGCGCAAATTTACCACAAAATTTTTTTTCTGCATCACTTTGCGGATGAGTCCTCACGAAGACAAATTGACCAATATTAAAGGTTTTTAATTTTGACCTCAAATTATACCTGTTGGCACTCTTTACATAGGCATTTTCTATATCCCGTTTTGCTTAATCATGAATAAGTGATAGTCTTGCGGGTAGTGGTAGCAAAATCTCGCCTTCTGATACTTCTCCTAATTCTTGTAACATTTTGTAATCTGTTCCGTGATTAATCTTGTGGTATCCGAAAAGCAAGAAATGTGGCGAATTTTTGACCGTCTCGTGTACCCTATTTCTCAAGGCTGATGCTATCTCATGCAGATGTTTTTCCCAATGCGTGTGTTTGTCTTTAATGTAGGATCTTATAGCTGCCAATACCGATCGGTTCACTCTTTCAGATAAATTTGATTGAGGTGAGTAAAATGCTGTTTTTGAGTCCACTACGCCGTATTCGTTCAACAAAATTTTGTACTCCACGCTCGTGAACTGACGTCCATTATCAGAGTGGATCGTTTGTGGTGCTCCAAAAACGCAGAACAAATCGTCTACTAAGATATTTACGATTCGTTGTGATGTACCCTGCCTTAGAGGCCTTAAAATCACAAATTGTGTAAGATGATCGAGCATAATGAATATCAGAGTATTTCCTTTTGTTGAACGTGGGTATGGTCCCAACAGATCGACATACCATATACTCGCTGCCATGGTCTCTCTATTTTGAACATTTTACCTAACGGTGGTCTCATTGAATGTTTTGGAGCTTTGGTAACTTTACAAGTTTCGCAATTGGCTATATAATGCTTAACTTGTTAAGCCATGGAAGGCCAAAAGTAGAATCTTCGCAATTTTTCTAATGTTTTTGCTATACCTCCGTATGCTGATAGAAAGTCATCATGTTCCTTTTTAATTAATTCCATTTGCATCTTTTGAGGTATCCACAGTTTCCAAATAGGTATATCTGTTAGTTCCTGGTTTAATTTTGGTTCAAGTCGTATATAAATTTTGTCATTGTCCACCCGAAATGCTGTAAACTTATTTAGGTTCATTCAATATCTTTGAGCGAAAATCCACATACTCCTTTTCCTCAATTTCCTGGAATTCTAAGTTAATTTGTGCCGATAACTTCACAATGCTTGATATGTGTTCTTCCTTGCTGTCACAATATACTCGAGAAAGCATGTCTGGGACTATATTTTCACAGCCATTAAACCCTTAGAGCTTTAGGCTCCAACGTGCCAATCTTCCACTAAGGTCTCGCTGCCCCATGAGCCATTTGAGACTCGCATGGTCGGTGATTAAAGTAAATTGGTGGCCTTTGACATACGGTCTGAATTTCTTAATCGCTAGAATGGCCGCCAAATACTCAAGCTCTGTTATTGAATAATTCAATTTCGTTGTGCTCTGTCCAACTTTTGCGACATAAAGGCAATTGGTCGCTAATTGTTTTGGTCATCAGGCTGGTAAAGTACGGCACCTACTCCTTCCATGCTTGCATCGCAGCGAATAAAAAATGGTCCATCATATGCTGGGTTAACTGACACCGGAGCAGAAGTTAATAGTTTCTTCAGCAACTCGAATGAATTTTGAGCTTGCCTTGTCCATATGAATTTGCCTTTTTTTAGGCAACCAGTAATTGGTGCAGTAATTGTTGAAAAATTCATTATGAACCGCCGGTACTACCCTGCCATACCGAGAAGGCGACGAGTTTGTTTAACAACATTCTCTGGGGCTGGTAAATTTACAACTGCTTCATTCTTTTGAGGATCAGGTCTAAGTCCCATTTCACCCACCAGATATCCCAAGTACCGGATCTCCCTCATTATGAAGTGGCTTTTTTCAATGTTAATAGTTAGTCCCGCTGTCCGTAGTAAGTCTGCGACCAACTCTAACAACTCAAAGTGATCCTTCAAAGTGGCGGTGATGATCAACAGGTCATCCAAAAAGACAAAAACTTTGTCATGAAGCTCGTGAGATATGACCTGATGCATCAGCCGACACATCGATTGGGCTGCGTTACACAGCCCAAGCGGCATCACTCTGAATTGGTAGAGTGGCCGCCCTGGTACCGTGAAAGCCAAAAGGCGTCCTTGAGGTCGAGTCCTATAATGTATTTTGTCTCTGTTAGTCTGCAGATTAGTCCGTCGATGTTTGGGAGGGGACACGCGTCTTTTTCTGTCACAGCGTTCAATTTACGTGCGTCTAAGCAAAGTCTCGTCTTTCCGTTTGGTTTGGGTGCTATGGTCACTGGTGAGCTCCATGGGCTCTTACTGACCTCTTTAATACCGAGACTAAGCATTCGGTCAATTTCCGCATATAATTATTTTTGGACTGCTGGTGAAATTGGGTAGGAGCGTTGTTTGATTGGTTTCGCGCCGTTAACTAGGGTAATTTCATGTTCTGATAAGTTGGTTTTCCCCAGCCCCTCTTTAGCTTCTTCACTTAGTTTGTGTGCATTACTGTTTTCGGCTTGGACATCAACAATAGTTTCTATATTCATTTTTGGAAATAAGTGCAATTTCTCCCAAAAATCAATACCTAAATATACGAAAAGCTGTAAACTTGGAACTATACAAAATTTTAGTTTTTCCACTTTTCCACCAAATGTGACAGGTATTCATGCGTACCCCTCTATTCTATTACGGGTTCAGTCAGCTGTTTCCACAAATGAATTTAATTTATTATATTTAATACCAAAACGCTCACACTAGCCCAGCTGTCTATTAAAGCAGATATAGTTTTAGGCGCAATTATTATTTGAGCGTAAGGCCGTGGATCGTTTTTAAATAAATTATTGGTGATAGATGACATGCAGTGTTTTATGAAATTACGCTTTTGTTTAAAGTATGCTGCGGTTCGGATTTGTCTTTTATTTACTTGTCGATTAGGTTCTTCGTTTTGTCTAAGTTTAGTTGGGCTGGAATTTGTTGAAGGTATATCAACTATTTGGTTTAATCGGAGCTGTTCCGATTGGTCGTTTCTCGAGAATTTACCTGAGGACTCATGTCTCTTCCCGCGTGTGTTGGCCTCGATACATTCACACCCGGACGTATGTTTTCCGTGGAGAATTTTAAACAATTCGTGCAGTTTGGTTTACGGACATTTGCCGCTCCACACCCAAAACAAAATATATTTAAGACTTCTTGCTTACAGTCGTGGTAACGATGTCCCAAATCCTTACAATTCCAGCATACTAATAGTCCAGATTGGTCACTCAGTTTATTTATGCGATTGTTGTATTTATAGAATGCTTCCAAAGATTGAGCTCCTGCATTTGTCGGCATTTGATCATTTAATTCACTGTCACAAGAAGATCTATTTACTTGATGAGTCGTTCGACTTGGTGACCCAATATTTGTTTGCCGAAAGTCATGACATAGTTCATTGATTTGTCTACGATGATATGGAATATTGCTGAAACGCCTAGGGTCGTATCCCGTTTGATTCCATATACGCTCGTACCGCTGGCACAATACCCTTAACTCGTCAACCGTTTTAACTAAATTCTGCGCTGGAAGTGTAACATTTCGTAATGCTGGAAGCATATTATGACACAGCCGATATAATATTTCTTTTTCTGATAATCTGTAGGGAAGTCTTGCATTTAATTTTTGAACACTCAGCGCATAATCCGAAAATTTCCCCTTATTGCCCTAGTGTCTGCGTAGGATTTGCTCACGTATTTCCTCCTCGAAATCAAAGCTGCTAAATTAGGATATCATAGCAGACTTCATGGTTTGCCATGATGCATCTGGATTGTCTAATTTAAAGATCCAGTACCAGCCTTCCGCTTTCTTTGAGAGGAACAGATGAAGAACTCTTGTTAGGGCACCCTCTGGATATCCATCATCTCTCACCATTTGCTCCAATCGATACGTAAAATCTTGGACGTTGTTAGCATCCATACCGTCAAAAAATAGGTTCTATCTTTGTTTAATTTTATATAAATTATCTAATCTAAACTGTGGCACTGGTCGTGAATCATCAAGTAATCTTGCTGTTCCTCCCAGAGAATTGTTTCTGTCACCTGGTAACTGAGTTCGAATCGGAAAAGAAAGTTTTAATTTTCTAATACGAGATAGAGTTAAAATAGACCAAACTGTTTCGAAATTATCATCTGTTTGTTCCTTACGATTGCTTTCGTAAGTATGTCGGCCAGCATCTCATCAGTTGGTTTGTATTGAATATTTATGAAACCTTTTTTGACCTTCTTACGAATGAACTCTGATTTGATTTTGTTTCGATGACGAAAGCATAAGCTCGAGTTGAAGTCGCTTGAGCCAAATAGATTCTTGTATTACACATATACCATCGCCATGAATTCTGCTTCGGTCGTCGAAAGTGCAACAGTTGGTTGACGTTATGATCCCCAAGAAACAGCTGCACCATGCATGGTGAAAACATAGCCAGTGATCGACTTCCTTTCGTCGAGATCACTAGCCCAATCTGCATCACAATAGCCTCTGATTTCATTCGAAGGCTTCTGATAGACCAATTTTTTATCGATCGTTGCTTTCAAGTATTGCAGCACACGCTTGATCGCCGCCCAATATGCCTTTCCCGGATTTTTGCTATATCGACTCAACAAATTCACTGCATAGCAAATATCCGGTCGAGTTATCTGTGCCACAAACAACAAACTACCAATTGCTTGAATATACGGTACGTTTAACATCTCTTGTTGTTCATCACTCGATTTTGGACACATGCTAGAAGAAACTTTCTGATTTAAATACAACGGCGTAGAGATTGGATTGCAATCACTCATACCGAAACGATTGAGAATTTCGGATATGTACTGCGATTGGTCGATTGAATTTGTGCCAGCTACCCTGTCACGAGTGATTCGAACTCCCAATGCGGATGATGCGTCACCTAAATCTTTCATCTCTAAGTGTCTGTACAACTCGTTCTTTAGTAATCTTTCACTTGTTTCATCGTTAGAGAAAATTAATACGTCATCCACGTAAATAGCAAGAAATAACATTCTGCTACAATTCACCATATAGTAGATGCATTGGTCGGCATTCGAACGCTTCAGACCAAATTTTACCAGCACACTATTCAGTTTCTCGTTCCATACACGACTTGATTGCTTTAATCCGTACAACGATTTATGCAGCTTGCAAACTTTGCTCGAATTATTCATAAATTCTTCGGGTTGATACATGTATATATCTTCTTTCAGCTCTCCGTTCAGAAAAGCTGCAACTGCATCCATTTGACGAATAGTTAGGTCGAATTTCGCTGCAATCGCCATAAGGAATCGAATCGATGTATACTTCACAACCGGAGAAATCGTTTCATGGTAGTCGACGCCATATTTTTGCGAAAAACCTTTCACTACCAATCTCACTACCAATCTATTTTGTCATGAGGTAAATCGACCAAGGTCCAACTTTGATTGTCACTCAATGATTTTATTTCTTCACACATAGCTTTTCTCCACAAACCAGTATTTGGACTCGACAACGCTTCGGCAACGGTTTCAGGATCATTTCCAAATATTTCTTTTGTCAAGAAATTATAACGTATTATATCCATATTTCGGATACGTTCGGAACTACGAACTTTGTTGCGGTGTTTCTACAAGCTCATCTGGAATATACAAATCGTCACGATCACTATCAGTTGTAACGTTGCTGTTGAATGTCTCATTGGTAACCGGTAGTTTTACTGCGTTGTTTACAATATTCAAATCGTTTACTTCGATTTCGTTGACATTCTCAATTACATTGGCTTGGTCTTAAATATTCTTCCTTTATCGACAATGGAAGATTCAGCATCATGCACGCCACCTGAATTGACATTGGCGTCAACTTCACATTCATCACTGGTCAAAATTACTGGGGAAAAACAAGAATTAGTAGTTACATCTGCGTGCTTAATTACCTTCAGATTTTGCTTTTCAGAAAAGCTTGACTCTATAAACAAAACATCTCTGCTTATGACGACTTTCTTAGTTGCCATGTTGTACAACCGATGCGCTTTTGATTCATTGCTGTACCCAAGCACAATACATTCAGTTGACTTCGTGTCGAGCTTCCGCCGTTTTTCCTTTGGCACATGTACCATCGCTTTACATCCAAACACTCGTAACATGACCAAACCTGGTTTCGTTTTCGACCAAAATTCTTCTGGTGTAGTCGATCGCATATTTCTGCATGGTATTCGGTTTATCAAATATGCTGCCGTTGATAAAGCTTTCCCCCAAAAATGTTTACTTAAGCCGGAATCGATTAACGTACATCGAACTTGTTCCATAAGAGTCTTATTGATACGCTCTGCAACACCATTTTGTTCGGGAGTGTATGTTGCGGTTTTTTGATGTACAATTCCGCATTTTGCCAAAATATCGTCAAACTGTCCATTACAATACTCCGTTCCATTATCAGTGCGCAGGACTTTGATTGTTCTTGAGCACTGACTTTCGACAAGAGCCTTGAACTCCAAAAACGTATTGAAAACTTGGTTTTTTTCTCTCAACGGAAAAACAAATACCTTGCTGCTGTAATCATCGACCAACGTAACGAAATATTTCGCACCACCAACTGATCGCTCTTGCAGCGGACCACAGACGTCGGAATGAACCAAATCGAGCAAATGTTCAGCACGATTACCAACATCTTTAAATTAAGCGCGGGTTTGCTTCCCTTAAATGCAAACAATGCATTTATTGTTGCTTTCTACGCTCCAATGACGGCGCCACACACCTTTTTTAAATTTTCGGGTCCTAAACGTCGATGCCCGTATACAACGTGAACGCGCGCGCTTCTAACAGGTATCTAAAATGCTTTATACAAGAGTACGCCGCCAACAATTCACGGTCATATGCGATGCATCTTTGTTGGGTCTCACCAAGGGTCTCACTCAAACGAACAGAAAAAAAACCTAGAGGTTGCCAAACGTTGTTTACAAATTGCTGTACAATCGCCTCGACTGTATTGTCAGAAGCATCGACCATAATTGCCAAACCTTGCGTTAGCTACAGGATGCGCCAGAATCGTTGCTTCGCACAATTTAGTCTTGCAAGCCTCGAACGCTGTAATAGATGACTCCGACCATTCGACCTTTGTATGTTTATTTTTGTTATAACCTTTAATAAAATTGTTTAAAACAGCTTGGTCTCTGGTGTCGGCTGGTATAAAACGCCTGTAAAAATTTCACATGCCCAGAAATCGTTTCAGCTTCTGCACGGTCTGCGGTCGCTCGTATTTCGCAATGACACTACACCTTTCTTGTGTTGGGAGTATCCCCTGCGAATTAACCGAATGACCCAAAAAATGTATCTCTGGTTTTGCAAATACGCATTTGTCCGTATTAATTACCAGACCTGCTTCCGATAATCTGGTGAATACTATCTTTAAATGCTTAAGATGTTCCTCCATGGAAGTGGATGCCACTAAAACATCGTCCAAGTAGACGAAAACGGACGACAACCCAAACAAGACGGAGTGCATTAATCTTTGGAATGATTGTGCCGCGTTTCTCAGTCCGAAGGTCATTTGACAAAACTCGAATAACCCGAATGGTGTAGCAATGGCCGTTTTCGGAATATCACAGGGCTCGATGGGTATTTGATGATACGCCCTCACTAAATCTAACGTGGTAAATATACTACAACCGGCAAGCTGCAAGGAGAAGTCCTGTAAGTGCGGTACAGGATAGCGATCGGGCATGGTAACGTCATCCAAGGCCTGGTAGTCCCCGCATGGTCTCCATTCACCGTTCTTTTTGCGGACCAGGTACAGCGGACTAGGTCAAGGACTCTTACCAGGGCGGCAGATGCCTTGGGCCATCATTAACTCGAAATGTGCCTTAGCTATGTTTAACTTATCCGGAGGCAACCGACGTGTTTTGCTAGCATCTGGTGGACCACGTGTCTCGAGACGATGGGTCACCTGATGCTTTACTGGAACTGGACTCAATGAGTCGCGAGTGATTTCCGGAAAATTCAATAACAGGTTAACGATGTCTGGTTGTATTGCTGATTTGTTAACAGTTGTCAACGATGGACAGTTATTACTAGACAACGATCCTATAGCGCATAAAGAAGTAAGAGGATCTACAATTCGACGCCTATGAATATCCAATAAAATACCGGTTGACTTTAAGAAATCAGCTACCAGGATAGGTAGGGTGACCATATTCAAGCTCAATTGCTGAGTACCGTTTGCCTTAACCCGAGTGCCGTTAGCCGCAAATAAACTAAACTCGTCCGTTGTAACCGGCAACTTAACAAAATCTCTTGGAACAACTGACACGTCCGCCCCTGTGTCGATTAAAAATGTACGTTTGGTGTTTGATTCTATGATTAAAAGGCGACTGGATTCTGCACCATCCAGACACGCCGCCACATGCTGGGGTGCTTTTAATTTTTTGGATTGGTATCCGTCTTATCGTATTTATGAATGAATTTATCGTGGTGCTTACATGTTGAAACGCACTTAATCGCACGATCGCCGGAGCGTTTATGATAAAAACACACATCGTGATCGCCTGACTCGTCCTTAGACAACGAAGGTGTAAGCGTGCCTTGTCGCTGTGAATTTGAACGGGTTCGGTTACGAGAACTGTCCTGATTTGTCACTAAGGCAGAAATTTGACCCATAATTCTTGCTTCGAATTTGGCTAGCGTACGGCTTACGATCTCCCAACGACAATCCGTGCAACATTTTATTTAGTCTGACCTTATCCGATTCTCCGAGAACTTTAATAACGGCGTGTTTAAAAAACGTGTAAGGCTTGTCGCCCTTATCACCCATTATCACACCTGAAAACGTCTCGTGTAAGCGAGAATCAAGCGCGCTGACTGCGTGGGAATATTTCGTTGGTTCACTTTTTATGTTAGACACTATAAACTGCTGTTCAAGCATTGCGAACCATACCGTATAGGATTTTGCGTATATAGCGGTTGCGGAGGCTTGAAGGCGATATGTGAAATTATGCCAGTCTGAGGCATTACTGTCCTAACCCCTAATTCAACCTTAGTTTTAACCGGACACGTGTCCGTAATGCGTCCCGAGTCAACTACACCCGATTGTTGAGAACTCGCACACGCCCATATTTTAGATTCGTAAACGACAACATTTTCTCTTGGCCGTGTTGCCCCACAACTTCCGACTTCATTGGAGTGGAAGAACCTCCTGGCGTCGGCATCGGTAAAAAGAAACACACAACACGCGATAAAAAAAAACTACTACTAATTTTTGAAAAATGTAAAACATGTAACCGAACATTAATTGTAATTCAATCACGATCTAATTTTGGCATTAATTAAATTTGCAAGGTACTTACATTAATTAACTGCCAATGCGTGATGATATTTCCGCTGTGGATGGCTGCTGGTTACTATGCTTGCTGCTTGATTATGTGTCGGACGGTATACTTGCTAATTGGTTATGTGTCGGACGGTGTAAGCTTTAGTAATTTATCGCTCGTCCGCGACCAAATTTGTTTGCAAATCTACGTGTTAAATGATTGTTGGAACGGCGCTTATTCAATACGGCTTATTTTATAATTATTAATGTAGCTTAATAAAACGTGGTTTATTATACTTGTGTTGTATTTATTCTCCCCTTGAGATCACGTCGGGCGTTACCACTTTGGGGTTTATGTATATATGTATGATCCTTGTTTGGTTTCATAAATATTAGTGCTGGTGCGGTTAATCTATGTGGTATATGTGAAAACCCACGCGGAAACAGTAACCTCTAAAGCAATTTTTGGGGCACAATTTAATACGCTTTGATAATTCACGAACAATTTAATAAACGTTAATCGTACTGATTAAAAACTGTTTTTAATTAAATAAATTCGATCTTGTTCGCTTTTTTATATTCACAAACTAAACTTCTCGAAAGCTCATGATTTTTCTAGTAACAATTTTTATCATGGAAAATTCCATTTAGTACAGTAAAACATTGAGCTATTAGTTTTACTTATTCTATTACACACTAGGTGTCACCGTCACAATATAATATTGTGACGGTGACACCTAGTATGTAATAGAAGAAGTTAAATGAATAGCTCAATGTTTAACTGTACTAAAATGGAATTTTCCATGATAAAATTATTACGTAATGTTTCTACACTATTCTAACTTGAAAAGTCATGAGCTTTCTAGAAGTTTGGTTTGTGTATATAAAAAGGCCAAAGAAGTCGAATTGAATTAGTAATATTTGGTAAGCGATAGAGCAAAGATTAAAAGGGAATTAAAAAGAGAATTAAAAAGTGTTTTTGTGGAAATAAAAATTATAATTGTACAGTAAAAATTTGAGAATAATTTATATAAAGTGATTTTGTGAATTTTTATTAATAAACTGTGTTGTAATAATTCTTGTGTGAAATAAATAAATTCGTTGGTGAAAAATTAAATTGATTTTGTATTATTCACAATCCAGTGATACGAACCTTAATTGACAAGGCAAAAATGTAACAATATATATCAACCTAGAACGCAATTTAGTAATTTTGCTACCCTAAACTAGATGTCGCTGTACCAATATCAATTTTGTCTGGTTTAATGTTTGTTCAAAAAGTTTTTTTTTTCATATTTTAGATAAGGCGATATTTATAAAATACATGTCCATCGCCTTTTCAACCCCACCCACTTCCGCTGCAGAGGGGAAACCGACCTAGATCGATCGAATTTTTATACAAATTTTAAATCTCAAGTTTTAAGTCTGCAAAATTTTGAGTCAGTAGGAATTTTTTTACTTTGAATTTTTGTATCAGTACAGGTCTTTTCAATATTGAAATATTTCTAACTAAAATTATTTGCGGTAAAATTACTCCACACGATTTAATTGCAATGTACTGGAGTAAATGGTAGATTGCGAAAGTTACCACAGAAGTTTATTCAAATTTTGAGGTTTCCTCCTCTATACACGATATACGAGATTTAATCTCCATCTAAAGGATATTTTAAACCTATTGTATATCGTCTCCTTCCAAATGCTGTATTTGATAAGTATTTGTTAAACAAATTAAAATAAAAAAATGTTAAATCAAAAAAGTTTGTGTTCTATAAATGTTTTAAATAATAAATACCAAAAAAAAAACAACTTTACAAATTTTTGCCAGTAGCTAGATTATCCTAAAAAATATTCGATATTTGTATTGTATAATAGTGTGCTTGTATAATACATAATTTTTGACAAATCCCGCAAAAAAATTTTTTATGCAAATGTAACAATCGAGATAAGAACATTTTTTTTCGAGAGCCCAACACGAGAGAGAAATACAAAACCACAAACATGTAAATATTAAAAAAATGTTATCCCATAAACATTTCGAATATCCTAATCTACAGTGTTTCCAACAACAACAACAAAATACATGTTATAGAGTTCGGCTACTGTTTGGCATTTTGGAAAATTGATGTTTATCGTCATCGTAAACGATATAAAAAGGCGTGTGCATTTTAAGGATTTTACTTGGGTTGATTTAGATATTAAGTAATTTTTTTGTATGTTGTTCGTGAATATTTTAATATTTGGTCCGATTTATTCAGCTAAATCAAATTATTAAAATCATTTTTAGGCTTTAATAAGAAAAAGGCAGTACGAAACGATTTAGAAACATTTTTTATATCTCTCTCTGTACTACTTTAGTCTGTAGCCATAATTTAAGTAATATTTTATCCAACATTACATTTAATTTTATTTATATTTTGATAAACATAAATCCCTTGGTGAAAAACGAACAAAAAAACATGTTGGTACATTGTATTATGTACTAAAATATATTAATAAAACCCTTAACAAAATTATATTAATCATAATTTAACAAGAATTTATTCGATGGGATTTTAAAACGAGAACATGGATTCTGTTGTGCTGGGAAAGTTTTATTGTTGTATTCCACATAATATTTAAAAGTTCATTTTGCCGTGGTAAAGCCGGTCGTTATTTTAATAATTAATTATGCATAATATACCTCTTATATTACGTACGTATTGTAAT
Organism: Tipula vernalis; assembly: GCA_958295665.1. Lineage (NCBI taxonomy): Eukaryota > Metazoa > Arthropoda > Insecta > Diptera > Tipulidae > Tipula > Tipula vernalis. Next base: position 365,691,280 of record OY282559.1, read on the forward strand.
AAATAAATTAAATATTTATTATTATGTTAAATGGATTTATGAACGTTTTACATATTTACATATGTATATAAAAAAATTGATTTTTTTTCCCCAACCAGTTGCATACAAATGTACGATGTACATAGATTGTGAATGGTTTTGTAAAAGTGAAAATTTTATTGCTTTGACATAAACATTTTGGTTTTGGTTTTTTTATTAAACCTCACATCCAATATAAATTCGAACGTTTACAATTTAATACAGGATTCCAATGGAAATAAGTTTAATTTCAAATAACATTTTTTATGTCATAAATCTACATGACATGAAATTTTAACATGATGACCTATATTTGTTACGGTTGATATATGGCAAAGTCCTGGTTTATAAATTTATGTTGTTTTACATAAAAACATGAAAAATGTTTTGAAAATTGGTTTTGGAATATTAAAACCATATTAGCACTTTGTTATTTTTGTTAAGTCAATGTCAAATTAATTATGCCCCATCCAATAGTACGCTTAGGGAAGTTTTAGGAGTCACATCCGTTTTAACAACGACACGACTTTCTTTTATCGTTCCTTTAATCAAACAACAAATCTATTCGTTTGTACGACAATATTTTTAGTGAAAAATAATAATTGCCTGTATCGAGCAGAGTCTTAACCTCGCTAAATCTAAAATTATTTAGCTCATTATATTTAGCGTGATAACAAAATAAAACGGGTTTTACAAAATTCAATTAGTAATTGCTACACAAAATTATTTATATAAATATTGTATAGTCTCCAACCTGGTAAATTAAAAATTTTGTACTTTGGTTAAAGGTTGACGGCTTTTCGTTTTCAAGAATTATTTTTACATTTATCCATCAAAAATTTTAACCTGATATTCGCTTACTTTAGCTAAACTTCCGATTATTTTGGTTTGAGACTTTTTACGATTTTGGTTGCAGACAAAAACTCCAACTCCTAATTTATTATATAACGTTGCCAAGATAAATATTATTTTAGTGCAAAAATTTATGATTTATGTGATTTATGACAATAAATGATGGTTATCAATATTTCAGTATATTTATAGCCAAAACACATTAAAAATAGATGGCTTCTATATTGAACGCTGTTGTACTTTTAATTATTATCAAACAAATAAAATTATCAAATTAAAATCGTATTTTATATGTTCCTATTTTATAATAAATTTAATTATAATTTTTATGTTTTTCAAAAATAATTTATTTTTAATTAAATTGTATCACGTCTTTAAGTTAACTTCAGTTGTTCATAATTCTTAAAACTTGAAAATATTCTACTTAATATCGAAAATGAATCGTAATCAAATTAATTAAATTTATTCTTTTGTGCAAATTTCAACATAAGGCTGGTCTGTAAATGCTTACCACAGTAGGTGGACATCATTTCGAGATGAAATCGATAGATACATTTACAGGCTCTCAATATTCCTAAGTACCATTAATTAAAATATCAAATTGACAAATATTCATTTTCGGCTATACACTTAAAGGCATATAGCGCAAATCTCAACATACGGCTGGTCTTCAAATATTTACCACAATAAGTGGACATCATGCAGAGTCGAAATCCAAAGAGACATTTACAGGCACTCAATGTTTCTAACTGCCGTTAGTTAAAATATAAAATTCAAAAATATGGGCCTATACCGCAAATCTCAACATACTAGTGGCCTGTGGCCCCTACGGGGCCGAATCTGCGGTACATTTAATTTGCTAAATCAGTGGGAGCCCTCACACGACTAAAAGCCACTTATAGCTGCCCGTGAGCAAATACTGGTTTAGGTAGCTCCTAATTTTTTTTTATAGTGATAGCAAATGTAAGTCTTAATGGCAATTGCAATCTTGATATTGTAAATGACATATTTAGATCAGTTGTAGTCAAGGCTGGGCAGTAACGAATTACATTTATTCGAATTACGTAATTAAAATACAAGTTACAATTTGTAATTTGTATTTTTAATTACTCATTCTCCAAGTAACAGTATCCCTCCTTAGAATTTTTGCGTTAAAACTAAATTTTTGATAACAAGGGCCTATTGAAGTGATAAAATAATTTGTAATGCGTGTGAGTGCTTATTATATGATTTATATTTTATATTTTATATTTTATATTTTATATTTTATATTTTATATTTTATATTTTATATTTTATATTTTATATTTTATATTTTATATTTTATATTTTATATTTTATATTTTATATTTTATATTTTATATTTTATATTTTATATTTTATATTTTATATTTTATATTTTATATTTTATATTTTATATTTTATATTTTATATTTTATATTTTATATTTTATATTTTATATTTTATATTTTATATTTTATATTTTATATTTTATATTTTATATTTTATATTTTATATTTTATATTTTATATTTTATATTTTATATTTTATATTTTATATTTTATATTTTATATTTTATATTTTATATTTTATATTTTATATTTTATATTTTATATTTTATATTTTATATTTTATATTTTATATTTTATATTTTATATTTTATATTTTATATTTTATATTTTATATTTTATATTTTATATTTTATATTTTATATTTTATATTTTATATTTTATATTTTATATTTTATATTTTATATTTTATATTTTATATTTTATATTTTATATTTTATATTTTATATTTTATATTTTATATTTTATATTTTATATTTTATATTTTATATTTTATATTTTATATTTTATATTTTATATTTTATATTTTATATTTTATATTTTATATTTTATATTTTATATTTTATATTTTATATTTTATATTTTATATTTTATATTTTATATTTTATATTTTATATTTTATATTTTATATTTTATATTTTATATTTTATATTTTATATTTTATATTTTATATTTTATATTTTATATTTTATATTTTATATTTTATATTTTATATTTTATATTTTATATTTTATATTTTATATTTTATATTTTATATTTTATATTTTATATTTTATATTTTATATTTTATATTTTATATTTTATATTTTATATTTTATATTTTATATTTTATATTTTATATTTTATATTTTATATTTTATATTTTATATTTTATATTTTATATTTTATATTTTATATTTTATATTTTATATTTTATATTTTATATTTTATATTTTATATTTTATATTTTATATTTTATATTTTATATTTTATATTTTATATTTTATATTTTATATTTTATATTTTATATTTTATATTTTATATTTTATATTTTATATTTTATATTTTATATTTTATATTTTATATTTTATATTTTATATTTTATATTTTATATTTTATATTTTATATTTTATATTTTATATTTTATATTTTATATTTTATATTTTATATTTTATATTTTATATTTTATATTTTATATTTTATATTTTATATTTTATATTTTATATTTTATATTTTATATTTTATATTTTATATTTTATATTTTATATTTTATATTTTATATTTTATATTTTATATTTTATATTTTATATTTTATATTTTATATTTTATATTTTATATTTTATATTTTATATTTTATATTTTATATTTTATATTTTATATTTTATATTTTATATTTTATATTTTATATTTTATATTTTATATTTTATATTTTATATTTTATATTTTATATTTTATATTTTATATTTTATATTTTATATTTTATATTTTATATTTTATATTTTATATTTTATATTTTATATTTTATATTTTATATTTTATATTTTATATTTTATATTTTATATTTTATATTTTATATTTTATATTTTATATTTTATATTTTATATTTTATATTTTATATTTTATATTTTATATTTTATATTTTATATTTTATATTTTATATTTTATATTTTATATTTTATATTTTATATTTTATATTTTATATTTTATATTTTATATTTTATATTTTATATTTTATATTTTATATTTTATATTTTATATTTTATATTTTATATTTTATATTTTATATTTTATATTTTATATTTTATATTTTATATTTTATATTTTATATTTTATATTTTATATTTTATATTTTATATTTTATATTTTATATTTTATATTTTATATTTTATATTTTATATTTTATATTTTATATTTTATATTTTATATTTTATATTTTATATTTTATATTTTATATTTTATATTTTATATTTTATATTTTATATTTTATATTTTATATTTTATATTTTATATTTTATATTTTATATTTTATATTTTATATTTTATATTTTATATTTTATATTTTATATTTTATATTTTATATTTTATATTTTATATTTTATATTTTATATTTTATATTTTATATTTTATATTTTATATTTTATATTTTATATTTTATATTTTATATTTTATATTTTATATTTTATATTTTATATTTTATATTTTATATTTTATATTTTATATTTTATATTTTATATTTTATATTTTATATTTTATATTTTATATTTTATATTTTATATTTTATATTTTATATTTTATATTTTATATTTTATATTTTATATTTTATATTTTATATTTTATATTTTATATTTTATATTTTATATTTTATATTTTATATTTTATATTTTATATTTTATATTTTATATTTTATATTTTATATTTTATATTTTATATTTTATATTTTATATTTTATATTTTATATTTTATATTTTATATTTTATATTTTATATTTTATATTTTATATTTTATATTTTATATTTTATATTTTATATTTTATATTTTATATTTTATATTTTATATTTTATATTTTATATTTTATATTTTATATTTTATATTTTATATTTTATATTTTATATTTTATATTTTATATTTTATATTTTATATTTTATATTTTATATTTTATATTTTATATTTTATATTTTATATTTTATATTTTATATTTTATATTTTATATTTTATATTTTATATTTTATATTTTATATTTTATATTTTATATTTTATATTTTATATTTTATATTTTATATTTTATATTTTATATTTTATATTTTATATTTTATATTTTATATTTTATATTTTATATTTTATATTTTATATTTTATATTTTATATTTTATATTTTATATTTTATATTTTATATTTTATATTTTATATTTTATATTTTATATTTTATATTTTATATTTTATATTTTATATTTTATATTTTATATTTTATATTTTATATTTTATATTTTATATTTTATATTTTATATTTTATATTTTATATTTTATATTTTATATTTTATATTTTATATTTTATATTTTATATTTTATATTTTATATTTTATATTTTATATTTTATATTTTATATTTTATATTTTATATTTTATATTTTATATTTTATATTTTATATTTTATATTTTATATTTTATATTTTATATTTTATATTTTATATTTTATATTTTATATTTTATATTTTATATTTTATATTTTATATTTTATATTTTATATTTTATATTTTATATTTTATATTTTATATTTTATATTTTATATTTTATATTTTATATTTTATATTTTATATTTTATATTTTATATTTTATATTTTATATTTTATATTTTATATTTTATATTTTATATTTTATATTTTATATTTTATATTTTATATTTTATATTTTATATTTTATATTTTATATTTTATATTTTATATTTTATATTTTATATTTTATATTTTATATTTTATATTTTATATTTTATATTTTATATTTTATATTTTATATTTTATATTTTATATTTTATATTTTATATTTTATATTTTATATTTTATATTTTATATTTTATATTTTATATTTTATATTTTATATTTTATATTTTATATTTTATATTTTATATTTTATATTTTATATTTTATATTTTATATTTTATATTTTATATTTTATATTTTATATTTTATATTTTATATTTTATATTTTATATTTTATATTTTATATTTTATATTTTATATTTTATATTTTATATTTTATATTTTATATTTTATATTTTATATTTTATATTTTATATTTTATATTTTATATTTTATATTTTATATTTTATATTTTATATTTTATATTTTATATTTTATATTTTATATTTTATATTTTATATTTTATATTTTATATTTTATATTTTATATTTTATATTTTATATTTTATATTTTATATTTTATATTTTATATTTTATATTTTATATTTTATATTTTATATTTTATATTTTATATTTTATATTTTATATTTTATATTTTATATTTTATATTTTATATTTTATATTTTATATTTTATATTTTATATTTTATATTTTATATTTTATATTTTATATTTTATATTTTATATTTTATATTTTATATTTTATATTTTATATTTTATATTTTATATTTTATATTTTATATTTTATATTTTATATTTTATATTTTATATTTTATATTTTATATTTTATATTTTATATTTTATATTTTATATTTTATATTTTATATTTTATATTTTATATTTTATATTTTATATTTTATATTTTATATTTTATATTTTATATTTTATATTTTATATTTTATATTTTATATTTTATATTTTATATTTTATATTTTATATTTTATATTTTATATTTTATATTTTATATTTTATATTTTATATTTTATATTTTATATTTTATATTTTATATTTTATATTTTATATTTTATATTTTATATTTTATATTTTATATTTTATATTTTATATTTTATATTTTATATTTTATATTTTATATTTTATATTTTATATTTTATATTTTATATTTTATATTTTATATTTTATATTTTATATTTTATATTTTATATTTTATATTTTATATTTTATATTTTATATTTTATATTTTATATTTTATATTTTATATTTTATATTTTATATTTTATATTTTATATTTTATATTTTATATTTTATATTTTATATTTTATATTTTATATTTTATATTTTATATTTTATATTTTATATTTTATATTTTATATTTTATATTTTATATTTTATATTTTATATTTTATATTTTATATTTTATATTTTATATTTTATATTTTATATTTTATATTTTATATTTTATATTTTATATTTTATATTTTATATTTTATATTTTATATTTTATATTTTATATTTTATATTTTATATTTTATATTTTATATTTTATATTTTATATTTTATATTTTATATTTTATATTTTATATTTTATATTTTATATTTTATATTTTATATTTTATATTTTATATTAGAAGTACAAATAAGTTTCCATCGTTTCTTTCTAAAATTTGATTGAGGCTTTATTAGGAAATAATAGTTACAGATAAATTGTTCAAATCAATTGCCGTCGCCAGCTGCGGCTTTTGCCCATCTTTCAGGAAGCATACGTTTGCCACGTCGGTAAAACTCTACTTCTTTTGAAGATACCTATGAATCGCTCCATGTTTTGGTATCCTCATAAGATTTTGAAGTGTTGAACCTGTTGCCATTGCCCCTTAACAAGTTATAAGCAGACTGAGGATTGTCTGCAGAGTACAGCGACTGGGGTAGGACTTCCCATTTTATCATTTCCAAGTAATGTTTAACTGGTCTCGGAACATAAGGTGGAACGTTGTTATGCTGAAGGATCACTTTGTTATGCCTTTCGGCATGTTGTGGACCTTTATCCCTCAATACTAGGCTCGAACGCATTAATTGGAGTCGGCAGCGTTCCCCATTAATGGTTTCGTTGTGTTTGAGCAGCTCATAATAAATAACACCCAGCTGGTCCCACCAAATTAAGTGCATTAGTTTTGAACCATGGATATTCGGTTTTGCTGTAGATGTTGAAGCAGATCTGGACATACACCACGAGCTCTTACGCTTTGAATTGCCACAATGGATCATGTTTTCACCACCTGGACCAATTCGATACAAAAATCCTTTCCATTTTTGCCATTCAAGCAACACTTCTCAAGGGAAAAATCCGTGTTTAACGTCTCTGAGCTTCAATTCATATGGGACCTAGTTCCATTGCTTTTGAATCATTCCAAGTGATTGCAACCAAGTGGCGATGGCTTATTGAGTCATCCCCAATAATTCTGCAAGTTCTATTAGTGTTCTTTTTCTTCGACGTTAAAATCACCATCCTTAAATGGTCGAAACCATTCGCGATATGATGATTCACTCATACAGGCTTCACCATATGCTCCTAAGAGCGTTAGATGCAACTCGGTCGCAGATTTCTGCAAATTGAAGCAGAAACGTAAAGGTTTCCGCAAAAGTCGCTTATTTGGTTAAAAAACTGACATTTTTACACCAAATAAAAATAAATGGTGAACATAAATTCACTAATATATTCTTGCCATGAAATTTACTCATTGTTGGCTCTTTTATCGATTTTTCCATACCTATCCTATATTATACTGGTAAATAGCGGCTTAAATTTTTGGCGTAATTTGTAAAGTCGCACGTGCCATGTTAAATATCTTTCAACTGTACATAAAAATAAAAAAAATTGACTTAACAGCTATTTATTGGAAAAACCAATACAGTATAAATAAATATCGATACCTGTGTGATGTGTAACTTGCACGAAAAAGGGATTTAAAAACATTAAAATAGCATAAAACCTATTAAACCACATGCCACATACCCAAAAAAACATTTCTAAAAGTATGCGTCATGTTCATAAATTCATATGGGAATAATGCTGATATATGATAAATTTCGGTTTAACATAAATGTTATAAAGCCACACACCCAAAACATGATTATACATTTTGTAGTGTTGAAGAACTTCAAACAAAATAAATTACTGTTCGAACCTTGTACCTACATTTTTCGCTGCGATTCTCTAATTTGTGTAGGTATATACAGAAAAGCTACAAGTCTATGATTTTAAAAACAATTAAAAATTAAAATCGATTTTACATTTTTCCAGAGGCCATATCGCATCGCTTAACAAAATATGCAAATGTACCGACAACATAAATGCTAATTACATAAATTTTCTGTGTATAAAAAAAAAATAATTTCATTTAACTCGTATTTTGTTGTTTTGGTTTTGTAATCAGATTTTAAAAATGTTATCACTTGTTTTGTTATTATTTTATCTGCTGGCATACATATTTTCAACAAGTATTTTCTTTGAATTCATTTACATAATCTAAATTATTTTCATTAAGTAATATTCTAATTTGTGTATAATCCTATTTTAGTTTTTTTTTTTTTTGTTTTGTTATAGGTACATTAGCATTTCCAAGAATATTTCGTTTTTTGCAGCTATTGCTTACAAAATAAAAATAATTTTGTTCAACTCCCTGAAAGCTTAATATAAAATCGTGCCAAGACAAACATGCATATTCGTATTCAGTAACTATAAACGTGTTGGTGGTATTATAGGAAGCCATCTAAATGAAAGCTTCAATTGAATTTCTCAACCAATTTAATTATAAGAAACCATTTGAATAAAGTTTATGGTACATTAATTTGCTGTGTTAATTAAAAACGGGTGGTTTTAATGACACTTTTTTTTTTGTTCAAATAAACGCGTCTTGTTCTTTTAAATTTAAAATATGTTTGGAAATTCCATGGAAATTTAATTAATTTGAAAACTTTGTAGCTAGCTACAAACAAATAATTCATTAATTTTAAGCGGTTAATTTTAACCATATTGCGAAACGCTTTATAAAAGTAAAGAGTGTTTCTAAAATAAACCACCATCGTTTATGGTAAATTCATGATGTTAAGCAAAACAGACAAAATACGCTCAAAGCGTAATAAAATAATTTTGTTTTTTAAACATCTTTGAAATTTATAAAACTATAGAAATTTGGAATTTTGCAGACAAGCAAAATTGTAGACCGATAAAATTAAAAAAAAAAAAACATTTCAGTGGCACAATCCGATATGTCTTTTTCTACAATGCTTAAATCTGGCTTTAAACGACCTAGTCCGAGTCATTGTATACCGCATATCTTCCACCTAAATCATCAAAATCATCTTAAGCTGGCTACACCATGGAAAATCGACAAACCATCAGATGAATCCATCAGACACCATGACCATTAATCACGGGAGATTTTAATTTTTCTGTAGAGGATGAAATTTAATCTTTAAATGTCTGTTTTGATATAAATCTGACATCATCACAATGAATGAATGAATTGAATCTTTTTCTTGAGCAAGTTAATGTCCAGAAATTCCATGAAATCATATTTAAGGGCAACGAATTATTTGTTCTCACAGTTTTGGTCAAACTCAGTGGTGGATTAAGGTCGGTTGAGGCCTCAGGCGCAGAAGGAAAAATTTGGCTCGTTTCAACAAAAATCTTCCATTTAACTTGATGTGGTTTTCAAAATTGCCACACAAACTTTTGAATTATTTAATAATCGATCAAGTTGTTTTAGAAAAAATCGGAGCCTACTGTATAAATAAGAGCCTCCAGTATTGACTGTATTTTTTACTAACTTTTATGAATTTTTAAACTTTAAAATGTTGTTATTTTTGTAATATACAGTGAAATTAGCTTATATCGACATTGAGAATCCGTCGTTATAACCGAACGTTGTAATATACGAATTTTAATTATATGAGTAACATAACAAATCAGTTCAAATTTCTGACGATATAAGCGAAAGGTGTTATAAGTGTTCGAATATAATTTGAAAAATATCAAGAATTTTGAATTTTCAAAGTATCTTGAATATTCTTGAAAGTTCTCAAATATCGAATTATCCGTAAGTTTTGTTAAAAATTGGTATAAGCATAAAATAAGTATTGGCAAAAATTGTTGAACTTTTAGTTTTATCGAAGCTTTTTAACTCAAATCATTTACTTTTTATTCTGAAATTTGATAGTTTAAAGGAAGGTGGGATTTTGGAATAAATTTAGAATATTTGTTTTCAATATGCTTTAAGCTTGACAAATGTTTTATGAGCATAAATTATATATTTGAAAAAATTGTCAGTACCTTAGTTTTAAGAGTTTTCACCTATCGACTTAACGACACTTTTAAACTAACCATTTTGCTTCGAAATTTGATATTACTAGGGGTGACGGAACTTTGGGTACGATTTACAATATGTATGTGTGTTAAATGTAAATTATTAAGAGCTTTTCAAACCAAACCTGTTGATTTTCAAATTTAATATTAAAAAGGAAGGTGCTATTGTGGGATTAATTTAGTGTTTATTCCCAATGAGCTTAAAGCTTGATAATTTATTTTTACTTTCTCGGTTATTTTTGTGCCTTTCCATAAATTCTGTCTTTCATTTTATGAGCATAAATTATGTATTTGCAACAAATGTCAAGAACTTTAAGTTTTAAGAGCTTTCACTTATTAAAGCTTTTCAACCGAAATCATTTCACTAAGAAATCTGATGTTACAACGGATGACTGAACTTTGGGTAGGATTTAGAGTATGTGTGTTCAACGTAAATTATTAAGAGCTTTTAGTTTTAAGAGCTTTACAAACCAAACCTTTTGACTTTCAAATTTATTATTAAAAAACAAGGTGGTATTGTGGGATTAATTTATAATAATTATTCTCAATGAGCTTAAAGCTTGATAATTTATTTTTATTTTCTCGGTAATTTTTGTGCCTTTCCATAAATTTTGTCTTTCATTTTATGAGCATAAATCATGTATTTGCAACAAATGTCAAGAACTTTAAGTTTTAAAAGCTTTCACTTATTAAAGCTTTTCAACCCAAATCATTTCACTAAGAAATTTGATATTACAATGGATGACGGAACTTTGGGATTTAGAATATGTGTGTTCAATGTAAATTATTAAGAGCTTTTAGCTTTAAGAGATTTTCAAACCAAACCTTTTGACTTTCAAATTTAATATTATAAAGAAAGGTGGTTATTGTGGGATTAATTTATAGTATTTATTCTCAATGAGCTTAAAGCTTGATAATTTATTTTTACTTTCTCGGTAATTTTTGTGCCTTTCCATAAATTTTGTCTTTCATTTTATGAGCATAAATCATGTATTTGCAACAAATGTCAAGAACTTTCACTTATTAAAGCTTTTCAACCCAAATCATTTCACTAAGAAATTTTATATTACAATGGATGACGGAACTTTGGGTAGGATTTAGAATATGTGTGTTCAATGTAAATTATTAAGAGCTTTTAGCTTTAAGAGCTTTTCAAACCAAACCTTTTGACTTTCAAATTTAATATTATAAAAAAGTGGTATTTCGGGAATAATTTAGAGTATTTATTCTCAATGAGCTTAAAGCTTGATAATTTATTTTTACTTTCTCGGTAATTTTTGGCCCTTTTCCCTTTTGCAACAAACGCCAAGAACTTTAAGTTTTTAGAGCTTTTACTTATCGAAGCTTTTTGCAAAAAATTCAGAATATTTCTTCTCAATGTAAATATCCTTCATCCAAAATGTGTTTCCATTTTTGACCATTCCATGTGTAAGAAAACTAATTGGTTTACTCAGATTTAAGTTTCAGGCCATAGTCAGACCATCGTCCAAAAGTAGATGAAACATAACGTGAATTATTTGAATGGCAACAAATAAAACGAAACATCTTGCAACTCTATGTTATGACGAGTTCTAAATATATCGATAAAAATCTCAAAAATGTCGAATTATCAAAGTATATTCTTTAATATTCTTGAAAGTTCTCAAATATCAAATTATAAGTATGTAAATCCAAAAGGAAACCTATACGAGCTAATCACAGCATTGTGAAACGTAAATTACCTGGACATTCTAGAATAATTTCGAATAACCTGCAGAAAATCAGAGAAATATCGAAATTTTGGCATAATCTCAAAAACTATTAAATTTTAGATTTATATGTGTAACTCTGCAAGTTCTTACAACTCAAAGCTAAGCGCAGAACATTGCCTTACGATTGCCAAATAAATTCGAAAAACTTTAGAAATTTCGAAAAACTTAAGAAATCTAGAATAAACCGCGGAATAATCTCGATTGCCCCAGAAAAACTCGAAAAATTTATATAGTAATGAAAAATAAGTAAACGACTGTTAAAATTCAGAAAACCCACGAACATTTTGAAAAATTCCGAAAATTCTGAAATTTCCAACAAGGCCTAGCTTAACAAAATGATATTATTAAGTATAGAACTCTCGAACGTACTGAAATAATGCAATCTCAAACGTACTGGAATAATCTCGAATAACCTTACTGTTTCATATCACCAAATCACCAATTAAGTCTCAAACATCACGCATCTTATTTCCACGATAAACTTTAAAATTCTCGAGAAATTTTTAAAAGTAATCAAAAGATGAGAACCCCCACCAAAAACAACCCAAAAAAAAAACACCATCACTAGTTTGCAAAATTAAGTTGGACATTTGCATTCTCCTTGTATTTAAAATAGTTTTTCAAAATAAACCTGTACATTTCATTTTTATTTACCGTTTACTGGTAATCAAAAGATCCGCTAAATGATAAACTATAAGTCGAACTAACGCTAATTGATTAAAGAGACTGGCCATGGTTTGACTCAAGTGAGGGAAACAAGAATTTATTTTTAGTCGTGCCTATGTATTTTTCTAGTTTCTTCTTGATTTTTTTTTTTTCCTTTATTTAATATTACAACTGATTTACAAATCATTTAGTAATTTATCTTTCTTAAATGACGATTCACATTTGACGGGCAGTAGCCCAATGGTTACTCCCGTTTGAATTTACATAGTAATTATTTTTCTCTATCCTACTTAAATACAACTGCCCAATTCCAAAGGTTTCTGCCTTTGAAGTCTTCTTACTGCATTGGTGGTATCCAACAAACTTCGTATGTCTGCATTTTGGTGCCGGGATATCCGCTGAATGTGTCTCTTCGCATGATTTTGTATTTCTTCACTTACATATTCCATGTTTAAGTCCCTATGGAGGTTATCATTTCTAATGTACCATGGTGCGTTTACAATGCCACGCAGCACTTTGTTTTGAAAACATTGAATCATTTGTACATTTGTCTTCTTGGTACAACCCCAAAGTTGAATACCGTAGGTCCATACTGGCTTAAGTATTTGCTGATATAATAGCACTGCGTAATGTATTGTAAGCTCAGAGTTTCTACCTATTAGGCAATACATTTTCCTATATTTAATGTTCAATTCTTCTTTTTTCTTTTTAACATGCTCTTTCCATCTAAGCTTGCAATCGAGAGTCATGCCGAAGTATTTGGCTGTATTTGCATTTGGAACCGGCCTTGAATTAAGTGTCACTGGAATCCAGTTAACTTTCTGGTTTGTGAAGTTTACGTGAATCAATTTTGCCTCGTTTAGGCTAATGCGCCATTTCTTTGTCCAACTACTCACTGTGTCGGTTACTTTTTGAAGTGTGGTCGTTGCTTCTTGTATACACTTTTCAGTTGGCAGAATACCTGTATCGTGGCACCTTCTGTATTTGGCATATCTCTGGTGTACAGGATGTACAATATATGACACAGTAAGCTATCTTGTGGTATGCCTGCTGATATTCTCTTTAGTTCAGAGTACTCTCGGTTATATTTTACACGGAAATGTCGGTCTGCGATATAAGATTTAAGAATTTGATAGAATTGCTTTGGTAGAACTCGATGCAATTTAAATTCAAGTCCTTGGTGCCAAACTTTGTCGAAAGCTTGTGCTACATCTAAGAAGATGCTGGAGCATATCTTCTTATTCTCAAGTGAGTCTTCGATTATATCCGTTATTCTGTGAACTTGTTTTATCGTAGAGTGATTTTCTCTAAATCCAAATTGGTGTAGTGGAATCAAATTTCTTTCTTCTATTATTGGCTTGAGTCTCTTGAGCAGTAATTTTTCAAATAATTTTGAAATTACAGGAAGTAGTGAAATCGGTCTGTACGATTTTTTATCGTTCGCTGGTTTGCCTGGTTTGGGGATCATAATTACTTCAGCAACCTTCCATTGTCGTGGGACATATTTTAGTCTGAAGACAGCATTGATAATTTGAACCAATTTTTTTAGTCCCTTCTCGGGAATGGCTTTTACTACTTGTCCAGTAATTAAATCATATCCTGGAGTTATTTTTGCGTTCAAATTACACTTGATCTCATTTTTTAATTCATGTAATGTTACAAATCGAATATTATATTCATCAATTTTGCTAATTGTTAATATGTTTTCATCTGCTGTTTGCCTAGGTAACGGTTGAAAGGTGTCTTCATAGTGAGCCGCAAATAAAATAGCGTTTTGCTTGTCGCTTTTGGCCCAGGTTCCTTCCCCATTTTTAATGGGCGGCACATGCATTTTGGTTCTCTTTAATCTCTTTGTTGCTTTCCAAAGAGCTCAGAATCTTTATGTTCGGTGAGACCACTTCAGTACTTGTTAATAGTTTCGTTCTTTATTTCTTTTATAAGTTGTTTTAGTTTATTGCATAGAAAATTGAGGATTTTTTTGTTTTCCGCGGCACGTGTCCTTTACCAAGTCTTTCTTGACTTCCGTTTCCCTCTAACTAGCTCCCTGACCTCAATAGGATAATTTTGATTCCTACGGGATTCGGTGTGACTAGCAGGAAAACTTTCCCATGCTGCATGTTGAATAGTACTGTTAAATACCTCTAGTTCGTCTTCCAACTCTACCGGTGTTTTAATCGGCACTCGTAGATTTAGTTGCATTTCAATTAGTTCTTGGAATAGGTCCTAGTTAGTTCTATTATTTGTTAATTTAGGCAGGTTATCCTTATTAACTATCATTGTGCTCGGAATATATCCCTTCGCTGTTTTCAATGCACATGTAATCCTCGAAGATCCCTTTCGTTACATAGAAATCAATGAGATCTGGTATTTTATTTATATCAGCAGGCCAGTATGTTGGTTTACCTCCAGTATGGAATTCGTAGTTATTTACTCGTCCGGCTTCGAATAGCTCTTTTCCTTTATGGGTTGTAAGTCTTGATCCCCAATAGGTGTTTTTGTCATTAAAGTCACCACCAATAATGAAATTGAATGCTTTAATGATCTAAAGAGTCTATTATAATCTTCATTATTTAGATTATAGCGTGGAGGGCAGTAGATAGAGGAAATACTGTATTCATTAGTATTGTTAGTTTCAACTTTTATGGTTCTAACTTGCATACTTTCTTCTTCGATACTAGGTTCTTCATAGTGTTTGAGATTCTTTTTCACTATTACTGTTGTTCCTCCTCTGGGTTTTCCTCCTGGGTGAACAGCAAGGTAACATTCATAATCACGTATTTTAATAAATGATGTTTTTGTCAAATGGCTCTCCGATATAAGGCATACATATATCTATTTTTTATAAATTTAGAAAAATTTCTAACTCTAAAACATGCTGCGCTAGTCCGTTAGCGTTCCAGGTGACAATTCTTAATGTTCTGCTCATTTTAGTATATGAGGGCTGTTGCCTCGTTCTAGGTTTGATGCATATCTATACGCTTATATAAAGCTTCTAGACCACCTTCTTACTTTGCTAGCCGTATATTTATGGTTTCTATGCCTCAAAAAAAAAAACCTTTCAAGGGGTTATCATTCATAGCATTAGATGATTGCTGTATAATTTGTGAATAACTTTTCCGCTCTGTACCTATACCTGGTGGTTTTGGCTATTCTTGGATTTTGGTTGGTTTCTCTCTGGTAACCTTAAGGTTTTGTGGAAACTGATGCATTTTGTTTCTTAGCCTTTGAAGTTCTTTGGCTACTTCACAGCCTCTATAATTTGCAGGATGATGCCCTTTACAGTTTATACATTTTGCAGGGGTGTTTCTACTTTCTGCACACTCTTTCGCATTGTGTTTTCCAGAACATTTTACGCATCCTGGCTTTCGTCTGCAATATTGTTGCGTGTGGTGTAAACCACATTTTTGCAGGGCATTTTTTGCATTGAGGTATTAGCCTCGTGTTTTTCTTTAGCGGTTCTATTTTAACCCTCATATTGAGAATTCCTTTAGTGTTGAAGATGTTTACCACTTTCTCCTTTTTGTTAAAAGTAAGCATGAAGAGTGGAAGCCCCCTTTTTTTGACTTGATTGTTCTCACCTCTCTCTCGTTTTAGGATGTTTACTGCATCGTCTATTTGAAGATCTTTTGCCTTTACGTCCTCCATTATGCTCTCCTTCTTACACGTTAGATGAAGGCATCTGGCCTATAATAACCTTAATTGCGCGCTCGTTTTAATCTTCGTATGTGAACCATTCTTTACCTTCCGTATTGAGCTTTGTTGCTAGAGCTCTATATACGGAATATGGTGTATTGATTTTCCACACGTTATTGTTTACTGACACTACTCTATATTCCTTAGTGGTTACTGA
Source organism: Tipula vernalis (assembly GCA_958295665.1). Lineage (NCBI taxonomy): Eukaryota > Metazoa > Arthropoda > Insecta > Diptera > Tipulidae > Tipula > Tipula vernalis. Next base: position 365,708,473 of record OY282559.1, read on the forward strand.
TTTCAATATAGATTTTATACTAGCAAATTCTGTTATGCCGATTTCATTAAATGGCGGAGGAGCCTTATCTTTCGGTACAACCTTTTGTTGCTGATTTTTTTGCTGTTGCTGGTAAGCTAGTTTGGTATTAGTATCACCAGTTACTAATACATTAGTTTACGAATGATCTCCAACTTCAGGCGAGGATTCTGCTTTTCGTTTTTTGGTAGGTCTTTCCTTCCTTTTCAATACCCAATCCGTTTCTCTCATGAGATCCTTTTCATCAGTATGGAAGTTATTGTTAAAACTGGTTTGAGTACTTGCTTCATTATAACAAGTTAGCGGGTTTTCAGAAATCTCCATTGGTTTGGGCTTCTTCAATTCTTCATTTTCTTTTTCTAGTTTTTCAATTTCGCTTCTTAGTTGGATTAAAAGTACATCTACTTCACTGAGTTTTCGACAGAGTTCAGCGTTTTCGTCTTTCTGCTGATTTGCAGAGTTAGTATGTTTGTTTGGCGATCTTGACAACATTGAACTTCTTTCGAATGTGTTTAGCAATGATTGACTCACCCCAGAATCCTTTGAGCCAGCCTCATAAGAGGGTGGATTAGCCAACTGGGTAGTTGGTTTATCACCAATATTGGCTTTTTTAGTTTGATTGTCGAACCTTTAAAAAAGGAGTTTAATTTTCCAAATCAGCATTCCTTTGTAAAAGCACAATGGATGCAGTCTTGGGACTAAAACCTGCTTTCGTGGTTTAATTGTACGTAATAGGCCGTCTGTATCACTTTTAGTACCAATTATAACGTTGTTCACAATATCTACCACTAATGATTTCAAATTAGCTTAAGGATATTGCTGAGGAGTAGCGCTGACAATTTTAGTATAGCACTGAAACTTTTAAAAGAAATACTAATTTTTAATTTGTAGTGGCTTGATCACTCGATCAAGAACTAGAGTTCACAATAAGCGGTGCAGGCTTACAAATTAAAGGTGAACTATTATTGTAATCAAATTTGACGTTAATTGATACTGCAACCGGGAATGACACCGGGACCGCAAGAATTGGCACAATATCTGTTATGTATTCATTGCTAGTAAGGTTGGACTAACACATACAACGAATAAGTAGTACATAAATCGACAGAGTTTTCTCCTCTTCTTCTTATGTTTGGTTGGCATCTACGATTGATTTGCATACAATTAACACAAAAAACGATATTCGATGCGTTTCATAAAAAAAATAATAACAAAAAAATTTGTTTGCTATAACTGTTTAAAAAATTAAAACAATTAATAAAATATTAATTTTAAACAGTTTGCCCGCTTGGACGGAAAGTTTTAATTTATATTAAAGCTCTAACTAACTTTCGCAAATACAGCTACACCACACACATCATAATTCAAAAATTAAAAAGGTTACGAGTCTGCTGCATTTCGTCTTTATTTTTACTTGTACTTTAAAATAAAACCAAATGACCGACCACGAACAACGCTAAGCTGAGCTACTCGGGAATAAATTAGTTTCCTTGAAATTTCAACCATTGAAAATCCTCAAATAACTAACAATTAAGAGTTTCGATTAAATTCTCGCCTTAAACTGTTCAAATTGATAGAAGAAAAATGGTTGAAATCCACTGTCTATGAGGCAACATAAGCCAAGATCAATCTATTAGGAATTAACGAACCGTTCTGTGCGGGAGAGTAGAATTAGCAAGTTTAAGTACTCGTTGGATTTTTTGTTTTTCTAAGCGAATTTATATCAGCAAGTATAATACGAATTCCTAAAATCTATATTGGTATTCAACAATTCAAAATGTAATAAATACAAAAATCTCCTACAAAGTAATAATATGTCCACAGGTAAAATTTGTAATGTAGAATACTAGAACATGGAAACATTATGTACGTATTCGGTAATGAATTATTCAAACATGATGTCCATACAAATTTATTCTGAACATAATTATTTGAACTAATCATGATATAAGGACTGAGCCTTTATACATACAAATATTTTCATTGATCCAAATTGTAATAATTATGTAATTATGATTAATGATATAAAACCCAATGAATCGTGATTAAAATTAAAGATTTCATAAAATATTGCTTTTATATTCCATTGGACCTAAGATGACGATGACGGCTTATAGAAAATTTGTTACTTCTTTTGTGCGATATACATAAAGCTATAAGCATAAAAGTTAAGCTCTTTATGTCACGACGCATTGTGTGACGACCACACGTTTTTTTTTTGCTGAAATATTTTTCTGATATTTCGTTATACCATCATTAAAAAAAAAAATGTTTAATAATTTTGTATGTATGTGAACATGAATTATGTAAAGGGTGTATCACAGGTAATATTAAATTTGTCAAAGGTTATATACATAGTTATGTACATAAAGCAAAATTTTTTGTCGTCATAATTTATTTTCATGGTCTGATTTTAAATTTTAAATGCTTTGACTATTAATCAATTTTTTACATTTTCTTTGCTTTGACCACACATGTGAGATTGTGTAGTGTAAAGGAACCACTTGAAAGAAGTTTTGTGGTTTGCAGAATGGAAGGTAAATTTACTCGACAGCGTTTATATTAGTACACAAAATTACGAAATCTATTACATTTTCAACCATTATCTCACTAAAGGCAAAACTACAAAAAATCATCGTAGGAGCGCTGGTGAACATTTTATTGAAAGAGTTTTATACCGGCTGAAAATTTGTGGTAACCTGTCCGAGTAATTGCGGGCCTGGGCCGCCTCGAAATTTTTAAAAGTTGAATTAAAACAACAAGATTTAAAACCTAATAAAAGAGTAGGTACTATCAACCTTTTGGTGTCCAAACCCAAAAATACTCAAAACCTTGCAGTTCTGAATAAGGTATCAGAGACACCTAAACCTAACAATTCGCGACAACAACGACTCAACTCAGCTATCAATTAACGCTCCTTATCGCTCTCGGTGGTAGAGTGAGTAGAATGCTTGTTGTATCATCCGAGTCGAAAAAATGTCATTTCGCTCGTCCTTTTTCAATCCATATAAAAAAACGGGATGCCGTTTGTATGTAGTTGCGCAAACATATTAAGAAAAAAGGAATCCTAAGCTTAACTTTAATCCTCTCACTAAAAAAAAAAAAATCCTTAACACGCCAACACCGATAAACTGCACAATCGACAATGGATATGGCACGCTATTGAGCAAATTTCCTTAATTTTTGTTTTGTTTTTTTTTTTTTAAAAAGGGTGGGTGTTTGTTGCCCAGAGCACTGCGACTATTAAGGCCTATTGTGCATCCCTAGAGATTCCTACGTGAAATGTAGGTCTATGTCCTTAATAAACGCCGCTACCTGATGCATATCCAATGAGTCGGCGTTAGGCCGCTGGATTATCTACGCATTGAGGAACCTGAATCTTTTTAGGATGATAGCATCGCATGTGAAGAGTAGCTGTTCCGATGTCTCCTTACCGCAGTCACAGAGTCTGCACTGGTCCGTAAGGGACCTTCCCATTTTATGTAGATGGCCGTTGAAAGGGCCGTGCTCTGTTAAAATCCAGGTAAGGGATCTTATAATTTGGCAGTCCATCCTCGGTTCCTCTCACAGACGTATAATATTATAACTGAATAATTTCTTGGCCTGCCTCATCCCAATGGAGGACATCCAGAGTTATTTCCTATAGTTCTGCTCCCAGTCCCTTATCTCATCTACCAAGTGGGTTTTGGAAAAAGCAATAGTAGGACTGGGATCCAGGAAATCTCGGCTAGCTCCCATATTTGCACATCAGTCTGCTGCCTAATTTCCTCTAATGGTGGAGTGGCCAGGAGACCACAAAGGTGACTTAATTGAAACTTGAAGCACACGTACCTCAATAGCAAGAGTCTCTGCCTGAAAAACTGTGGGGGTGATGCCCAGTGGTATGCATAGCTCTAGGTCTGGCCCGACTATCCCTGCACCGGTACCCCTATCTGTTCTTGACCCACCCGCATGGCGGGGGAGGAAGGAGATAATATTCTCTACCAGTGCCCTATCCGGCAAACTAATGGTTAAATTTCTCCGACTGTCGATTGTCCTTACCATCAAATCCGATAGTTGGATCAATTCCTCCTTAAAATTTAATTTATGTAGGATACTGTTGTGTCCTGGTCTTATGGTTTTAATTTTGGCTATAATTTTTAGGCTCAGACGTCTTGAACCGGCTGCTTTTTTAATGTGTAGGTGCAGTGGTGGGAGCCCCAGTATTCTCTCAAGGGCAGCTGTTGGACAAGTCGTCATTGCTCCAGTTGTACCTACACAGATTAACCACTGGATCTTGTCAAGAATTCTCCGTGCACCAGTCTGCTCCGTCTTTGGCCACCACACGAACGCCGCGTAAGAGACCATGGGTCTTATGACGGCCCGGTAGAGCCAAACCAACATTTGTGGGCTCAGTCACCACGTTTTACCAATCATTCTTAGCAGGTTAAGAAGGCCTTGTTCACCTTGCTTGTAATATGAAATAAGTGGGGATTCCATGTCAATTTCTGATCAAGTACGACACCCAGATATTTAACCTCCGTCGACATCTGGGGAGTATCCTCTCCCCCTCCCCCAGGGCTGTCGGCGGGAGGACAGTTTTCCATCGGTTAGTAAAGAGAGTGCATTTGACCTGGTTAGGATTTACCGTAAGGCCTACCTCCGTGCACCAATCATTTACTACCTCTAGGGATTGTTGCATTCTTTCCCCTACTATATTTGCGAATCTGCCCCTAATCATCAAGACTAGGTCGTCCGCATAAGTAATGTTCGAGAATTCTAAATTTTTCAGTCTGGTAAGTAATTGATCCATCACGATCAGCCACAATAAGGGAGGGAGAACACCTCCCTGGGGGCAACCCCTAGTGGTCGCTTTGGTGATGTTTTTATTGGAGAGGCCGTAATCCTCCTGTTTTTAGCATGTTTATAATCTACCTTACGGTGGAGGGGTCTATATCCCTTGTTAGTGATTGTTCCTGAACTACCTCGAAACTAGTATTATCAAAAGCTCCCTGGATATCAATAAAGGAGCATAGTAATAATTCTTTATTCCGGAGCTTATCTTCGATTTCCGATGTCAGCTCGTGTAAAGCCGTTTCTGTTGATTTCCCTGCTTGGTAGGCGTGCTGCCTAGGGTCCAGAGGGTATCTTTTTAGAGTGTTAGATCTGATACAAAGCCCCAGAATTTTCTCCATGGTTTTCAGTAAATGAGATGTGAGGCTATTATAGGACCTAATCTCCTCTGGGGATCTTTTTCCCGCTTTTGGGATAAAAATCACCCGAACCTCCCTCCAGCATTTTGGAACATATTCCAAGCTGTAGCTGGCTCTGAAAAGTATAGTAAGATAAGGCAGCAAAGTTTGCAGGTTTTGTTCTAAAAGGCGGAATATACGCAGTCCCACCCTGGTGATTTGAAAGGGCCAAATGATTTGACTGCCCAGAACTCGTGAGCCCCCTTTGGAACCAGATACGAATGTACGCTACTTGCGTTGGATTCTTGCTGATCCCTCAGTACTACACATTCTGGGAAGTGACCTCTCACTAAACATTCCAGAGTCTCCTCCCTGGTTGTGGTTGTGTCTCCACTTGGTTTCCTTACGAATCCCAAGGGATTCCTGTGTTCCAAGGAGGGTGCCTTCTGGAGTCGACACGCCATAGTTAACTTGTCTATTTTCTTACAGAAATCTCTCCAGCTTAGTCTTTTGCTCTGCCTAAGACCTATGTTGTATTGGGTAAGGGAATTCTGTTACGTAGTCCAAACGTTCGTCCTCTTAGCCCTATTAGAAAGTTTACGGAGATTTCGTCTCATGTTTTCCATGTTTTGGTTCCACCAACGAACGTCCCTTGTGTCTCTAATACGCACCAGGGGTGAGCATGAGTGGTAGGCATTAATTATTTCCTCTGTAACGTCATTTGCTACTCTGCCGAGGTCTTCGACAAAGTTTATCGTAGTCTGTAGACCAGTTAAGTTATCCAAAAGTCTGTCGTTATAGACTGGCCAGTTGGTGCGTTTTGGTATCTTACCATCAACTCCAGTCTCGAAGGGATATTGATATCAAACCTGATGTACATATGATCTGAGAGGAATGCTTCCTTGGACAAATGCCAGTCGAGAATTGCACTGGAGGTACCCATGTCAGACAGGGTAAGATCCAGTACCTTTCCTTACCGCGTTCACAAAGGTCGCATCACTCCCTTTATTGTTTACTGCTAAGTTGTTACTAAGACAGTATTCAAATAGTTGCTTACCTCTTAAATTGGTGTTGCTGCTTCCCCAGACTATGTGGTGTGCATTAGCATCGCAACCGTGCAATAATTCACGAAGCTCTGTATCAATTCTGGAGGGGGTTTCATTTTCATCCCCGGGAAAATATGCAGAAGCGATGTTAATCACCCTCCTGCCTCCTTTTGGTAAATGAATTTTTATTGAAACAGCCGTGATGTTCCTAGAAATAAATTGGTTAATAGAGAAGATATTGTGCCTTGAGCGATGAATTGCTTTCCTTGGCCTATCTTCAGCTTACCTGTATTGGCTGCAAAACCTTTAATCTTCCAATTGTTGGTCCAAGGCTCCTGTATGAGCACTATATCCCAGTCATTAATCATAAAAAGATGATTTAGGTTATTTGTAGCCGTCTTCGATCGATGCAGTTTGATCTGCACGAATCTCAGTTTCGTTATTGTTGTAGGTTTCGAGTGTATCACAATGATGTGCATTTTTTTTTATCATTCCTTAGGCTCCGGAGAGCCTGGTTTACCTGGTTTCTGTTGCGCCACCCTTCCTTTAGAATCTAGCCAATGACTTTTCCCGCTCCTTCCTGAGCCCCGTTTGGCCGGTCTCCCTGTTCCGGAGGTGCCAGGTATTCTGGCCTCCCCAACCCCAGTGACCCCACCACCGCGGCCAGCGTTCTCAGCCAAAGCTGCCCTTGACGTGTCGGGCAGATTCGGCTCCGCCATTCTTCCCCTGATTGCATCCACTGCCCCCTTCTTCTTAGGGCGGAAGTGTACAGAGACAAACATCCAGTTGACTCTGTAGTTGGAGCCCTTGAGTATCTCCGCCGTTTTGTGTGAAACGGACATAGTAACTTGAAGGAGGCCGCCTTCTCGTTCCTTCCTCGCAATAATCCTCCAATCTGCGTCTCTTAGGTCCTTATTTTGGATCGCCAGACGACACAGTATTTTTTCGTATGTCTCCTTACCACCTCGTGGCAGGTATACAAACATGATCGAGCGAGGCAACTCCTCCTGCCCGACTGCCTTGAGGGATGCTCCGTCACATGGTTTAAGTGAGGGCACTGTGGCCCTAAGCAACTCTGCCGTGTCTTCATCGGCACAGTTGACCGTTAGCCAACCGTTTCTAGTGCGACATCCCAGGAAATTTGGGCTAACACCATTTAACGGCAGCTCCGCCACTTTGTCCATTATGGCATCCTGTATTGCCAGAATCTGAGCAATGCCCAGTTTTGTTTCCGGGAAGCCTTGGTCAAATGGAAGCATTACTATACGTTGTGGCCATGTTGGTCCTGTTCTCGGGGCAACTCTCCTTATGGTCGTCCTCAGTTTCCTCCTTTTTGCCCCTATGCCTTTCGGGGTAGAGTTGTCATCCGACCTATTCCTCTTATTTGTTGGGACAACTATGTCCCTGATCTTCTCCTTACATTGTTGCAAGGTAGCATCGCGGGGACCACTGACCGAATTAGATGGGACAGATGTCTCTTCGCGACCCTACTGAGGCGTGTTCTCCTCTTTGATGTCACCTCGAGCTCCAATTCCTCAAGGTCGTTATTTATTTCGGCCGTTGTCGACGTGGATTGGGTATCCATTTCAGGCAATAGAGTGCCATGTATAGGAGAGCCCATCATAACATCCGTGCTAGAGTTTTCTATTAATTTTTTGATCTCAGAAGCAGGGCCTGAATAGTTCTTGACATCTTCTGAGATTGGTGCGTTTGAAAAAGCGCCGCCCTTGTTTTTTTCGTTTTTAATTAAATCCATGCAGTGTTGTTTGTTTGAGGAATCAAAATGAAGGAATGAAATTTCCTTCATTTAGAGCGCCACCAAATTACAATTTACCCGTGAAACATTTGGTAGTACATCACATTGTCTCTTCAGGCCAGTTCCCTGTGTCAAGAAAACGCGGACTCGGTCCAGTGCACCACAAAGCAACATTCGCAGGGATACCATGCAGAGATTATCGACAACTAAGCACGGTCACAACACACCTGATCTAATACCACTTTGTTAGCACATCCTCCGAACGCCACAAAATTAAGTACAACCACGGACACATCAAACACCACATTAGAAATAGTTCTGCAATAGTGGAATAAAGGATGTTGGGAGCTACTGAGAATTTACTAAAAGAAACTATCAGAAGTCGAAAAGAAACACTCAGCATTTGATATTTTGCATCATTTACACCGACCACAAATCTCCGACAAGAACCATTCAATCAAAAACTGAACAAAATAAAAGAAAGCCCGTCTAAAAGGCGATCACAGATATCTCGCACACCGGAACACTGGCACACAAAAAAAATAATTTCGGAACCTGAGGTCTGACATGTTAATTCTTATGTATTTTCCACAACATCCCAATTTTAGGTCAAAATTGCCCTAGAAAATACCAAACTGGCACAGTTTCTAAATGTGCAAAAGGAACAACAAGTTCGCGAAAAATTGCTAAGGACAGAATAGATACAGTTGTCAATCATATCGCAAGCTTTCCTTGCATTATTGCCGCGAAAAAACTAAAAAAAAATATCTGGAGCGCAATTTAAATATATAAAAATGTACGACGTATGTAGCAAGTAGCGAGGAATTGGGAACGGTGCCGGTAAAGGAGAGCTTCTACCGAAATACTTTTATCACGAAATTTAATTTGGACTTTTTTAAGCCGAAGTCAGATCGCTGTAATATCTGCGAGTTCCATCAAATCGATCCAACATGGCTAAACGATAGAGTTTTCGAAGTTCACGATGCTTTTAAATTATCTATGAAGAAGTTAAAAGAAGCAGACAAGAAATCGGCCATTCCTCTTCTTTGCTTCGATATGCAGAAGGTTATATCGTGCCCTAAGAATAATATTGATTCTTCATACTATCTTTCGAAGCTAAATGTGTACAATATGACTGCTCATTTGTCAACAACTAAGACCGTTTATTGTGTCATATGGAATGAAGCAGCAATACGGCTTCGGCTGTATTTACAATTTTAGAGCGAGTTTTTAATTACAACGACATAACACAGTTGATTACACGGAGCGACTCCAGTGTTCCACAAAATAAAAACTCGTATATGTCTTATGCTGTACAGTATTTTATAAAAAAAACATCCACAAATTACATCGATAGAAATGAGATATTTTTACTGGCCACTCGTGCATCCAGGAAGTCGATCATGCCCACAGTGCGATCGAAAAAATATTATCGAGGAACGAATTTTTTTTACTAATTGGGCTTATAAGACTGATGAAAACAATTAATAGAAAAAAACCATATGTTATTATCCAATTGAAACCGGAAGATTTTAAAAATTTTGAAATACCGGCGAAAAATTTGAACTATAAAACTGTGCCGTTTGCATCAATAAAAATGATAGGGTTTGGAAGTAACCTATATACCGTCAGTTAAAATTTGACTTACTTAATAGAGAATCGACAAGAAGTATCTATTAGACAAAACATTAAAACAACTAGGACAAACAGCAGACCACTGTTGTATCTACTACCACAGAAAACTTCAGATGTTGTATGGGTAGATCCACCAGTAAGTGACACGGAAAAGCCAATTCCCTTTAACAAGATACTCAATTTGCAAAAAATGTTTCAGTTAATGGGAAGCCAAGACTTGAAATATTATATGATCATATTAAAATTAAAAAATTAAGAGCATCTATAAGATTACTGGTCCAATGAAGAAGGGGCTGTTATTTTTATCGGTTTTTGAGTTCGATAAAACAAAGAAACTAAAAGACTAAATGGAGCTGTGTTATATTTTATATTATTTATATTTTTTAGAGAATTGTTTATTTTTAATTATTATTTTATTTATAATTTTTGATTACAGTTAATGTACAAATGAAATAAAATTTCCATTTTTCAAACCTACAATTTTTTATTTGCAATTTTTACACAAATTTTTAGACACATACAACTTATTTTTAAAACTTCTTCGGTAATTAATATAACCGAGTTGTAAGTGGTCGTTTAGAACTATTTTAAATTTGTGTATCAATACAATATTTCAGCAAAACGTTGTATCTGCAAAATACTTTGCTTATTTACGGAAAATCTAATAACAAAATTCTAAAAATTCTTTCTAAATCAAAAATTTCTTCGAAAAAGGTAATTAAATGTTTAGTTACATCTCTAGAAATGAGAATTTAAAATAATGAAAACTCTACCTAAAACTTTGACCATCGATTTCTCAAAATGCTAGGTAGTGAACATAGAACCTAGTTATTCTGAGGCCGCGATTTGTCGTCTTGAGAATCGCGATTTGTCGTCTTTGGTTCTTAGCTGCCTGATGTATAATGAACATTTAAATCCACCGTCACCTAATAGAAAAATAACCATGAGGTGGGAATGTTTGTTTGCGATATAATTGACTATTCTGTAGGACCCTTTCGTCATGTACGGAACCCGGGGGTATGCACAACAAATATTAATAAATTTACCAGAATTATCGCATACTGTCATTAAATTAATGATGTAATCAAGTTTACAATTTATATATGTGTAACGCAGTGGGTGAATGTACAGCATATTTTATTAAGTGAATGAGCGGACGGTCTTAAGTATTTGCGGATATAAGCATTATCATTTGCAAATATATGCCTGCAAATTTCAGTTTTGTTATAGTTCAGTTTCGTGTTATCTACAAATAAATAATAATGTTACCGTAACACATTATCATTACCGTAACATAACCTCACAAATTATATATATATATATATATATATATATATATATATATATATATATATATATATATATATATATATATATATATATGTATATAAAGGCTGTTCAAATTTGAGGTATCTTTTTAAATATTGCGCCATTTATATTTTTGGTACTAGAGTACCATATGTTATTTGACAGATGACAAGTACAAACATTTCGGTTAGCTAAAATGGATCGCTACACGAGTGAACAACGTGTTTTCATTATTAAAGCTTATTTTAAATATGGTGACAGTTATTCACAAGTTTGAAGAAAATTTCATTCAAAATACGGTAGAGAAAATGGTCTGACAAACCATGCTATTAAAATTATCATTGATAAATTTGAAGAAACTGGTTCACTTTAAGATCAGAGAAGCAGAAATTTGATCGTAGTGGTCGTTCAAGTGAAAATATTGAAGCTGTGAGAACAAGTGTTGCTGAGGAGTCAAGGACATCAATTCGTCGTCGTTCACAGCAATTAAGTCTCAAACCAACAACTTTTGTGGAGTCAATTGGAAGATATTGATACGCAGAATATGTGGTTTCAACAGGATGGTGCAACATGCCACACAGCAATGGAATCAATCGATCTTTTGAAAGAGAAGTTTAATAATCGAATAATTTTTCGAAGAACAGACGTGAATTGGCCATTGAACAACAATTTAACGCCATTGAACTTCTTATGGGGTTTCTTGAAGAGTAAAGTTTATACGGATAATCCTCAAACTTTTCAACATCTCAAAGACAATAGCATCGAGCAAATATCACTAATTGAACTATCATAGCGCGCAAAGTTATTCAAAATGTTGGTAAAAGATCGACAACCTGCCCAGCTAGCAGAGGAGGTCACTTGAATGAATTTTATTTCATTATTAACCGGGACCAATCTACTTTATTTAATATTTTAAAAGATACCTCAAATTTGAACACCTTTTATATATATATATACATATATATATATATATATATATATATATATATATATATATATATATATATATATATATATATATATATATATATAATTACGTGCGTGGCATGTAAGACTTAATAAAAAAAACATTTATTTATTCAACTTTTAACATTTATTTAATCTACATGTCACTTTTACGGAGTTAAAATTACAACTGTCTTAATTATGAATTATATTTTCTTAATTCTAATCTAAAATTATTAAAAATGCTACGTGTGCGTCTTATGCTTATCCGCTGGCTCGGGTTTCGCGTATCTTATGATGTTTTCTTTAATTGCATTCTCCAAGTGTTGGAAATGCAATTAAGCATTTTCTTTATGTTCGTCTTTTACATGAGACGCATGAGAAATGCTACTATGCACTTCGTTGGAACGTATTCCTCCGGGGGGTGAAAAAAGGGCGTCCTCGTCCTTTAGCTTGTCGGTCGCTTCTTTCAATATGTTTGACAACTGGTTGACTTTTTCCCTCTCTGACGATTTTGGAGTTGAGCTGCTTATTTTTACCGTAGCGGGTTGTATACCACGGAGGACAATATAAATGATGAGACTTATTATCCCGATTGATGATATCGTTACTGTTCCTGATAACGTCCACATCCAGTTTTGATGTTTGATCTGTTCTAGATACACGTTCTTGATTTCATTTCTGTTTTGAGTATTATCCTCCTTTATTATGTTGATGTCTAACGCTTTTATTAGTTGCCTTGTTACGTTTATGTTATCATTTGGATTCTTCGATCTATTTGTTGATTTATATGAAATTGTTGGTTATTGGCGTCTATTAATTGATTCATGGTGTTGTTGATTATACGCAGGTCTTCAGCGTCGGGATTCCCCGCAAGCCATTTCCATCCTGAGCCCAAAGCATTCCATCGTTTATGTCTGGTGCTTTGAAGTGGTTTTATTTGACGTAGGTTGTCGTGTAGCTTTTTAATTTTTTGTTTTACTATGTTATGTAATTCTAATTTATCGTACATTTTATTGTTGATTAGTTTGTCAATTGTTCCTACCGTTATTTCTATATTAGTGAGGTTAATTGGATGTATTACCTTAATATTTCCCACTTGAATTTTGCAATGCCCTGTTTTTATTAACAATATCGGGTCTTCGTATAAACTTTTAATTTCTAATTTTTGAGTAATCAAGGGTTTAATGAATACAATTAAAAAGATACAGATTTGTGGGTACATTATGATATAATTTTCAATTTTGATAATTTTCAATTCAATTTTATAATTTTGTTTTCAATAATATAATAATTTTTATTCTCAATTTTATTTTTTTTTTTTTCAATTTATAATTAGCTAGCTATAATTTTTACGAAATTTAAATGAAAAGTTCTGAAATGATAAAAAATATTTAGTTTAGTTACACTGTTTTAATCTCTTAATTTTATTTTTGTTTCGTTTAATATTTCTATTGATATTGAATGTTTTAAAATTTATATTTTTTGCTTGAGCTTCAATCCCTCTTGCTTGCGTTTTTGTTCTAATGTTCGGTTTGAGAAATACCGATTGATTTTCAAGCAGATTTGGCGGATTTTCTCTATGGATATTTTGTTTTTCCATTTCTTTTATTGCCCCTTCTATACTTAAGTTCACCTGCTTAAATATGTCGTTGGCTTGTCGTTGAATTTCGCAAGGCTTGTCGTTGAATTTCGAGCCGTTGTATAAGGCTACAGATAATTCGATTGCGACTGGGACACTGGAATTAGGAAACTTGGTTTTGTTCGTATTGAAAATCTCAATTATCGTTGAATGGGCTTTTTCAATTTGTCCATTCGATTCGGACGAAGATGCGTATTCTAGCTGAACGTTAAGTTTATTAAGATATTCCTTTAATTGTAGGGAATGGAATATTGTTTCGTGGTCCGATATAATTGTATGAGGAATTCCGAATTGAGTGTATAACACTTATTAAAATATTTTAATAATTTCCCGACACAATTAATTTATGATTTAAAATATTATTTATGTAAAATTGAAAACATTTTTTTAATTTATTAAAATTTATTTATTTGTTTAATTTATTTTTATAAAAATTGATTTTTATGTTTATCACCATTTTGTATAATATTTTAATTTAAGTTTACCAACGCGCGATGTGAGCGGCGTGTCGCCGTTTTGAAGATCGAGAGCAGACTGATTTTTTATTTGTCATATTTTTGTCTTGTGTCTTCACATGGAAGAGACAGTAGTTCGTTTGTTTGGTGTGTTGTTTTGCGTTTGTTCGCGTTTGAACTAATGTGTGCGGCGGAGAATGCATTTATCCGTGCAGAAATGCGTTAGCCGCCACAAGTGAAGTATCTAGTTAGAGCACTAGTTGTGTCTAACAAATTTTTGGTTTTTATGGGAATCATCTGCAGATGTTTCGAAAATGCGTCAATTATGGATAGGAAACTTGACTTATTTATACTAAATATGTCAATATGAAGTCTTTCTAGTGGCCTGTGAGTGATAGGTCTAGGTGATATTTTGATATTATACGGTTTCCTGTCGTATTTATGAGTTTGGCAGGTCTTGCAAACATTAATGTGACTTTTAATTTTCTTCGCCATATTTGGAAAAAAATATGAGCGTCTGATGTGGTTCTCTACTTCACGAATACCTCTGTGGGCTCGTTCATGTTATTTTGAAATAATGGCATTTTGACGATCCTCGTTCGTCACGTCTTCAACCATTTTCGTAACGAAAACGAAATGGCCGTCTCTTGAAAAATTCTCTCTGAAAGCTTCTTGGATGCTTTGGTACAGTATTTCTGGCGCTAGAATTGCCGACTGCTTACCATTGTGGAAGTTTTTCATGTAATTTACTATATCGTTTTTCTCAAATACTTTTTGAGTGATAATAATTCTTTTAAAATTTTGTTCCGAAATTATTGTCTCTATCTTGGAAACCTTAAATATAATTTGGTTCCTATAATAGTTTATGGGTCGCTCTGAGAAGTGAATGAAATAATGGTCTGAGGTGTTTGCTGAGTGAACAGTCTCTATTCCACTATCAGTTTCTGGTGCATTTACCTCATTGACTTCGAGTTCACGTGGAGTGTTATAACTTTTTTCATTGGAATTTATTTCATTTTTAGGTATCCGACTTAAAGCGTCTGCTACCACGTTGGTGTTTCCTTCTCTATATACGACGTCGTAGTCGTAATTCTCGAGCTCCAATCACCATCTTAGTATTTTCGAATTCTTTTCTGACATTCTAATAAACGTGAGAGGCTTGTGGTCTGTGACCAAGGTGAATTTGTTTCCGTAAAGGTAACACTGGTATTTTTTTGTGGCCCATATTATAGCCAGTGCCTCTTTTTCATTCGTGGCGTATTTGGATTCGGTCTCGTTAAGAGTTCTTGATGCGAATGCAATGGGTCTTTCAACTCCATCTTGCACTTGCGATAGGACTGCACCAAGAGCAAAATCTGATGCATCCGTAGTCAGTATGAAATTTCGTGAAAAATCGGGATATGCTAGGATTTGATCCGTTGAGATGATCCTTTTAAGGCTTTCAAAAGATTCTTTGTAATCTGGATCCGCAATATTAATCAAAGCATCTTTCTTCAGATATTTTGTCATGTGCTTGGTTAATTTTGAATAGTCTCTGATGAACCTTCGGTAATACCCTGATAGTCCTAAGAACTGTTTTATTTCTTTAGCCGTCTTAGGTATTGGCCAGTTTAAGATTTTATCTATTTTCTCGGGGTTTGGTTTTACCTCGTCCTGAGTGATTATATGCCCCAGGCCCCAGGAACTCGGTTTACCGTTTCAGAAACTCGCACTTGTCGAGCTGAATTTTTAAATTAAAATGGGAAAGCCGTTTAAACACAGTGTTCAGATTATTTATGTGGTGTTCTAAATTTTTACCCACGATGATAATGTCGTCGAGGTAAACGTGACAAATCTTTCCTATCAAACCATTGAGAACGTTGTTCATCACCCGTTGGAATGTGGCGGGACCGTTCTTAAGGCCAAAGGGCATTCGAGTAAACTCAAAGTGGCCCTTATCTGTCGAGAAAGCTGTTTTCTCTTGAGATTTTTCATCCATAGGAATCTGGAGAAATCCAGATTTTAGATCCAATGTTGAAAAATAAACAGATTTACCTAAATTATCGAGAATTTCCTCAATTTGTGGCATTGGAAACTTGTCATCTTTGGTTTTCTCGTTGAGCTTTCGGTAGTCTATCACTACCCTTACATTTTTTATGCCTGATGCATCATTCTTTTTTGGGACAACCCAGATGGGTGATGTGTATGGGCTGATCGAATTCTTTATGATACCACTATCTAGTAGCTCTCTGACTTGTTCCTCTACATCCTTTTTGTAATGGTGAGGATATCTGTACGTTTTTGTGTAGGCCGGACTATCGTCAGTTGTTATAATCTTGTGTTTTGTGATCGTAGTCGCTGATAACTTTTCCTTTTGTTTTAACAGAATTGATTGATTCTTGAAAATGGTTTCTGTTAAGACGTATTTTTCCTTTTCACTCAAATGATTCATTCTAATCAATTTCTGGATACATTTTTTATCTAGAGTTTTATTCTCCGAAAGTGGTACTGGGTTGAGTGTTTCAAAGTTATTCACTTTGAGGTTTAGTTTAGGAATCCGTTTAGGAGATTCGGGGTTTCCCGTAAGAATTTTGACGGTTGTCTTGAAGTTTTCAGCTTTATACAGTCCTGGTTGTACTGTTATGTCTTCGTTTAATTTTTCGAAACCAGTAACTAACCATTTTCCGTTTTCCGATGTATTAAGCGTGACTGTATGGTTATAGAAATTGTCCTGTGGATAATATCTGTTGAATTTATATACACGGTTGTTCAGTGTAATACTGTTAGATTTAAAATCTATCTTGGCATTCATTTTCGCCATTGTTTCGGCTCCTAGAATTCCATCGAAAAATTTATGGAAATCTAGTTGATAGTATGTTTGTTCCGGTTGATTATCTCCTAATAAATTTAATTTCACTTTTTTTTTTTCAACTTTATGGTTGCCTAAAATGTTTTTAATTGTGGTTCCATTTATATTAACGAAATTTTTAAGATTTAATAAGTTATTGATTTCTGGCGTAATGACATTTTTGTTCGCGCCAGTATCTATTAGAAGCGTTACATGGCCTTTTAAGTACTCATTATAACACTTGAGGTACGGAAGATAATTTAATCTTCCGTATCTGACTCGATGGTCCCTTGAAAATTTCCTGAGTCCCCATCTTGGATCTCGTCGGAATTTTCTTCGTTCGAATCTGACGCTAGGTCGTCTGGAATTTCATTTTTAGTTACATGATTGTGAATCATTTTCTTAAATGAGTTTCGAGTTTTCATGGATTGATCGACGTCCATGGGAGACATTGATCCTCGAACTGAATAGGTTTGTTTTTTATTATTAAAATTTGGTGGTAACGGATCTTTATTTTTTGGTTGGTAATAATCAATTGCTTTTGGTTTTTGAGAATTATTGGGATTGTTGGGTTTTTTCGAGTTACTTGATATTAACTCGTTACTATTGAATTTACAGAGGAAGGCATATGCCACCTCTATGCATTTTGCTCTAGCCAAAATAAGGTTTTTGTAAACCCGAAATGAAAGCTGCTAGTGCGTCTTCTGCAATAAAAGCGCTGATTGCAGGCCATGATTCGCTATATAATGTATTTTGTCTAGACAGTGATTTAATATTTTGCACATTTTCTTTTATTTTCGTAAAATAACTGTGCACTGTCATGTTTTCGGTCATCTTTGTGGACCATAATTGAGATTTATAGAATGAAAGTTCCTGGCGATCGCCTAAGGCTTCCATTAAAACATCTTTTATTTCCAAAAATGATTGGGGATTTTCGGCAAGACATATTATATCTTTTGCCTTTCCTGCTATTTTATTCAATACCGATTGAATGTATAGTGCGAACTGTTGTTCTGATACCAGTGGTTGAAATACTAGCAGTGTACTTTCTGCTGTTTTCAGCCAAGCTGATAATTGTTTACGATTCCCATCGTAATGTGGAATCGATTTAATGGGATCAGGGATCCTGAACAAGTCAACTGTTGACATTTGTTCTTTAACTTTAACAGGGGTCTCGAGTTGAGCCTGTGATTGATCTACTTAATCGAAAAGAAAATTTAATTTTCCATCTTGCTCCACTTGTGCATCGTTCAATTTTTGTAATTGTTCTACGATCACGTTTAGTTGTGTAGCTAATTCTTCCATTTCTACTATTGAGTTGGTTTCTTTGTCAATGTTTCTATTCTGATCAAAGATTTTTAACCTTTTACTCATATGTTAGACGCTAATGGATTTAATATTATTATATTTTTTTGTTTACTGTCACTATGTGATCCACTGATGCTAATCGTGAACAGTATAGTACCGTTGCGTCTATCTGGTAGTGCGCGGTCGAACCGAGGTAAAGATTTTAATAATATTTTATCGCTTTACTTTAAAAATCACAGCAATTGCGATCCACTGATGCTAATTGCCTTTTTATCGCAAAAGATGAATAAAACAAAAAAATCTTACCTTTGTTTGCAATCGTTCTGAGAGAGTGGGTTACAGTGGTGTCTTCAATGAAATCCGGCGGAACCTCAAGTCAACCAACGGTTTATTAACCTTCAGTTGGCGATGTAACACTAATAATTTTTTTTTCACGAAATTAAACTGTCACGGATTCACTTCTCAATTTGTTTTTAAGTTCAAATTCTTTGCACTGTTAATAATTTCACTGATTTTCCACTAAACCGCGGCTGCGCCAATTACGTGCGTGGCATGTAAGACTAAATAAAAAAAAACATTTATTTATTCAACTTTTAACATTTATTTAATCTACATGTCACTTTTACGGAGTTAAAATTACAACTGACTTAATTATGAATTATATTTTCTTAATTCTAATCTAAAATTATTAAAAATGCTACGTGTGCGTCTTATGCTTATCCGCTGGCTCGGGTTTCGCGTATCTTATGATGTTTTCTTTAATTGCATTCTCCAAGTGTGGGAAATGCAATTAAGCATTTTCTTTATGTTCGTCTTTTACATGAGACGCATGAGAAATGCTACTATGCACTTCGTTGGAACGTAATTATATATATAATATATATATATATATATATATATATATATATATATATATATATATATATATATATATATATATATATATATACATATATATATATATATATATATATATATATATATATATATATATATATATATATATATATATATATATATATATACATATATATATATATATATATATATATATATATATATATATATATATAATATATATATATATATATATATATATATATATATATATATATATATATATATATATATATATATATATATATATATATATAAATATATATAAATATATATATATATGTATATATATATATATATATATATATATATATATATATATATATATATATATATATATATATATATATATATATATATATATGTATATATATATATATATATATATATATATATATATATATATATATATATATATATATATATATATATATACAGCTTGGCCAAAATTATAAAGCACCCCTCCCAAATTGCAGTATCTACAAAACGAATGAAGACAAAAATTAAAACTCAATATTTTTAGGAAATACTTTTTATATTTTATTAATTTTAGTATTTTGTAGGTCCTCCTTTGGCTTTTATGACAACCAGGACTCTTTTATTCATCGACCGTACTAATTTTTCGCAGGTATTTCTCGATATATTTTTCCATTCCTCTGTCAGCGCACGTTTGAGGTCTTCCTTTGAAGTCATACTGCGATCCTTGATTTTTTTTTTTAAAATTGACCACAAATTTTCAATGGGATTTAGGTCTGGTGACTGGGCGGGCCAGTCCATGACTCGAATTTGTTTTTTTCGAAACCAATTCATCGTAACGCGGGAAGTATGGCAGGGGGCATTATCCTGTTGATAAATTATCGAAGAACTATCCGTTTCCCCAAAGATTTGCCGAATTGAGACATTCAATGCAGCCTCGAGGACGGTAACATAGTTGGTACTGTTCATCGGACCCTCACAAAACAACAGTTTTCCCACCCCTGATGATGCCATACAACCCCACACCATCAGTTTACCCCCTCCATGCTTTACGGTAGGCACTATACAATCAGGATTGTATGCTTCCCCGACTCTTCTTCTTACGATGGTTGCGCCAGGAGTTCCAAAAATCTATAAGAATTCCATTAAATTTAACATAAATTTCTCTATTAATTCTTTTAAAATACATAGCACAATTTTTTATTTTTTTTTTGACTAATTATTTTTTAATATTTATTTTTTATATTTACCTCAAAAGTAGATTCATCTGACGAAACAACTCTCGCCCAATCCACGTCATTCCAATGTTTGTGTTCTCGAGCCCATCTCAAGCGACTTTTTATATTGGTAAGTGAGAGCAAAGGTTTTTTTCTTGCTTTACAACCTTTCAATCCAGCTTGCAGGAGCCTTCTTCTAACTGTCCGTGCCGAAATGTGAACTTCTTGTTCTGTTAAATGCTCTGCAGCTATCTCAGCAGACGTTTTTCTTCGGTTTTTGAGAGATTTTCGCACAATTTGTCGATCGTCTCTTACCGAAGTGATACGATTTCTGCCTGAGCGTAGTTTATAGGCATAGTCCCCGGTCTCTTTAACCCTTTTCAATGTAGATTGAACTGCTCCACGAGAGCATTTTAATTTTTGGGATATTTTAATTTGGCTTACACCCTGGGAATCCAACAACACAATTTGTGCCCTTATTCCTTCACTGAGTTGGCACGCTTTAGGCATAATTATCACAAACACACTTTTTTTCTCAAAAAACTTACGAAAACTCTTTTTGATTTAAACACTTTATGTGAAGACTGCACAGATCAAATACAAAACTAAAATAAAAAAATTTTACGACGCTACAACTTCTTGTTAAGAACCTAAAACAAAACAAAAATTGGTGATTTTCAATAATTAAGGGTCGCATTCGGTGGGATGACTCGTTGGTTAACACCCATTGTTTAGAAAGACATAATATTAATATATAATGCTAATAGATAGGGGTGCTTTATATTTTTGGCCTAGCTGTATATATATATATATATATATATATATATATATGTATATATATATATATATATATATATATATATATATATATATATATATATATATATATATATATATATAAATATATATATATATATATATAATGCTAATAGATAGGGGTGCTTTATATTTTTGGCTATATATATATATATATATATTGGCTATATATATATATATATATATATATATATATATATATATATATATATATATATATATATATATATATATATATATATATATATATATATATATATATATATATATATATATATATATATATATATATATATATATATATATATATATATATATATATATGTATATGTATACGTCATTTATTTAAACGAGACATTGAAAAGTTTAGTTGGCTATAAGGCACAATTGAATACTTTTAAACAAAGTGACATCTATTTAAATATTGCATGAATTACTAGGTCTTACAAAAGTTTAGTTTGAAAAGTTAGCACAAAATTAACAAACATTCCTAATATTTTGTGAATTTGTTTTGCTTTCCCTACAATTTTTTTACTTGAAATTTCCTTAGGTGGTAATTTTTGTTATGATTTTACCAAATTCTTACGGCCATCACTGCCATCTATGTAGTGTATATTGGCTTAATGACCAAACGAATTGTAGTAAGCTTTTATTTCAATTTGACCAGAATGCTGTTGTTATGAAATTTTTTTTATATTTTGGTTTAAATAAAGATTTACTTATAAAACATTCATTTATGTTGAAATTCAAATATTTATGAAATTATTTCAGAAATCATAATTAAGAATTTCTAAAGTTTTCATTTAAGAACTTGTCTTAGGAAAAAAAGTGATTTCCCATATGTTTTAAGTGTTTTACTATGACAAGTTTGGGTTTTTCCTCATTTCTAATTCCCTTATAAAAGCTAAGTTTTTTAGACTATGGCTTTTTATGATCAAGGTTGCTTTGGTACAATACATTCAAAAATGGAGTAAAAGCTTTTTGAAGGAAAATGAAATTTGGCTTCGGGAAACGACAGCTGCATAGTGCTCAGATTTTCCTATTATTTTGGGGAACCGGAAACGTAATCTTGCCTAATCCGCGACTGGTTTTGGATATTTCTAAGCTGCAATTCTTAGGTACTTTCTGTGTGACAATAGGAACATAAATGGCTAATTCGCAAGTTATTTCTCCCTTCTATTCTGAATCTTTGAAATACACGAGAAAAAAACGAAAACTTAACAAACAACACACGTACAAATAATTGGCTACGCTTCTGATTTTATCAATACAAATTTAACATACCATAATTAAAAGGAGTGAATTGAGAACCAGTGAGCTTAATGGAGCTTACACGTTATTTAAGTGAGCAATAATTATTATGTCTAAATAAATGAGGACCATGTTAACTTATACTTGTAGTAAGCAGAAATCTCTGCAGTAAATATTACAAGAATTAGTTAATTATAATTACATTTTATGTCATGTGTAATTTTTTTATTTTGTTTTAATAAGACAAATTATTAAGGTACATATGTGTAAATAAACTTACGTTCAACCATTACATCATAAAAATTGAACTTCTGCTCTCACACAGATATGTAATTTAATACCGAACCAAAGAGGACTTTTGTATAAAACTAAATAAATAAAATTTTGTCTTTCTTTAGGACATATAATTTAATTGTATTCCTTCCTCCAACATATTTTCCTTCTTTCCACATTCATCACCAGTGAGAAATCATTATCAGGCAAAAAGGAAACATATTAGAAAAGTATTTATGATAATACACAAAAAAGACAACAAACAAGCACATAAGGAAGGATGACGATGATAATGAAAACAATGTACATAAAGTTATGTTTTGTACTATCAAGTGCAGAATAATATGTATAGCTGACAGTATACATAAATGGTAGTTGCTCGTAAAGCGTAGAGCGATTTTTTTTTTTTTTTTTTTTTTTTTTTTTGATTTTTATGTCGTCGATTTTATTTTATTCAGCACAAGGAAATCGAATAATTTCAACGAAAATTGATTAATGATTCTCCTCATTCATCCTATTAGTCATAAATGTACATACATGTATGTGTATGTTTGTGTTCACATAATATTTCGTCTCCCATATGAGACGTAACTATGCCGTCAATGTTATTATTCTAATATAGACAATGTCATTCATGTATTATGCAAAAGTAGAATAACAAACCGAACGAAAACATAAAAATTGTGGTGTCATAAAAATAAAGAAAAATTTCTTTGTTTTTCACACTATAAGAGGGATTCATTTTAAGTAGCTATAGCAATTTTCATGTTTCCTTATCTTTTGCAATAAGTCTTCAACACAAGCAAATCTCGATTTACACAACTAGGTACCGCAATCGAGAGCACTAAAAATACTACCTTCCACAGGATTTATTCTATGTCACTTGGGGAAAATCTGTTATACAATGCAAAATTATGTAAATAGCAATGTACAATAACACGGTGTAGGTGTAATAGCACAATTTTCGAATTAAAGCTTTATTGTTTGTGTATGAGTATGGTGTTTGTGCTACTGGTTGAAAACCGACAAATAATAATTTTTCTTTTTTAGAACAAAAAGTTAAAACAGGAAACAGGAATTATAGAAAAAGGCAAAAATGTGTTTCGACTAAGTTTTTCACATAGTACCTACATATAAGAAAATTTTAAAAAATGTGGTTTGATAGGAAAAGCAAGCAACCTTTCCAGGATACAGGGTACCGTACCTATATTCAGAAATTACAAATTTACAAAAAGTAAACCTGAACCAAATATAATGAAAAATGTATTTTGGATTTTTTTTTTTTTAACGAATCATAATGATGTGGTAAAAATGTCTGCTGATATTTCGTTCAATCCTTTATACTCGTGTATATACCAATTTTTGAAAAGGAAATATGGTAAACAATATACATGAGTTATGTGGGTGGTGAATACTTTATGTTTAGGGTTTTATAATTTTTTTATTATCTTAATATTTTAAAGTTACGAATGATGATTTCTAATACGTTTTGTATATCAAGAGTTGTGAAAACTTTATGCTTTTGGATTTCCCAAAGGAGCTTATTTATTAAAGATACCAAGAAAGTTATAAAGTTTAAAGTTTGTAGATTTATTTCATTCTTCATTCGACATTAATATTATGTGAAGAATATAATGTTAAATTAAAACATTATTTCCAAAATATCGTATTATTGCAACTGTTGTGTTTCAGAATAAGTGATTGCATCATTCCAACACAGCTGAATTTAAAATTGATATGATCAGAAACTGATTATGGAATATATATGTTTCTACATCTCCTACTCGCGTAAAGATTTAAGCGTGAAAGCAGCTCGGTACAATCAAATGAAAGAGTCTTACACTTACTAACGTTGAGACCCAGTCTCTTGCTAATTGACCAACTACAAAATCTGTCCAAATTTTTTTGTCCGAACACGCTGTTAACCCGGGCGAAAATTTTCATATCATCGGCAAACAGGAGGCAAATGGCAAACTCAAAGCAGTCAGCTGATAGCTGGTAGGTTAGGTTAGGTTTGGGTGGCGGTCCACCAGGACCAGGCATAGACACAAAAATGGTCCGTAGCCATACCACAAAAAATATTTCCTCCAACTCATTGGAACCATTTTGAGTTGTTAACAAAGGGCTGGATACTCCTGAGGTCCATCCTACAGAGGTCCATCAGGTCTTTGAAGAGGGGTGCCCCTAGAAACTTTAGTCTGTTTCGGGCCACACGAGGGCAAGTGTAAAGAAGATGACGTACTGTCTTTTCCTACTTTTCGTCCTCGCAACTACGACAGTAGTCATGTGAGAAGACACCAAGTCTACTCGCATGCCTCCTGTTGACGCAATTGATAAATGTACTAATAATAAGCGTTAACATGCACGAATTATTGAATGAATTGTTCATCCTCATCAGAATAATTTTTATTGTATTCAATTCTTTCAGTAAGAGGGCGTGAATTCAAACAGGCATCGATCTGCACCATTATTGTTTGGAATTCATTAGAATTAAGAGACGCGGTGCCAATTGCCCGTTTCATATGCATCTTTGCACTTTTGATTGCCGCTTCCCACAATCCTCCGAAGTGAGGGGAACGCGGTGGAATTATTAACCACTGAATGCCGTTCTGCGAACAAAATTCCATTGCTTTAGACTGCCAAGCTTGCGACAAAAATAATTCTTTAAGCTTTTTAAGCTCCCGACGAGCACCGACAAAATTGGTAGCACTATCTGAATATATTTTAGAACATAATCCACGACAAGCTACAAACCGACGAAGACAAGCTAAAAAGGCCTGTGTTGACAAATCCGCTACCATTTCCAGATGCACAGCCTTGACAGCAAAACATATAAATATACAAATATAAACTTTAATTTTAACCTTCGACCTAGTATTGTTCTTTATTAAGAACGGGCCACAGTTTAAACGAATACTGTACAATAAAGCCTGAGGTCTGACATGCAATAATCGCCTATGGATTTTATGAACGAGCAACCTGGAAAAATGGTGATTTGATGGTAACAAAATTGGATGTTTTTGCTCATTAGGAATGCTGGCATTTGATAATCGACCCCAACACGTAATATTCCATCTGAGTCCATAAATGGAGACAATGACTGTAATCGACTTTTATTACAAACGAACTTATGTTTTTGTAGAGTTTCAATATCATTTTTGAACTCTTGTTGTTGCATGATTCGGACTAAACATTTCAAAGCAATCTCTACTTCACTGGAATCTAACTCAGTGATATTGCAGAGTCGTTTTTCTTGATTTTTTAGTTTGCAGTTTCGCCAAAAACACAAAATCCAAGATGTTACACGTTTCAGGCGAGTAAATGATGAGAATCTCCCAACTAAACCAAATTTGTTTTCCGCTAAATGGTTACATATTTCTGTTGGTGGACGTTTTTCTAAATTAATTAGCTCTAAACTTAACTTATTTTTATGGTATTTATGCCAAACATTGTTATCACTGGTTAAGTACTCCGGACCAGTCCACCAATACTTAGCATCATTAAATTCATCAGGAAATAGACCTCGAGAGACACAATCTGCAGGGTTCTTAGAGGAAGGGACGTAATGGCAATTGTCAACTGAAGAGTTCTCCTGAATTTATGTAAGTCTATTCGCAACAAACGTTGAATATCGGTGTGGTTCAGATTTTACACGCAACAATGTAATCTCGGAATCTACCCATAAATATACCGAATCAAACTTTATGTCCAAAATGTTAAATAATTTGGCAGATACTTCAGCCACAAGCAAAGCTGCACACAATTCTAAACGTGGGATGGTCTGTTGTTTCAAAGGTGCTACTCTGAACTTCGAACATACCAATCTTGCGCAGTAATGACCGTGTACGTCACTGGATCTAACATAAAACACACAACCATACCCATTCATGCTAGCATCACCTAAGCCGTGGAGTTCGACTCTATGGTAATTAGGTTGCAGTATATATCGAGGAACAGCGAAACTCTGAAGCTTCATCAGTTGACCTTTAAACTCATTTCACTTCTTGCTGTACGTTTCAGGTAATTGATCATCCCATTTTAAATTAGGAACTGTCCACAACTTCTGCATGAACAGTTTTGCCGTGAGAATTATAGGTGAACATAAATCTAGAGGGTCAAATAATTGGCATATCTCAAATAATACGTTGCGTTTAGTACAATCAGTATTCACTTTTACTTTATTAAACGTCATCTCAAAGGTGTCGTTTTGATTATTCCATTTGAGGCCCAAGATCAAGGAAACTTCTAACGACGAATTATTATCTGATAGACGACTACAATTTGATAAGAATTTTCGCAACTCAAAACCACAGCATTTCAACAGACTGGTTAAATCAGACTTTAGTTTAAATGCTTCTTCCACCGTGTCACCCGCAGTTATTTAGTGAAAGGTTTGAAGAAGTTCTTGAAGAAGCATTATAAACTACACGGAGCTTAGTCGTTGTACTACTTTCTTTCAATACATAATGATGAGGGAGGTAGTAAGCATTACTTGGTTCTGAACATATTTCCGTTGAGTCATTAGCGAGAACCATATGAGACAATTGCAAATAATCTTTCATAAAGTTTCGATATTCATCATAAATTTCTGGTTGGCGAATAAGTCTCTTCTCAATTTGTAAAAATTGCTGTTTAGCATTTTTACACGAATAACCAAGGTCGTTAATTTTCGAATTTAGGGGTATATCAACCACATATCTACCTGTCGACATTCTCTTATAATTTTTCTGATATTGTTCTTCACATAATCTCTCTTCGATTGACATAACAGTCTTGACTCAAAGGGTGTCCAATTCCCAAAACCTTCGAACTTGGCGATCTAGAGTATCCAAGCTACATACGGTTTGACGACAAGAACTAACTAAACTATTACAATCTTGAAACCTACTATCCGAATTGATCTTGCCACAGGCTACATAACCAAAACGCTCTCATAAAATGGAGGAAGTTCTGTTGAAATTCTGACTGTCTTTCCAGAAAACAATTCATGATATAACTTAGCTCCAATTAACATATTAATACCATGTGGCACAAAGAAATGAGGATCTGCCAATTCGAAGTTCGACGGTACTAAAACTTTCAAGATATTCAAGTTTCCAATCGTTGAATGTTGATCTGTGCTGGTTTATACCGATATTCGAGATTAATCAATAACGTTATAACTGCAACAAAACCGATGTGCAGTAATCCAAATGAAGACGAGTGAAAAAACCTTTAATTTAATTAAAATGGTTCGACGAATCTTGTCAATTTCACTTTATAACAACTTTATACGTATTCCAACACTGTCTTAGATTCGGTCTCTAAATACTATACGTCAACTACGACAAAATAATGTGTACCTTTGTATTATATTCGAAGCTGCTTGTTCAGATGATCCGGCTCGAAAAACCAAAAATCGAATCACTCCATCGAATCTTTAAAGAGTACACACCTCCCTATGAGACAGTGCCCCGTAATCACTTCCACAACCACACTGATCTGACTTCGCTGAAGTGAGATCGGCTATTTGGATCTCGCCCAAAGTCCAACTTTGGCCAAACCTGCCGAGTTATTACGCAAGAAGTGATACTTGACCATCAGTGCACAACTGATCCACAGAGAGATTGTTCTCTGAACTTTTGTCAACAGCTTTGGGTTGACAGTTTTGTCCAGAGCAGGCCACTAGACTATTACCCCTTACAAGAGTATGGGTCTGACCACTGCGGTATAAAGCCAATGTACGATGCGGGGCTCCAGCCCCCATCCTTTCCCAATGGCATTTTTGCAAGAGTAAAGCGCTCCCGTAGCTTTCTTTACTTTTTCCAGAATATTAGGTTTCCAATAAAATTTTCTATCCAAAAAGAGACCAAGAAGCTTCGCTTCAACTGTAAAAGTCAAGCTGAACCTATTTACGGTGGGAGGATCGATATCAGGAAGTTTGTATTTCCCAGAGAAGAAAACCAATTCGGTTTTGTGTGGGTTCACATTCAACCCACAGCCATTGGCCGAGTGCCACAAGAAATACCGAGTGGGATATTTACCACGGACACCAATAGCAATATCATCCGCATTGGCAACCACCTTGAAACCACAGTCCTCCAGTCTCAGCAACAGGTCATTTATGACCAAGTTCCTAAGTAGGGGGGACAGTACGCCACCCTGTATCGTACTTCTGATTGCAAATCTTCTGACGGAGGATTCCCCAAAACTGGCATTTATGATCCTGCCTCTTAGCATCTGATCTATCCAGTCCTTGAGTGATTCATCCACTCCCAGATCTGAAAGTACCCGAGGTATAGCCCCTGGAAGCACATTGTTAAAGGTCTCCTCAATATCCAAGAATGTTACCATTGCGTAGTCTCTATAGTCGAAAGATTTTTCAATGAAAAATACAAGCAAATGAAGAGCAGTCTCTACAGATCTCCCTTTGCAATAAGCATGTTGAGATTTAGACAGCTCTTCCGATACAATCGTGACTCTAATATGAGCTTCTAAGGAAGACAAGCTAATCGGTCTAAGGTCTTGGGGATTGCAGTGTGAGCGTTTTCCCGCCTTAGGTATGAAAACAACCTTAACTTCTGCCCATTTACTAAGAATGTGACATAGTTCTAGGCTGCCTTTGAAAATTACCTCTAACCAGGAAATTGTTAGATCCGTAGTTTGTTGAATATCCACAGGGATAATACCATCGAGTTCAGCCGACTTATGTGGTTTAAAACTGTTTATCGCCTACAGGATCTTTTTTCTGCTAATAATTTGGCATATGAGGCTACTTGCCCTTTTACCTACTGATGTGCTAGACATCTCCGAAGACTCCTGAATTTTACCACAGTATAGTCTCCAAGAGCTGTTCTTGGCACTTCTCTATTGATACTTGTAAATTTTGGGGAATTCCTTATAGGAGTCCCAGTCTACAGCAGGCTTAGTTTTCCGTGCTGTTTTGAAGAGTCTTTTGCCTTTTCGACGTGTTTGTTGAATCTCCTTGGACAACCAGGGTGGCCGAGATTTACCCCTAGGCCTGCTAAGGGGACTAGAGCCCAGTATCGCTTCAATAAAAGCGCTTGACAACTCGTCCACCAAGTCATCGAGCTCTTGCACAGTTTTTGAACGTTTTGGCACCGGAACTGGTAGTGAATTACCCAGAATAGTTCTAAAGGTATCCCAGTTGGTTTTCCTCCTGTTTTTGTAGATTGGACTTTTTGGAGAAGTCAAGTCCATTTCAAATTGAAGATAACAATGATCAGAAACGGAGTGGTCCTCTGACACTCTCCAGTTTAAAAAATACAGTCGTCAGAA
Source organism: Tipula vernalis (assembly GCA_958295665.1). Classification (NCBI taxonomy): domain Eukaryota; kingdom Metazoa; phylum Arthropoda; class Insecta; order Diptera; family Tipulidae; genus Tipula; species Tipula vernalis. The sequence continues at coordinate 365,738,292 of OY282559.1, forward strand.
AGCTTGAGACAAGAGTAATATCCAATACTTCCTTTCTATTACTAGTTATAAAGGTCGACTTATTGCCTATGTTACATACATATATGAATGTTAGTACTTAAAATGTAGTCGAGGAGTAACTCACCTCGCTCATTTATTACATGGTGGAGTATCCACTTCATCATAAGCTAAGTAAGGTGATACTAGCGAGAGGTTTCGTTTATCGACATCAATGCTGACCGCTGTTACATCAACTTATGTTATTTTTAATAAGAATGCACGAACGAATCTTACCTTCTTTTTTCGCGTGCCTCAATCTATAATAGGGAGTCTTGAGCCCAAGTACCCGGTCTTCAGTGACCCAAGGTTCCTGGATCAAGACGACATCTATCGCTCCTTTCCTAATTTTCAAAATTAGAGCAGCTAATGCTGCTTTAGGGTGGTGAAGGTTGGCTTGAAGAAATGCCAGTGTCATCTCTACAGCCTCTTCTCCACGACAGTAACATTAGAGTCATCCCTTAATGAGATGTCCTCTGAGAAACCGTTTAAAGATTCCATGGACGTTGACCTATCCGTGTCCGTGGAAAGAGTTTCCGCTTGGCTGGCTACCTCCGCACACCCAAATGAGCTATCAAGCACCGCGGTATTTTCTGAAGATGACTTCGGAGCCGCCGGCTTGTCCGCGTCCTTCTTATACACTTTGAGTTTGACTGCACTGAAACCATAGTTAATTAGACCGTTGGTTTTTACCAGTGCAGTCAGTAACTCCCTATAAAAGATGATAACAGCTGACCTATAGTCAGCCTTTGCCTCTTTGAGCTTGGCAGGTTTCCAGTTGTGCGTTGGCAACTCCGGGTGGCCAACCTGCAAAAACTGGAGTATCGCAAGGGATGGATGTACACCCTAGCTCTTGGTCTGCTGGGGATCTCCTCCCTATCAATCACAGCAAGGCTGGCTCAGGGCCATACCTCGCCAAGTCCCCCCACGGCCTTCCTATAAAGCAGCAGGGACCTCTGATCTGCACAGGCAGTCAGTTACACCAGATTCCTGTGCCAACCCGCGTCCCGACAATTCGGTGCAGGTCTCGGATTTTCCGACAGGACTTTCAGATTGGTGGTGGCTAAGGCCCCTTCCACCTTCCTCCAATTGGCGGGCGTGATACTACCATCCTCTTTAGATTTGTCAATAACTGCCACAACCAGCTGATCCTTGAGGACCTCGTTAAAAGGCCTCATGGTGGTAGCATGGAGTTTTATTCGCTTTGCGATCTTAGGACTTTCCTCCTGAGATCTGTTTCTTTTAAGCTGTGGGCCAGCTGAAGGGCCTTCCGACTTTTTCACTGTGACTATTTTTGCCCACGCAAGCGTGGCTTTGTCTTTATCCGTTCTGTCTTCTGGCGAGATGTTATTGATCTTAACCAGGGCCCTTCAGGCCTTCCTCCTAATATTATAGATTGGTTTTGAGGAACCAGCTTCATTCGTGCTTTGGTTTCGCTTTGTATTTGTATACTTAGATTTGGTGGTCCGAGTGGAGGGACCAGCTTTGCTTGAGCTCATGTCCTGTTGTTTATTTGTAGACTTAGAGACAGGCCTACCCGAGTCACGTTGTCCACATTTTCTGGATTTGTTAGAGAGCCGGACTCTATTTGTTGTTTTTTTGTTTTATTAAGATCCATAGTTGTCCGCACGAGTAGCGGAGAAAGAAATGCCCTTCTGTGCAGAGATAAGGCTACTTATTCCGGAGGGCGCCAAGTATCTGAATCCGCCGTTAACGACTGAGCTGGTTTTAAAACTGGACCCCCAGTCTGATCAATTATCGTCACGGTACGATTAACACCTTAACCCACCCCAGCGATTTGTTTAAGGTTGACTCCTTTAGCGCCCTGTTTTAGCCTAGAAGCCAAAAAATTAGCAATCTAGTTACCAGCGGTCACCACGTGAAGGTAACACGAACACTTGTGTAAGTTGCAAGTTACGGAGCTGGCCGCAAGTGCCAACTTGAATCCCCCGAGCAACTTCACACCTAACCATTAAATTTTACTGTACACTTATAATTTTTATTTCGCACAAAATCACTTTTTAATTCCTTTTTAATTTTTACACTACCGCTCTCCAAATACTACTGATCCAATTCGACTTCGTTCGCCTTTTTATATACACAAACCAAACTTCTAGAAAATTCATACCTTTTCCAGTTAGAATAGCGTAGAAACATTTAGAACAACTTTATGGTGGAAATTTCATTTTAGTACAGTTAAACATTGAGCTATTAATTTTAACTTATTCTATTACACACTAGGTGTCACCGTTACAATACTATTCTCGTTAACCTATTTCATTTAACTTCTATTAAAACTGTTCAAGCACCGCATAATTCAAATAATCGATGATTACCTAAAAGAAAAACAACCAACGTTAGAATTATTTATGATTAATTAATTATTAAAAATTATTAAACCTATCTTTATGTCATACATTTTATTTTGACAGCTTATTGTCGTTGTCAACTTTGAATTCATTAATTAGCTCAAATTATGTTGCATGTAAAGATTAAACTTTATAAATTTAACTCTAAACTAGTCAATAACAGATGTCACTGTATCATTAGCTTTTCAAAAACCATTAATATTAGTGTGACGGTGACACCTAGCGTTTGATAGAATAAGTTAAACTAATAGCTCAATGATTTACTGTACTAAATTGAATTTTCCATGATAAAACAATTCTAAATGTTTCTATACTATTAGTACTGGAAAAGTAATGAGCTTTCTAGAATAAGAATTATTGGCGGTTTAGGACCAGGGGCCCGATTCTCGGATTCCACAACCATTTACAAAGAGAATATTTCCGAATGAGTATAAGCAGGTGAAAAAATTCCCCATATACGAAAACGTCAATACTTACATAAATTTTGACAGATGTCCACATGTGGAAAATGGTTGTGAAATTCGAGAATAGCGCCCCAGTTTAATGTATAAGAAAAATGTATATTTTATATCTGTCAACAAGAGGAAAATCAGAATAAAATGTGAATTCATTGAGTGAGCACAAAGCCATCTATCATAAAATTATTTTATATTGGAAAATAAATTATTATTTAATTATAGTTTTAATTAACAACCGCTTCTTACAGGTTTTATCACCTGATTTCTTGGTCTGATTTTATAAAAATCAGTATTTTGACCAATTTTCCAGTAAACCAGAATTAGCAATGTTTGTAACTTACATATATACTAAGGTTTATGGATACAAATTACGATATTTACACCCGACTTACGCATTCAGACGATACTAGAAATTATTTACTTGAAATAATTTTCAAATATTTGCTAATAAATGTTTACTATAAATTGAATAAAATAAGCTCATATTTATTTCAATCGATAAAATAACAAAACAGACAAAATCAAATCATTGAAATCAATTTAGTTTACTTTGTTACGTTATGAACCTAATAAAAATGTGATGTTAGCCGGCACATGACTAGGAAATCATCTTATGAACGAAAATCAACATAAAAAGTTTAAGGTGACGGATGCCAAATAAATAAATTGTGTTGTTTGTTGCACATCACCCATCAAAATGTTGGCGTCGAATTTTCAACGCATTTACAATACTTTCCTTACTACGTTATTGGAAAGGAAAAGATTTGAAGTTCAAGAAGTTTATTTGTCTTTACACTTTGGTAAAAAAAAAAAAAAAAGTTTTAAATTATGTTGACTTACAGATTTTTATGTTGTATGTTTTTTTTTTTTTGCTTTTTGTAAATATTTTATGTTTTATAAATTTATCAAATACCATGTACATTATAATATTACATTTTCTTATTTTTTGTATTTTGGTAAGATAAAAATTCCTGGAATTTATGGAAAATATTTTACATGTTGATTTTGAAAAATGTGTAATTACGAAAATAACTGATTCGTTTAAAATGTTTGTTTACTTTCAGGAATTATTTACTCAAGAAACGCCTTTCGAAGGGACCAAATAAAATAGTTCTATCACCATCTGATTTTGTATTTCCAGTTGATTCAAGACGGGTAAGTAATTTAATAGATGAACATACTTTATGTAGAAAAATTTAGAAACAACTGGTTCATGGCCGAAACCTATTGTTGATTTAATTTTTAGCATAATCAGCCACCCGTTTCTCATTGAAGGTTTTACAACAATTCTGTTGTTGAATAAATGCCACTTTATTACTTCGGTAATAAGATTATTTTTTTAACGGTTGATAAGAAGTTTACGATGCAATTGCCATCATTCGAGATAATTTGGCTTTTTGCCAAATTTATTTTTTAAACACACAACCAGTAACAAACAATTGCCAACAGTAATAAATTCATTTTAATTAGCTTATTGTTAAATGTTTTTATATTTTCAAAACGCAGTGATACTGTAATGTGTACACTATAAATTATTATGTTACCATTTAAAGGAGAATATTTTCAAAAAATTTACCCACTCAGTTGTCTAAATTCTTGTTATCTATGTAATTCATTTTTTATTCTGGGTCCTTTTCAAGAGAATTTATGAAGCCTAGAATTATGGTAAGTAAAAGACAGAATTTAATATTTTAAAATAATAAAAGATTTATAATGTTTCTGAAAATTTTTTAATTTTTAGATAATCCTTTCTAGATTGAATATTTCTGAAAAATGTGCAGAACACTTCTTCAAGTCAAAAACATTCCAATTATTTTAATTATACCTAAACCAACTGAAAGTTCTAATCGTGTGGTTTATTGTATTCTTCAGTAGTTGTTGGTAATCCGCTTTTTAAATAGCCTTTGGTACAGAAAAAATGGTACACGGAATTTTATCGTGATACACAAATATCGCAACTATTGCAAGCCAAAAATGCTGTATTTGTCAGCAAAAATGCATCTTTGAGGTTTCGTATGGTTGGTACGCACCAAATATACCAAACATGTATTTTTAAAGACATTGCAAGGCAAAATTAAGTAATCTCAAAATCTAGAGGAGCCTCTGGAGCTTTTTCCAGAGTCCAATTTTAAATAAAATTATATATCTGCCAATATTTGCAATTACCTTAAATATGTAATAAAAACCTCTTACACAGTGTCGGTAGTCATCCGAAATTATAAAACCCGGTTATATGAATTTTGTGTGCTGCCTTCGAAATATTTGCGATATTTTTGAAATAGCGCGGTTAAAAAAAATACAATAATCCTAAAGCAAATTTAACAGTTCGGAAGATTGGTACATTGCGATCCTCCACCAGAAACGCCGTTTCATTGTTTTTGTAGTCCTTCAAAAACGGTCATACTTCTTTTCAAAGAAACCAAAATTCTATACATTTGCCGCCAACTCTAATTTGTCTGATTCCATTCAGATACCTACGACCGTCACCCGAGTAAGTTCATCGATGTCTCGTGTTTCCTTCCCGGACTCGTGTGATTGTTAAGATTCTGGCATATATTAACCCTAATATTGCGGTGGTTTAGCGTCTATTGGAAGGAGGGACCTAAGTTGAGTAGATTAATCTACCAGCTCCGTAACCTTCCAGTGCTCTGGTCATGTATTAGGCAGCTGCGTGATGGGTTCAATTGTGTAAGGGGTAACCTTTCCACAGATCGCAAGTGTACGTGCTGCCTTCTCGTGGCAACCACTGGTAACTAAGGCCATTTGGCACATTTTTGGCCATTTGGCACGGGCTAAAGTACGGCGTTAAAGGAGAAAACCTTTACAAAAAACCATAATCTAAGGTGGAACAGCATATGCCGATGGATGAATGGCTGATACGTTAATCAGCCCAAAATATGTGGACTCTGGATACCAGTCACCCTCCAGTTTTATTTAGCCGTCCTCTAAGTAAAAAGTGAAGCTGGGTGACCTATAGGCGATTTGCAACTCGTTTGAGTAAAATCAAACGGAAGACGGGGCAGAGGTAGGAATATACGGGAGTGGGACAACCCTCTCGAGGTCCTTGAGCTCCAATGCTACCATCTTCTAGCGGAACTGCATGCTGTAATAAACATCTAGGAGGGAGAGCGATAAGCCCAGATAGTATGTATCACGTACCAGCTGGCAGTATTATCAAATTTATTAAGAACTTGAATATTGACTGGATGGATAATTAAGCAGGGTCCAGCACAATAGATCTTTTAGGTCGCAATGCGAGGTGGCTGATCGCCCACATGGCCCTCCAATAATAATAATAATAATAATAATAATCCCAATAAAGCTGCTGATCCTGATGGAATTTCCCCAATTGTTCTCAAGAAATGCAAAAAAACTTTTATTTTCTTTGAGAAAAGTCTACAAATTTGTTAGTAGAGAAAAAAATGTCTTTCAGTCACTTCCTGGTGCATCCATATAGATTACTCCACCAATACATTTGCTCACAAGAGCCATGATGAAATCATAAGCTTGCTTTTCACTTTCTATTAACTATGGTTTGTTTTGAGTGATGTATTGCAATAATTCATCATCATTATAATTTTGCTCTTTCAATATTTCGAAGTTCAATGCATCGATTCCATCTCTTCGTGGCGCTTGCATTCCGAGTTCAACTAAAGTTTGATTGCTTATTGCCAAGCATTTGCCTTCCAAAAGGATAAGTGTTTGATTTAATTTCTCTTCATTGAACTCGATGTTTAATTTCTATTGAACTTGTCGAACCTGATGCAATATATCAAGCTCTCGTACTTTCTTTGAATTTCCCCCATAATCTATTTGGATTCGATGGACTACATTTAATTATTGCAAATAAATCGCCCATTGCAGCTTCTCGAAGTGCCAACTCCCAATGGTTATCATTTTCCAGTAATCCTAAACGCTGACATGCTTCTCTGTACGTTTCACATACATATCCATCGACATTTTTTAAGTCTGTGAAAAATGTTGTTCCACGAATTTCATGCAGTAGCATTTGGAGATAGTAGCACTCAGCATTTCTTGGATGCATCGAGTACACTTCTTCGTTGAAAGATTCGTCATGCTGCAACTTTGATAACTTTGATAACTTTGACAAAGTTAGAAAAAATACAGTTAATGCTGTACTGCTGGTTCACCGCCCAGTCTCTCTGCAGTTTCTCTAGTAAAATATTCTTGTTGAACATTTTCTAAATGCACTTCCAAATGAACAACTACTGGTTCTCGATTATGTAGTAGAATTCTGAAGTATTTCATCTCTCAAATACAGCCATATAACTGCCATCACTGAGTTGCAGTACTTCACATTTATGTGCGCTTCAAACATTTTTGAGAGAAGCCGATTGTATGGCGCCACAGTCAAACTACCGTTTTCAGGAGATCGTCTTCTCTAGTTAGGATATTCATCTTCTCCTGTTTGTGTCTCATTTAAATATGGTCTTCGATATTTCTTTGTACACTTGGCCACATCCATACGTGGTGAATTCATATTTAATCTTCCACATGGACCATGTTTTTCACTAATATATTGTATGATTCTGAATCCTATTCTGAATTCGGAAATTCAGGTCGAATTACATGATCAACTTGATTTGGACGGATTTTTTAATGTAACCAAGTTAAATTGTGTGAATGAGGTAATATTTGTTTCTTCCATTCGATTTTTGGTTCAAAAAATATTATAATGTCATGATGGTCCATGAGAGCTTATCCATAAACCAGATCTTTTATGATGTACGTCCATTACGTATTGCAAGTGAATATTATGAATAAATCAGGACGACCATGTTTTCTTACATTCTTCTTCTTCGTTGAATAATTATATCTCGATTTGTCTACTCACTGTTCACAATAACAACGGCAATTTCATTGACTTTAGGTGTATTGAATCGACGTTCGTGTTATCCAACGGGTCTTTTGTCAGCTCGAATCACAACTTTATACTCATCGGATACCATTCCATGCCGTGTTATTTTGAATACGTAAACCAATTGATTGTATTTATGTAAAATCATCTGCAGATCTTCAATGACTTCCGTTTGTTTGTCAAATGATCCCACTTTATGATAGACTTGTCCTTTAATCGAAAACACTCTTTAATTGTACGCTCTCTTATTTTGTTGAAAATGTTTTGATTCCGCAGTTTCTCCAGTCATGTAATGAAGTAATTCTAGTGGAGGCACTTCAAAGGTACTGACCCACTTGATCCATTTTGGATTTTGTTTGTATTTGTTTTACTCTTTAGTGGGATCATAGCGACTTCTTCTGCTTCACACTTCTTGTACACTAATGTTTTGTTCTTGCACTTGCGATCGTTGTCTTTCACGAACTTACCTCATTGTAACTCTACTTAGTTCATTTCGTAATCTTGTTTCTTCAGCAGTTTCTCTATGTCTACTTGCTGAGTGTCTCACTCGATGCTCTTCTCTAATTTCTTCTTGTTGTTCATCTATATGGGCTCATTGTTCTCCCTCCTAAATGTTGTTTATTTGTTTATTTATAATTCACTTCTAAAATTTACGACACCCCATTTTAAGCATGAGCTCATTCACTATAAGGTGTCAATACAAAATAACGCTAGCACCATAAGAATAAAATTCCTGCGTATAGCTCAGCTCAGCTAACATTACAGCTGCACAATTTCTAGGGCAACAGCGTGACTTCCTTATGATGGATGATTGATCCATTTCATGAAGATGACTTGAGACATATCCAACAATATTTAATTTTTTGACATTAAAGTCAGAGTCGTTGCAGTATTTGGCGGAAAATGGCTCGGAAATGGTACAAAACCTGTTTCGCTGATTCCGCTTCCAGGTCGCTGAAGCTACATCTGTCGATCATACTCTTAACGTGATACCTTATGGGGATGTGACCTGTGAGGAAGACAGTAAGCAGCCTCAACTCAGATTTCCTAAGTTCAAGACACTTCTTATGTCTGACTGACGAAGGTCATCATATACGATTCATCGCCTGTCGCAAACCTGAAATTCTGCGCCAGTAGGAGGAGTTTTGCACATACTTCCAGCGTTTTACCACTGCCCTAAGGCGCCCGTTAGTTCAATAAATGGAAAGGTAGAACCCTTGCGGGCGAGGCCATCAGTTGCCTCGTTTCACACGATTCCAGTATGACTTGGCACTTAAGTAAGTGGTATTTTATTTGAGCTTGCCAGATGCTTAATAACCTCCAGATAATCCCATACCAGCCTTGACTCAATGGGCTGTCTGATACAATATACACCTTTGCGTCGTTTAGGTCTTTTGCTATGCCTATCCTAGTTCAAAGTTCTGTATCATGAACTTCTGCTTGAAAGACGGAAACGTTGTTACCCAAGGACTTCGAGGGGACAGCCCCACACCCGTGTACCCTACCCCCGCCCCGTCTTCTGTTTTTGATCCATCTCTAAACCATACCGTTGACCCTCGCTCAAACGAGTAAATCCAGTTTATAGTTGGCATACAGTCGGAAGGCATTCCTATGGTTGGCTCAGTCTGAAATTCCTTAAGAATTTCCAGATGACCCACCATATTGCTCGGTTTGAAATATCCCTTCGCCTGCATCTTAAGTGTCATAATAGAAGCATCAATTTTAACATGCAGATTCAACGAAGTTAGGAGTGCCTCCATTGCTATACGTTGAACCTTATTCAATAAAGTTTGCGCTGTTCCCTTTTCAGGACCATGGCCTAATGATTGTTAAAAATGACCAATAGATCATTTTTGGTTGTACTCCCCACGTACGTCCATAGAATCTCTGATAGGCCTAAAACGCCTTGGTGGCTCCATTTTGAACTTTCAGTAAATCTTTTTTCCAGTTCAGTTTTTGATCTAGAGGATGTCCCCTGGATATTTAACCTCTTTGGAAAAAGGAACAATAGTACCGTTTAACGAGGAATCTATAAGCGAGCACGTGTTCTTCCTTGTATAAGGGATCAGGACCGTTTTGTTTGGATTGACACTAAATCCTTCCTAGTTACACCACTACCACCACCATAATTGTGATAGCCACATCATCCGCATAGCCCTGGACATCAAACCCATGGCTACTCAGAAGGACGAGTAGTCTGTCAATAACCAATGACCCTTAAAGAGGAGACAGTACGCCTACTTGGAGACAGCCCTTTATGGCCCTGATGGTTACTGACTCATTACCTTAATTTGGACCCACCTACTTGCAGAAAGCGGAATTCCCTTCTCCATTGTTGCCCCCTCCATCGATCCATAGGAGGTATTATCAAAAGACCCCTCAATGTACACAAAGGGACAAAGGGCAATTTCTTTATATGCCCCCGCTCTTTCAATAATCCTCGTGACTAGACCACTAAGGGCCATCACAGAGAATTTGATACGCAAACTGGTCCCGATGCAGCGCATTATTTACAAGGATCTCACTTCTTATTTGATCATCCAGGATTTTTTCCATCATCTTCAATAGAAACGTTGTGAGACTAATTGGCCGATAAGCCTTGGCCTGGTTGTCTGGTCGACCCCCCTCCCTTTGGTATAAGGACCACATTTACTTTCCTCTAAAGTTTCTGAATATAGTTAAAAACATAACTTGTCCAAAACATCTGGATCAAGCGGGGGAGTATTTCTTCAATACATTTTGAACTAAAGCTGGATAGATACTATCCTCTCGAGTGGATTTTTAAGGTTTGAAAGAGCCAATAGCCCATCTCACCTTGCTGGGTGTGAAAATTGGCCCGGAGAGACTCCAGATCTTACTGTGAGATGCATGGGCTACCTCACTTGAAGGGTCATGCCGGTCCTCTTGGGCTCAAGAATATTCCAGAAGATTCTGGACTTCCATTTCCGGTTTCTGGGACATTCTGGAATGTTCTCGAACGTTCCAGAACAGAAAGTCTCTTCAATGGTCCGGAACCGTCTGAAACATTCAAGAACATTCTCGAACAGTCTGGAGAACTTTACAATATTCTAGAACATTCAGTCTCAGCCACTTCGACACTCTATTCGCAGCCGGAAGTCCCTTCGATTGTCCAGAACTCTCTTGGACATTCTAGAACATTCTCGAACATCCTCCAACATTCTAGAATATTCTCGAACGTTCTGGAAGAAAATAATGTGGAACACACTAGAGCTTTCTCGAACATTCAGAATATTCTGCAACATTCTAGAACATTCATTCTGGAACATTCTAGAACATTCTGGGAACATTTTGGAATATTCTAAAACATTTAGGATCATTCTGGCCAGTCTCGGCCACTTCGGCACTCGATTCCCAGCTGCTTAACCAACTTCCCGTAAGAAATCTTGTGATCGATCAACTCTAACTAGTGCTAAATCTGGTGGTAGTGGTGTGCTAGTGGCTGTGCATAATTCAATTTTGAACTGTCAAGTAATATGTCCGAATTATAACATTGAATTTGCTGCATTGAAGTTGTCATGGATTGTTGAATCATTATATGTAGCGTATATTTATATGTAGCGTACATTCCACCTCATAGTTTACACTGTGATAACATTCAGCATTTTGTTGCGGATTGTATTATGAATGGCATAGTTTGTGTTTTAGATGATTTCAATACTACTGGCATAATATGCCAGTCCAACGTCTTCCCGAACAATATTTTTAATTGGTGATGAACAGATTTTTACTGACTCTATGCCATAGCTTGATTTCGTATTTGTGAATGATTCTATTATTGTTTGTTTGTTTGTTTCTTTTTGATTTATTTTTTACCGTCCTACTTTACGCCTGGAGTAGCCAAATCGAGGACGGGCGGCTACAGATCCGTCTTTGAAAACCACCTGCACATTGCATTGCTTCATGCCAACCTGTAGTGCTGACATGAAAGGTGGGTCGGCCCATGGATTCTGCACTCTCAACAGGGGGTCATAGATGTGTTCATCTTCATCACCGATCGTAATCAGATGATAAAAATCCCTTTTGCATCCCGCCCTTATAGGGATTCGAACCCGGTACCTCCCGATCCAACCGCCGCAGCTTTAACCACTGCGCCGTTTGCTCGGTGATTCTATTATTATTGTTCGATTACAAAGTGATTGGCGCCATTTGCTCATGAGAGATTACACCATTATGGATTCTACGATCATTATGGAGTCTACGATGAATTATAATTTTAAAAAAACCCGGATATTTCTGGACTGGGATCAAATTTTTAATCATAAATGGAGCGATGTTGATACTTTGGTGGTAATACACGTCGAGATTTCGATAATCAAAATCGGCTCGCTTACAGAAGCTCAAATCATGAATATAATTTGACCATTGATTCTAAGTTGTTTTAGACATTCATTTATGCGTTATCGTTTGTAGTTTTTCTTTAAGTATTCTTAAAGATCTCAGTAAGTCATTATCATTGGTTTTATCTTTAGTTTTCAATGCTTCTCTGAAGAACAACATTTTTCCAACGAGATGGAAGAATTTAATCATTATGCCAATCTTAAAATCTGGTAAACGTTATGACATCAAAAATTATCGGCGAACATCCATACTATCATCAATACCTCAATTATTTGAACTAATTATGACTAATTATCTGTATTTTAATGTGAAATATTCATTAGCAATTCAATAAATCTATTAAGCTTGACATAGAAAGTATTTGATGCTTTTGCGTGTAGCAGTCAGCTGGGTGTCGTCTTTACTGATTTTTCAAGGCATTTGATACACCGCGGTAAAACATTCTTCTTGGAAAATTAGACATATTTGGAGTATGCAAATTGTTTTTGGATTGGATTGGTTCATACCCAAGTGAATGAAAGCAAGTGGTTCACTAAGGCGTTCCTCAGGGTTCTCGCCTTGTACCTGTGCTTTTCTTTATACAAAATGACCAGAAAATATCAAAAATCATAGCTACTTCGCAACAATAATTAGACGAGATGAGAGGAAAGATGATTACTCATCCTTATCACATTAATAATCAGCCGCTCGAAAGACTGACGGCATTTAAGGATTTGGGAGTCATCTTGGACCATTAGTTGAATTTCCTAGATCGTATTAACTTAATTGTAGCCAAGCCTAATAGTTTGCTGGGCTTCGTTTGTCGTGCCACCAATGATTTTCGTAATCCACTTTCCGTTAACAGTTTGTAATATTCTCTTGTATGGTCTAACCTGGAGTTTGCATCGGTTATTTGGAATCCGATGTATAAGATTGATATCGATTGAACTGAATGCGTACAAAAGCAATTAATTCTATACTTGCTGCACAAAGTGAAGTGGCCGTTTTATCCTAAACTTCCAATGAGGCAGAATAAAAAGAATTTACCACCACTGATTGACAGGCATAAGGTTGCGGCTTCTATGATCATCGCTGTATTTCTTCCCAATATTGATATTCATGTGGCCCGTAAAACAGTTTAGGTCAAACATTTTATTTATTTACCGACTTTTAAGTCCAATTATGCGCATAATGCCCCAATTCCGGCAATACGTCGGCAATTTAATGCTAATTTTAATGACATCGATTTCAACTTATCCAAATGTTTATTTATATATAAATAAATAAATAAAAACTGTAAGCCAAGCTGAGCAAATTTAACTAGCAATAATAATAATTGTAATCATAACATTAAATATCCCCAGCTATTAACTTTTACTACTTTTTGCTTACCATAAAACCCTGCAAAATCACAAGTAGGTACTTGTAGGAGACCCATATTTGGAAAATTTTTCAACACACTGTCTAGGTACGGTACTCTGTATATGTCTATTTGTACATATGTGTATATAACGAGAATGAATCGATAAAACTTTATGATGGTTATAATACTGCACGTTGGCGATATCATCGACACCAATTTTATCGATAAATGGATATATCGATACATTCGAGATAAATGAAGTACTGTATATGTGTGTCATATAAACATTTATTTATGCGATATGTACATATACAAATATTGCTTATGCTGCGGGATGGAAAATTGTTAGAATACAGCAATGAAAATTGTGTACAAATAAAATGAAAATACACAAACAAAATAAAACATTTTATTGCTCTCAATGAACAAAAAAAAAAAGCTTCTACTTATTTAAAAAGATATATTAGGTTTATAGATAAGCACATACGTCTTCTTTCAGTTATCTTAAGTAATTTGAAAACTGTTAATACGAGCGTTAGCACTACATACATAATGTACTTATATGTATGTACATATATTCAGAGAAAGCACATAATAGAAAATGAAAGATTTTTTTTTATTTGTTTTGCAAATAAAATATTAAATTACATGAAAATACGGGAACAAAAAGCTCAATAAAATTTATTAGCATGTGAATCTTCATGTACCCTGAAAGGAATCAGACTTATTATTGGTTTTAATTTATTCTGTTATAAATTTACGATAATTTATTCAATTCAATGTGGGTCGGTTTTTAATTTATTAATATTTAATTTTATTGCAAACAATTTTTGTTGGAGGAGTATCATCACGACATCCAAAATACATAAATCGATAGCCTTGTTGATTTATTTCAATTTCTGGAATGGGTGTTGGGCTTATTCCAAACAGGAAATGGGCTGGAGTCAGTACTTCATAATTGTCTTCTGCCGAAGAAGTGTACAGCGGGCGCGAATCCATTTATCTTTACTTTGACAGAGGAACGTAGTTATTCTTAATATTATGTGTGGCTCGTAGTAGATGGTTTCTCACTGATTTCACATTCCCCCAAAGTGAGGTGACAATGGATGAATAAAATTCTACTCGATACTGTTCTGACTCAAAAACTCTGTAATTACAGAGTATAATCTTTAATAATGTTCCTTATTAACTTACATGCTTGCTTCAATACTCGTAAGAGCCTTGCCCCCATAAAATTGGAACCGTTATCCGTATAAATTCTCTTCAGCTATCCTCTTCTGGTAGTAAAACGTTTTAATACTGCAAGGAAAGTCTCACTTGTCAAATCTGTGACACCCACAATATGGATTGAATTGACCGAGAGGCAGACAAAAATCCTTACATATGCATATATTGGGTCCTGTAAAGTCATTGCCGCAATTCTCTGGTAGAACCATTTTCACACTGGCAAATTTAACAAGATTTCTTTGAACATTTTTGTGATATATCTCGTACATATTACACATATTCTTAGGATGCCCCTTATTCGACTTCGTGTTTTCGTGTACGTGCCATATAACCCTGGTTATACCAATCGAGTTGTCTTTGCGAATAGTCACAATTGTTTTCTCTCGCTACAAAATTTAAATAAAATCAAGAAACAAAAGAAAATTGTTCATGTAAAAATTTTTGGTTTTCTTTTTTTCTCAAAAAAATTTAGTTTTTCTTAATTATTCAGTTATCTAAGTGCAAAATTGTAAAAACAATTAATTAAATTGAAATATTGTGTTTCCTGGTTTTTGAATTGTGAAAATCGGTGAAAATCAACCAAAATCAGTGTAAATAACAAAGACAAAATCGTAAATGGGGCCACCCCATTTATATATCAATTCACTTATTTAATGTTGAATGAGCAATCATCCGTACCTATTAATAACCAGCAAGATAATAATCTTATGGATAGTAGTGTGCACGAAATTAAAACTAATCCAGTTGAATTAGGGGCTCAAATGAAAACGAACAATTTTAAAATGCCCGCCACAAACACTAAAACGCGTGCAAAACCTACTCTGATTACCGCAGAACAGAGGGCAACGAGCAAAATCAAAAGGCTACAATCTGAATGGAGCTATTGTGGGAGCAAAGAATGTTCCAGTGAATAATGTTGCAGATATTCCAGTCAACGTGGCAGATATTCCAGTGAATGTAAACAAATTTCAATCTTTGATTGTTGATAACGATACTATGGACGATGACGATGAAACCCACACTACGAATCCAAATGAAATGAATCAAAATTTTGATAATTTGAAACAAACAATCAAACGAAAAAATATTATGGGATTAGAAAATCCAAAAAAAGTAGCGAAACATGAAGGCGAAAATATTGTGAAAAGTGCTTCGGAAAAACTACAAATTATGCCAAATGATAGGAAAATAATTTAAAAAAATGTGAAGCCCTCACCAATTCACATTCATAACCAAACGGTGAAAGATTCCGACGGTGAAAGAAGCCGACATACAGACGCCGATTGCAGACAATAGGCTGGTAATTAACAAGAACGCCGAAGGTGAGATACCCACACTATTCTATCAAAGTGACCACAGAGCTATTGAGATTCATTGCTCAACAATTGAAAGAAGTCAAGACTTCATGGACGAGGTCACAACAAAGAGGTTGATTTATCAATTTGCAAACACCGAATGGACAAATTGGACCAACAAACTAAGTGGGATTTATGTTAAATACTGCAAAATGAACAACTGTGGCGAAAACATCGTGCCCAACAATGAATATTTAAGCAATGACGATATCGAATCATTCATCAAAATCATTACGGGACTTATTCATCAGAACATCAAAATGACTCAACCAAAAATAAGATACAATAACCAAATGGAATGCTACACAAATCGTACGATCGAAAGGCTATACAAAATAAAAAGTCACTTTACTACCGAAATAAAGAAACTAAAACGAAAAGGAGGTACAACGAGTCAGAGCAGCCAAGTAAATTTGTTGAAAGCTCAAATAAAAAGAACAAATCAGTTAATCATGGAAAACATCAAGCTGCAAACAAATACTTACTGGCAAAATAAAATCCAATCTATAAAGCCCGGGTCGAAAACGTTTGCAACCATGCGAAATATTTGGAGGTCGAAGAACGAAACCGAGATTAAAGAACTTACAGTTGATGAAAGTGATTCAAGAGACACAAATATTGAGTGGAACCAAATACCTAAATCTGACGATGGGAAATACAGGAGTTTCAATACACAAGAAAACCTGAATATAATCGGCCATTATATACAAAAAAGAACCGTTCCAGATACAACATTAGAAAAAACTCCACATTCATCTGTTATAGAACATCATGTTACCATCTTAAAAGAACAACATAAACTGGAAGTAAACAATAACATTACTATAACTAGGTTTAACAACACCAATAGAGCAAATGATCCAGAACCAGATCTATCAACGGAAAGTAGCCAATATTTTATCTACATAGACGAATTGAAGTGTATCTTGAAGTGTTGCAATACAAAAAAATCTTTTGGCATTGACGAGATTCCAAATATTGTGCTAAAACATTTACCGGACGAAATTATTGCAGACCTATGTAGCATCTTTAATCATCTATTAAATAACCGATCGTTCCCGTCGTGCTGGAAAAAGCAAGAATTTTTCCGATTTTAAAGAAGAAAAAAGATGCGAAAAACGCCCAAAACTATCGTCCAATCAGATTATTGTTAAATTTAAGCAAAGTTTACGAAATTATTGTTCATAACCATATACAACACAACATACAAAGACACAACATCATGCCAGATAACCAATTTGGATTTCGACACGGTCACTCCACAATTCAGGCGACCACGAGGCTTACAACTGATATTTGTCGAAATCTGAACAATAAAGATATGTGTACTGGGGCACTAATGATTCGATATGGCGAAGGCTTTTGAGTCAGTGTGGCGTGACGGTTTAATGTTTAAGCTACATAAATTGAACTTTAGTGAAGACATCATTAAAATCCTAATAGATATGCTGTACGACAGGCAGTTCATAACCACCACGGGAACCGAAACATCTAAAAATACGTTCCAACTATATAATGGCTTTCAGCAAGGGACAATAAATGCGCCTGTTTTATTTAACCTTTACATCATGGATCTCATCTCGAACAAACAGCTGAACTCAACAAAGCTACAAACGATAGCTTATGCACGGGAATTTTTAAAACAATAATTTTATTTGAATTGCAATAAAATATTTTTCTACAGAAAGAAATTGAAATCCAAACATTTTAAAGCATGGCGACAGCACTGAAGATATTGTGTAGAAGGGGTGATAAAGGATAACATTTTGGGGCGTCATCATGACATCCCTGTTGTTCGAATTTTGACGGAAATCGAACGATTATCGTCCAACCGGCATCTTACATGCCGTTTAACCGGTAATTTACCGTCAAAACTTATAGAGTTGAAGCTGACGCCATAAATAATATGATATGAACTTTTCTTTAATTTTCTATTTCATAAAATAATTAAAAAGTCTGCAAGAATTCAAAATTTTCATTTGGATTTTCTACTTATGTGTATGGATGGTTTAAAAACATTTTATTCGTAGTTTGGTGCTCAGATTCTAGAAGAATTTGTAATTTTATATTTATCAGCTGACTCCTTATTCGTTATTCAAGTGTACAAATAACATTACTGTAAAAGAATATGTATCAGACTCTAAGAAGATGGCTCTTATTTCTAATCACTAGGATACTTCAGTAAACAAATTTTTTTTTTTTTTTTGGAAATCCAAATCAAAAATTTGTTCGATATTTATTCGATTTAGAAGAACTAAAGCCGCATAAAGCAAAGCTATTTAAGCCAAACAATATTTTGTAGAAGCTAAACCAAGTTTTACTTTTGCCTAAACTAGTTAAGTTAGATCAATAAATTGAGACAAAATCAAACGTGAAATTAGAATGCCCCTATGTTTACTGTACATTCTTTAATGGACCCAACTTCTTCTAGAAAACCAAATAATGTAATTGTTGTTTTTATTCGTAGACTCATTAGTAGAGTTTGTTCAAAGGATTGTTTAAAGTTGCTGCACAGCCAGTTCAAAATGAAGTAAACCCTTGAATTTTTTTTGTAACAAGATTGTAGACGTATTTAAGCGATAAAATCCCGTCTGTCGCCAAATGAGTGTAATGTTGGATTATTAAGTGTTAAAATGTTTAATATCGCCTGGCGACAGTTCAGGCCCAGAGAAATCGCCTATTAATTTATTTTATTGCTTAAATGTGTCTAAAGCCAAGTTATAAAAAATTCAAGGCTATTTCAAGGAGTTGTGAAGCCAGGTTGTCGATATGATTCTTAGGGATAAAAAACAACATTTTCATAATTTGTCAGCAGGTATCTAACTATTTTAAGAAAACGTTTAACAGCTTTTAGACTATACGTACCTTTATTAAAAATGGAAAAATCCTCATCCAGAAAAATATTTATCTGATTAGTCGAAAATTTGGAAAATTTATGTAAAGTAATTGTTCGAAATTTAAATAGATCGTACAGCGTGAATCGTCTCGGCAGCCACGGTGTTCTTTAGAGGTAGGGACCGTTTATGTGTCCAAATTTTTAATAGTTTGGAGATGTGGAATCGTTTTCGGACTACCTTCCTCTGCAGCACTTTATATTACAACGAAGTTAGTTTGTTCAAGTTTACAACCAAACTATCAGATGTTTTTTTTTTTAAATTAGTGAATTGAAATCCTCTTAGGAAAAGTTCTAGTTTTGGCTTTCTTTTCAAAATTTGGCCACACATTTTTGATACATATTAACTCCTAAGCATAATAATCATCATTGATTATTAACGATACACGATATAGTAAACTGTTTTAGTATTTTCAAAAACATCTATTCGCGTATCGCGTGATACGGACCAAATAATTTTGAAAACTTTACGATTTTAATCAAGCCTTATTAATGGAATACCACGTATAAATAGATTTAAAAATCCTGATATGGTGGTGTGGATTGTACATAGTAAAGAAGGGATTGGCCATACGTACTGGTATTACAACTCTGGAGCTATTTGACAAATCGTGATCACCTTAATATTAAATTCAGATTATAATTTCGTACGCGTTCGTATTTTTTATAATTTCATTTATATTTTTTGTTCTATCTAAGGGTTTTCCTATTGGAATGTCCGTATTTTTCAATTTAAATATCCGGACTTGGCATATCTGAAAATCCAAAGTCTTTTTTACGTCTATTATGACTTAAGTATTTAGTAAAGATCCAAACCAAATGACGTCTATTTCCGTTTCATTCCGGTTACTTTATATCTAGTTCGCCTCGGATGTTTCTCCAACTCGAAAATTTATAATTTGATCCTAATATGGCATTCGTTTTATTCTCCTTGATTCTTAGTATTGAAGTTTCCGACTTTCATTTAAAATTATAGAGCAAATTGTGATGAAACAAACGAGCGGAACGTAATAGTTATCATGGTGTTTGAACTTTCAGCTATGGCATTTCATTACGGTAGGAGACCCAGTGCAAATACGGTCCACTTGAAAATTTACCATCAGAGTGCAAACCTAAGTTATGGGATACCACACTCAAAAAAATATTCGCTGTTCCCAAACACTTTATAAAGGGAACACTCAAAGTGTTTGGCGGATGTATTTGTGGGAAAAATTCTATACAAAGATTGCTGCAAATGTTATTTGCTTTTTCTACAAACCTTTGAATTAGTTGACACAAGAGTTAATTATTCCTGGCAAAATTAAAATTTGTTTGCTTCAATTAATATATTTTCCCGGCAAACACTTCTAATGGATTATTTTAAATATAAAATATTGGTCGTAAACATTAATTATTTGTAAGTAATCCACCTATAGTATTTTCCTTAAACACTTAAATACTCAAAAGTAGTTCAGGCAAATGCTTTTATTTGTTTATTTCAGAAATTTAAAAAGTATATGCACATGCTAATTTGAAAAAATTGTACTTTATTTACAAATAATAAATTTATAATAATTACATTTTTTTTTTTATATTAATGGATAACATTTAAAAATTATTTACGGCTAATTTATTATTAATATTTAATTAATTAAATGTATTTCTGGTTTTTAATGTTTCAAATAATATACAAGAGTATTCATTAGATTTTTTAACAAAAAAAACTTGCAAATCAAAAGTTTCTGTTTTGAAAGCTTGGCAGCAAAATAATAAATCATTTCCTACTTTAATTATATGTTATATTAACTGAAAAAAGGAACTTCGTCTTCATAATTTTCGAACGTTAATAGCAATCCAACTTTGTACTTGATATTTGTAATTTCAATCTACAATGGAATAATTATTTGATGGTATTTAAAATTTTGTAATAAATTCCTTTTTGTTTTTTTTGTAAATTATTACATTTTAGATACGGAGTTCGGCAATTATTACTTAAAGAATTATAATTATAAAGAATATGACAAATCTTTAATAGGTGTTTTAAAGCAAGTGTACTATATACAATAAATTTTTTCTACACTTCGCTGTTTGGCGTATTTCTTTTTAGCTCGTGATGTTTGGCCTCAAATCGCATACAGCTTATGTTTGACCGTTGATCCGATTATACTCATGATGTAAGGATAATGAGTGCAGAAGTGAAATTTAGGTCGCAAATGTTCTTCAAAAAGAGATAAAAATTGTTCATGATGGTTTGTAATTAAATATTTTAATAGTTCGGTTGTGTTTGTATCAGCTTTCTGAGTATTAAGTATAGAATAA